>WFKH01011573.1:0-17198 GCA_016163765.1 Magallana hongkongensis
ATATATATATATATATATATATATATATATATATATATATATATATGAGTAAAATTGAAATCCCAAGAAAAGAAGCGTACAGTACCTGCTTTAGAGTCCAGGATTTCTTGAATGAACCACTCTGTGTCATTGCCTAGAAATACATGTAACAGTTTGTGAGTAGGGGCCCAGGTATAAATAGCAGCCAATCACAAAAATGAATGGGAAATTCAATTTTCTCTGCAGCATTCAGTTCAGAGAGGATATTTTCAAATTAATTGCATTATTCATGAATACAAAATTCTAATTTTTAGTGTGGAAGTAGCTACCAAGGCAGTGATCAATTGACAATAAAATTTTACAAACAAAAAGTTATCAAAAGAGTATTCATCTTATAAAGTTCTGAAGCAGCTCAAAATTTTGAATTCTAAACAAGTGATTGACATTGGAGGCGGAGATAACCAATGTTTTGTTTACACAGAAAGTGGCTGTAGCCATGTGCTCTGTAGATTACTCAGCACAGCATGAGAAATGTATCGGCAAAAATCTTTTACCTAAGCATTGATTAAAAATTAATCCTTAACATGAATAACACTGTTGGTGTGATAATTATTGAAATATTTTAAAAACCTAAAATTAAAATAATCACATTGCTTTTAGTTCCACACAAAAATCTTCATGAGTCCGCAAATGTCCCATCCATGGTAGATAAATTGTCAATAATGCGAGTTAGTTCATATGCAATACTTCCTGTTTTTTAATACATCTGGGTTATGTTTGATCCCTCCCAAAAATTCCTGTGTCAAAAATTCAAATCAAGCTATCTGTCCTTCCATTGGTGTAAGCTACTTTACTTTGCACATTCCACTAGCCACCATAGTTTTGTATGTGATGCACGAACAACACAAGCAATGCTGACATTCTTCAATATTCAGTCTCTCGAACCTGACTTATCACAAAGTCAGCAAAATGTGGGTCACTGTCCTCAGAACTTAATTTGTAATAAACCCGTTCTTGTTTTTCTCAACAGCTAGGAACTTCGTTAAAATCCCAACTCAGTGTCAAAAGCTAACAAAATGTCACGACTTTTAGTTTCTTCCAAAGCTAAAATATACATTTCTCCCAGCTTATTGTGATGTTCTGCCATTTACCTCCATTTTCACTCTGGTTCCTAGTTCCCACGACAAGATGATTAATATGAGGTAAATAAGGGGTATATGAATATATGTTTGCTTGTAAAAGCAAATGAAAGTTTTATAAACGTTGTATTTGAGTTCTCAACAACCAGCTGTTAATTAGTGTTCATATTTTCTTCTCACATTCTATTAATGCCGATCTACTGGGGTTTGAATCAATTGAATGAAAATATCCCTAGTGAACCTCTGATTATTCTTTGTATAAGCTTTATCATTTTGGTGGGGGAACTGCTAAATGTTACTTGAATGAAGTTTCATTCTTTAAATCATTGTTTCACGGATGCCATATATTGAAATTTTATATCTTCACACATATATGTTACAACATAAGTAAAATTAAAACACTAGTCAAAATCTCTCTATATAAGAATTTATACAGCCCCTCTTATAGACTGGGTTTTCCCCAGTGGATAAACAAAGCGGACTGAGCCGCATGCAATGTTTACTCTTATCAGCATCACCGACATTGATGGAGGTAGCCCCGCCATTTTGCCCTTATAGGCTTAATTGTCTACCAGGTGGCAGAAAATGTAGGTGGACCCCGGCCAACAAGAATTACTTATAACATGAATAATAATGAGGATGATTGGTCGTATCATCTACAAAAAATATTGTGCCTGTAAACATTATCCCCCCCCCCCCCAAAAAAAAATACCTATTTCATCGTAGTTTTCAAAAAAATGACCTCCACCATTCCGTGTCGTCCTCTTCAGCGAAATATTTAAAACTGGCCCTGATATCTCCCTCCAGCTTCTCCATGTTTGTAGCTATCTCTGTGAAATCACCTTCTACAACGTCTGGTAAATTCTCTACCCTAGTCTTTAGGAGATAATCTCCAGTAGCACTCCAAGTCTAAACAAGTATTCCTTTTAAAGGAATGATCGGCAATTTACACTGGTATTCAGCAGTTTATTGTATATCTAAATGTCATCTACATATTGAGAAATGAATGTGTAATATATTAACCCTTAACGATATTAATTCTTTTTAATATAAAAAGAAATGGTAGCCTGCTAGATATTGTTGCTTTGAGATATAATTTGATGCAAATTTGTATTCAGTACCTTTATTAATTTATTTTCTATTTTTGTGCAGATAATTTCTATATACATATTATCAAGGCGAGATATTGCAATTTTATGCGTGATGCATCAATCGCTTGTTTGTAGGATTGAAAAAATTATAAGGTTTTTTTTTTTTTTTGAGTTTAAAACTGTTAATATTACAAGTGTTTCTGCTCATGTTAATGGAAACAATCAATAAAATGCCAATAATCGTCTATTTTAAAATGATTGTTATAAGTTCATTATAATATGGTATTTTACAGTGTACATGAAACTTTGTATTACATGTATTGTACTGGCATTTTAGCGATGTTTAATAATATGCATGGAAACACATGCAAGTTTGACAAATTTGTATAACTTTTAAAAAAAAGAAATTATTAAAGAATTCTTATGAGAGAAATGAAACCCTGTATTTTAGGCATATTTCTTTTGCAATTTTGTTTCAGACATATTTGTCTTGGAATTTTTGTTCTGATAAATATATATAGGCATATACATGTAATATTGGAAGGAGGGTCATATTTCTTGTCTAAGTTGTCTCTTCTTTTTATGTCTTACAGGGTTTTTTAAAAAATAAATCTACATGTATGTGCCTATATAAATTATCTTTTTTTATCATTGGTAAAAGATATAATAACAAAATTACTGCAGTTAACAATAAAGTTTATTCAAAAATGCTGAACTTTCTGTAACATGTGCACTTTATAAAATCAAAAACTGTTTTAACATAAACCTATAGGAATATGACTACTGAAAGTAATGTTGTATATGTACATGAAAGGTTTTGTCAACATTGAACATTTAGAAATACAATTTAAACTAGAACCAACTGTCATTGCTCACATAGAGAACTTGTAAAGGTTTTTTGTTTTTAAATAAAGAGTAATGGCCAACATTTTTATTAAATTAGTATTTTAACAAAAACATTGGCTTCAAGAGTGAAATGTGGAATGTTAACTCTGCTACTTCCTAATTTCAATGATTCTTGACACACATATTTTCCTAGGTTTATGTTTAATAATATAACAAAGATAGGATATTTGTCCAAGAATTTATCGGAAATAAAATGAAAAAACTAATAAACTAATAAATGTTGCATAGTTTCACACAAATGTTATCTTCAGTCTCAAGCTGTTGCAGTATATTTGAATCACAAGACTGTTCTTCCTGTGCTAACACTGGGAAGTTTTGACAAAATATAGGTTCATTTGTATACAGTTAAAAAATATTTAACTAAAAAAGTTGAACATGGACCGGATATTTTACTGGTCTTATAGTTAGAACAATGCATACTATTGTATAAATGGAAAATGAATGTTTACTTTTAAAACTGTCACTTTATAAATTCACAATCTATTTGTCATAGTTTCACCATAGTTTCACAAAAAAGTTATTATACTTAAGCTGGTGCAGAACATTTACATCATGAAACTGCTATTCATCACGTAACGCTGGAAACATTTTGACAATTTATATTTTCATATATACAGTTATATGTAGGAAAAATGTATAATTTGTAAAAATGAACCTGGACTGGACATTCTAACATGTCCTATTCTAAGAACTATACTAACCTAAAATGAGAAATGAATGTTTACTTAACATTCATTTCTTAACAGGTAGTTCACCTTAAAACGTGGCATAATTTTTTTGATAGCTTTTGTACTGGTCTACAGTTTAGGACACATACTTCATTGTTGTGATCGTATATGGCGTGTTAAACATGTTAACAGTGTATTGGGCATTAACTGGTAAAATGTCAAACAGTTTGTCTTCAATTTCATCAATGTTTTTGTTCAAAATTGAACAACCTGGCCTGACTGAAGTGTAAAAGTCACTTAGCGTTCTGGTAAATGCTTTTGCCGACAAATAATTCCCTTCTTCTTGTCGAATTTTTAACACTGCTGTTAGACCGTCTGCTTCCTTTTCTGGCTTTTTGTGACAAGCCCTACATCTCCCATCCTCCTGCAGTTTTGCAAGGAAACATGTGTTGGAAGGGCATGCTAGGTACTTGGTTATGTTGCCTATGGCAACAATTGTTCCAATTCGTTGTTGGATTTCTTCAATTTCAGTAATCTCTTCATCAGAGACTTGCAAGTCTTCTTGAATAACCTGAATCAAGTTTTTAGATTTTATGAAAGTAATTTAATTAAGAAAATAAGATGATGGAATTTGGCTGTAATTATGAATTCAAAGAACGTTTATATATGAAACATTAACAGTTAAGATTTATTTTGACACATTTTAAATAAATATAAAAGAACATTTATATATGAAATATTAACAGTTAAGATTTATTTTGACACATTTTCAATGAATATAATTGAAATCAAATGCACTTACTGAGACTGTGGAAAATGTCTGTGTGTTTACAGTGGCCTCTTCTTGGTAAGTGCTACGTTCAGCATTTTCAATCAAGACATGATCGCTGACATTCAGGTGGGTCCTTTCAGCAGTGTCTCCCCATAAAGAGACTCTAATGGTTCCCGTTTTGTCTTTGGCATAAAATGTCACAAGGGACAGGGATGCCACTGAACGTGTTGTAACGGTCTTCTTGGGGTTTATCTGTATTTTTTTAATGTTATTTAAGAATATTATAGTTTTGTATGATACACTCACTCAAGCAAAACATTTAATTTAATTCATTTATAATAATACAATTTTAAATTAAAATTATATTGAACATTATTCAGCTGTTATGGTATTGATTCCAAGTATTCATTTAATTTTTACTAACTTTCATGACTTTTCCTTTGAAAGACACACGTCTTTTCATGGGAGATCTTTTTATCGCTTCAATTGACATTATGTTATTGATTAGTTCTTCAGCAGCCCCCGAAATTTCTTTAGGAATTGTGAATGTCTCTGATGACAAAAGTAGTTCTGTGTATTCACTAATGTAAATTTGGCCGTGAGTGTAAAGGAAATCTGTAATGCTGAAACAAAATGCATTGTGTATAAAGTTACTCATAGATGTTATTAAAACTAGAATTTATTGGGGTTTTTTTTTCAATTTTAATATTTTCATTAAAATATAAACAAATTGTTTATATATACCTTAGGGTTTCTTCTTTCTCAAAGGCTTTCTCTGCTATTGAAAGCACTTTTGATGTGAACAACGATGATACAGAGCCGGATTTGTCCGCTAGAATAACCTGTCCCCTCATGACTTTCTGTCCACGACTAGTCTTATTTTCCTTCAGTGGTCCAATGTGCAACACTCGCACATTAATTTCTGTTTTCTTTGTCATGCAATCTGGTTGGTTGACCAAATCTTTCAAAGGAATAAGTCCCTGTAGGAATAAAATAAGAATGTATGGGATTTTCAATGAATTTGACAGATTTGCAAAATACTGATGGTAAAGTTAAAAGGTAAATTCATACAAATTAGTTTAAATTTATATGTTATTTATCACAATGGAAGTGATATTTGAATATTTTTGGAAATCAAAGATTGTTAAACTGTGACAAAAAACAGATTGCTAGAAATAAAAACAGTCAGAGAATGCAAAAGTATAATAATGAGTTATGGTATAGTATTTCCTTATTAATAATTACATTTTTTGATTTCAATAACATAGATTTTAAAATTAAATTGCGAAAGTACTAATTTGTAACAAATTTAAGCATTGATTAAGTTTTAGAAATAACTATGTGGAATCAGAAAAAATCATGAATAACTGATAGAGTCTATCATATTCTTCTAATACAGTGGCATCAGCATACAGTCTTTGTGGACACAAATCTACCAAATAAAGTTGATTTAGATACCTTACTCTACTCATGGCCACATATGCCTGTCCTGCTTGAAAAAGTGTTCTCCCCAAAGAGATAACAGCACTTTCTATGGACAGACCTTGAGTTTTATGTACAGTGCATGCCCAACATGGTGCTAAGGGGAAAGTTAGTCTGTCAATTATTCTACCTTTGTATATAAATTCTTGATTATATGGTCTAATTGGAATAGAATTATTTTTGGAAGATTCCATGAAATTTACACCAACAGAACTGTCATTGAATTTCACATAAACAACAGATAGGGAACTGTCAATGTATTCAAAATCTGTTACAAAACCCATAGCACCATTTATAAGTCCCTCTTTTGTACATATATTTCGTAATAACATAACTCTTGTTCCAAGTGATACCGAGAGCCTTCATGGTAAGCCACCCCCTTGTCTGTCATCTGCTGGGATTAAGTCATCAGGAACTGTTTGTCCAGGGGAACTTACATTAAAAGGAGAAAAAGTATGTGTTGCTACATGAGTATGAAAATTAGGATTTACTTTTTTCTGAATATCTTCATTGAATTCCCTGACTTCCCGGAGAGTTGGATATATATGCAACATGTTGTCTGTGCATACATCTGGATAAAGATTCGGTAGTCTTTTTGAAAGAGTGGAAATATCTTCAGATGTTGCTTTTCCGATACGCAAGCGATTAAGCAATTCTACAAATGAATGCTCATTTTCTTGACGCTTATTTGTACTTAAAAAGTATGGTTTAAACAATGGCCAAAGAACTTTGTCTTTAAATAGGTAATGTCCCCGTACAGGACGGAGTTGAAAGAAATCCCCAAATAACAAAATATTATACCCTCCAAAAGGTTCACTGTTCTCTGCAATTGCACACAGTCGCTCATGGATTGAATGAAATGTTTTTACACTTACCATTGATATCTCATCTATAATAATTGTATGAATACCATAAAAAAATTGCCGTAACTTTTTTAATGCAGCATTGTTCAATGTATGACATTCTTCCTCATATCCTCTTTGAACAGGTAACTTAAATACAGAATGAAGTGTGAAGCCTTAAACATTTCTAGCTGCAACACCTGTTGGAGCTGTTACCAACACTGGACTACATCCACTTATTTTGGGATAGTATAGTTTAATAAATTCTACAATGGTAGAAAGCAGGAAAGATTTTCCTGTGCCAGCTCCACCTGTACAGAATATATAAAGTGGTTCAGAAGTAATTAATGCCGAGTTATTATAGCAGTTTTTAATGTACTGGAGAATTCTTTTCTGGTCAACTGTTAATGATCTAATTCTAATTTCCACTTCATCTTGAAGAATTGAACTTGTGGACAACCTCTGCCACTGCCTATCTTCATCCATTAATACAGATTTGTTCAAATGAATTTGATTTTCTGGCACTGTGTCTGTAATATTATCGTGTGCTTTTGACACTTAAGGCATGCAAACTCTGGATGCAAGTTGAAATCATTATATGGATTTGCAGTTACATTTTGATTGTTCATATTTGAAGTGTTTAGTGGTTGTGAATTTTGAAATAGTCTAGCTAACATAATTACCCTTATTGCATTTTCAATTTCAGAATCTTGATTACTTAAAGTTATGCTTACAGGGTCAAAGTCATTTCTATGACTCATAAAAGCTTTTTCATAAGAAGAACAGTTTTTTATCAAATCTTCCTCTGTTCTATGGGGATAATATAACAACAGAGAACTATAATAAAACTGTTCATTATCGTTTTTAGATTTGACAGCATTTAAAACAATATGCTTTGTTCTTTTTTTGATACATTTGTCACTGAACGGATGAAGCAATTTTAACACTGGCATTGTGGTTTTCAAGTTTTGTTTTGAAGCATCATATTTTTGAACAACATACCATGTTGCAAAAAAATAAAATGATATCATGTTAAGTTCAACAGGTCTTGCCCTGTAATAGTCTAATATGTTGCTATCAAAAATTTCAAACTCATCTGTACAATTTGACTGAAGCTGGTCTCTTTTTTCCCTTGGTTTTAAAACTTTGTATCTTTTCTCTGGCATGAATGTATTAATGTTCATAACAAGTCTTGAACAAGAATACAATTTTAACCCACCTAATCTGTATACACATTCTTGTGCACTCACCTTACGAGATTTAAGGGCAATACAACCAATTTTAATTTTTTTTGTTCTTGTATTAAGAGATGCAAAACTCTCATTTCTGTAAAGAGCATTCAAAGCTTCACTTAATTCTTGGGGTTCAGCTTTACAAACATACTTACAAACATAATATGCACAGCTTTCTGGATTTCCAATAATCTGTATATCATGATTTGCACGCCAATATTTCAGAATAACAGGATTGTATGCATTAACCATTGAGTCTGTGTGCATTCTTCGAGTTTCATAAAACCTACCTCTAAGTGTTGGGATCACATCAGAACTACACAACAAATGTGTTTTACTACAAGGTGCAAATGGAAATCCGAATCTACAATAATTTGCCCGTCCTTTATTACATGTGAATGTGTGATGATGAATTTTAAACTTCTTCACTAAATTATGTAACTCAGAATCTACAGCCTCATCTGGAAGTATTGTTTGTATTGTTGAATTTATGAGATGGATGACTTCATCAGGCATACTCCTTTGTATATCAATGTGTAAACTTGTCCAAAGAAAAATATGAAGATGTGGAGAACCACGAGCCTGAAACTCAACACGCACAAAGAAATCTTTTATTTTCCCTAAAGGTGCAGGTTTACCTTTCAGTACATTTTTCATGAAACAATCCCATCGTTTTTGAAATGCTAAAGCTGCCATTAAGGGATTATTAGACACTGTTGAACCAGGTACATCTTTTTGTAGCATTTCTTGCAGTTCAGGCCAATTGTCATTGCAACTTAATGTTAAAAAGAAATCTGGAATCCCTAAAGTTTTAATCATTGCAAGAAGTTTAAATAACACACTTTTCCAATATGCAGCTGTACCTCGAATGTGTTTTGTAAACATATAAGTGTTTTCTAGATAACTATTGGAGTGGATGTTATTGATGTCTCCTATGGACACAGGTCCATACTGCAAACTACCCGAATTTAATCTCATGGGCTTATATGTTCTCATTAGAATGGATACTGTACTTAGTAATATTTCCCATTCAATTTGATTAATTGCTGACATTAGAAAAGGTATATCCATTCGCCATCTTGGATCCACATTATATAATCTTGACTGATAGTACTGTACATCAGTAAGAGTTTGCTGCCTTGAAAATGTAAGTCCATTCTTACCATAAGGATAAAGCCATGGAAATGCTTTTTCTTCACCATGTTCAATATCTTTTATATTAACAGGTTTAGATTTGACAGAAGGAACTGTACACTGTGATGGATTACTACTTACTTTAAAATTTTTAAAAATTGTTCCACTTTCTTCAACCTCAAAACTTGGAGCATCACAAACACTCTGACAATTCAACTGTTCTAAGTTTGAAAGGTTAACATTTATATATATATTGTTGTTTTCCTGTAACCATTTTAGTGCTTTTATTATCATTTTTGGTCTTGCAAGCACTTCAACTGACACGCTATTTGGCCTTTCACAGCATAAAATCCCTACATTTTCAAGATCAATAACATTTTCAAAAAGATTTTGAGTTTGCAAATGTAAATCTACAGGGAAATGTATAGCCAACCCTTTCTGAGCTGTCTGACCACCAGGTAAGACAACAAGTGTTAGAAATAATTGTACCAAAGAAATCAACCTTTTTTCAACAACCCATAACCCTTTCAGACAATCAAGAATAATACCTGGATCTAAATTATTTGCATAATATGCATTTTTAGGCACTTTACCTTTCTTGATACAATTCATACAAGATCGACAAAGAACAGATCCCTCATCAATAGTAATATCTGAATTGACTTCAATACTTTCTGAACATGTAACACATTGAGATCTGTACAATAGTTTTTTGCACAATGTACATGCATTTTCTAAAATGTACCTAACATTTTTTGCAAAAACAGAGTCTTTAACACTACAACTCTCTGAAATATCGGACAATCTTTGTAGACTAGTACACTCATTTCCATCAACAGTATTCAAATGTTCATCACAGATTGTACCAACATTCTTTGTATATGAATGTTCTCCAACAGAATTGCAATTCAAACCACTCACATACTGTTCATTAATTGTTCCATTGCTGATAAAACTGGATGAAATATTTTCTACATGGTCACTGTTGTCATACATACAATAAGTATGTTCATGAGTAATGTGGTTTGTTTCAATGTAACTGGTGTGATCTGACTTACAACATGTGTGATCAATAAAAGAATGTTTTGCTACTTTTGCTTGTGGATTTTGAAATGAACTGTGTTGGGCATTTTGGGATGAGCTAACTCTGGCTTTTTTCGGTGTACTGTTTCCATCAATTGCTTCAAAGTTCATATCAACATTTATGCAAACAGGTGTTAAATTAAACTGCATATTTGAATAAATTGATATCAAATATGAATGCAACTCTTGCACTGAATTGAAACACATCATTACTGCAACACCGTCAGAAGCAGCCCTACCATTTGAATCTCTACCATGAGAATCTATAATATAAAATGCATCCCCATGACACACTAAAGCAACAGTAGTACTTCCTATGGTCAACAACATATGACTCGACAAAGCACTTCCAACTTCAACACTTTCAATCCCCAACTATTCTCACATTTTCTTGTCCTAAAACTCCAGCAAATTGATCTACAATGTATTGTAACCGAAAACTTTGACCTCGATACTCTAAGTGTGATGGTAAATCATTGTGTAACAACATAGTTGATGCATGTGCTGAAGGATAAATTTCTGAAATAATTTGTGAATGCACAGCAGTGCCATCAAATAAAACCTGTGTTATATCATGTGGTCTCCACTCTGACACGGGCTGCAAAGTTGCCGACAACAAAACAATTAAAGCTATGGCAGTGCATTGTGCATCTGCATTAGCACCAAAGATAGGATTGCCCTGATGACAATGACCCCTGACAACCACTTTCTTTTCCATATCTGTGATGTTATATTTATTCATAAATTAACTTATTACGTGTCCCGCTCCAAGAGTCGAATTTCCCAGGCCCTCCATCGCGTCTGCTCACTCTGCTGATACTAAATCCAACATGCAACAAGCAGGAAAATTTTCACAACGCAAAGTTTATATGTATACAACACTTCAGTCAAAATGTTCGTACTTAAATCCAAATCCAAGCTAAATCATAATATATCAAAGAATACAGTTTCATTAACCCATGTAAATAATGCACGTCGAAGCCGTTCACAAAAAAACCCCGCAACAACTTGTGACAATGAAACATCAGAACTGCGCAGTTATCTTTATCCGCGGTATTTAAAAGCGCGGTAAATCCGGAATACATCGGGTCTTTTATAGTATTTCTTTGTAAATCCAAAGTGTCTATATATAGAACATGCGTCATAAGATGGAATTATTTCTCTCGGAAAGCCTTAAGTTAAGCCCTACAAAACAATACCTAAATAACCGAGAATAGCATGAATTCTTACGCATAAGTAGTCTCATTACCCTTAAAATAATAGAATACTGTAAAAAACAAAATAATATTCATAGACAAATTAATCCACATTTTGCTAAAATTCATATTAAACATGTTTAATATATAATCCAAGCATCAAATTTGACAAATTTAAAACATAGTGCAGCGGAATGAGTGCGCACGTAAAAACATTTGCCGGATGCCTCATATGGACACAACTGTGATCGGCAGAAGCCGATCACAAAAATAACATTTTTTTTATCATTCGCTCCTGAAAAAATATCGCTATCATTAGAGAATTAGACTGGCCCTATGTCTCTATCCTACAAATTGCCATCTACTTAGGGGAAATACACCTATATAGTAATAATTGTTATAATGTTAAAAACAATCATTAAAAAATCATCTTTTAATAAAAACACATCTGTTTTTATTGTCATTTTAAAGTTTAATATTAGTTTTTTTTCATAACTTGTTATCTCATTGCAAATGTGATTATATCAATTTTTTGTTGACTTTTACCCCAAAAAAATCCTAACAAAACTGTTTAACAAAACATATTTCTGAAATAGTTCAAATGATGTGCTGTGTGTCCAAAAAAAAAGTTTATATTATGTGGAATTTTATCTTTGTGTTAGTTACAGTATTTGTTACATTAATTGTGACTATATTAAAAATGCAAACATTTTTTAAAAAAAATTTATTACACCATTTCAAAATTGGTATGCAGTTGATCTTGTAAATATTCCTAAACTTGATAAAACTGTTGTTGGGGGTATCAAAATGGTTGACTGCTATCGTGAAGATAATTCTCATACGTCTTAATCCTCCTTTGATAAAAATTGAAAAAAAAGACTTTCATTTTAAGTCTAGAATGGTGCCGATGGCTTGCAATGGTCGCATAATGTTTCTTCATTATGTGTGTATTGATATGGTATTATGGTTTTTAACACCGAAATGTCTTCGTTGATTTCTGGCTACATTTTGGTTAACATCTCAAATTCTGTCAATGTTAAGGCAAATCCGTTTTTCAAAGCCTTCAGGTAATCGGTGCTGTTTTTTCACCATTTCTACACAAACCGTTTTTCACTGATGTAACAAATCTTTTCCCACATGCAGCTTGTATTCACCTTCTCGCCCCCGAATTAGGTATTGTCTTACAAATTTTTGGATTTGTTCTATGTGATCACAAAATATATATGTTAAATATCTAAGCTTACTGTAGATCTGATTTGATAATTTCCAAATTTGTCAGAACATGTTTTCATTTTCCAATTTTATCAGGACATTATATTTTGTAATGTGATGCAAGGCCGCCATACCTATGCACGAGGTTGTTTCAAGACCCGTAGTGAAGTTTGAGCTGTTTAAAATATTATTGCAGATGTATCAGAAAATAATCACGGTAATTACCCTTTGCATTGTTGTTTATACGCAGTAATAACCTTTTGTGTTTCTCTATAGTGTATTTTTGTTGTTACACACAAATTTAGGAATGTAAACAAAAGGGTATGGAACGTCTGTCAGGTCTAAATGTCATATTTTAAATTTTCATTGCTAATACTTTCGTAAATTATTTGTATGTTACTTAAAGTATTAACAGTCATACGCAATATCACCAGGTCAGGCATTATTATCATCATGGCTAATTTTTCTGTCAGATTTATACATGTACAACATAGTAAGTTTCGTTATTTTACTTTTATTGTAGTCAATCTTTTCCTACTTTTCGAGAAAAAAAACAGAATGGGAATGAATTGGCTGTTGTGATACATGTACATAGAAGCAGTTCATAGCACTACATCATTGACGTGATTATTTCCGGCATGGGAGCCAAGGAATTCGAAGAAGATGGCCATAAGCCATTGGCAGATGCCACAGAATTTGATGTTGGAAAATCACGACCTACAAGAAACAGAAAACTTACCGAACATGGAAAGTCATACAAATTAGAACAATATTATAGCACGTTTAGAAGGTTGAAAACATTAGGTTCACAAATAAAGACCTTGATGTTCGAAAATAAAAGTGACACAGAAGATGTGAGAAAACGATACAGTGAATGGTTGAATACATATGAACGTTTCCTCAATTATTTTGATGAACTTGCAACACAAATAGATGAAAAGGATAAGAGTGAGATGTTTGCAGATCATTATGACTATGATATATTTCTGATTAACTTTAAGAAGGAAGTTGAAGATTACTTTTCTCGCATGGAAGAGACAAAGAGCAAGAACATTAAAGTTAAAAGTCATGCGACATCATTCACTTCTAATGCATCAAGCATTTCTTCTCAAAGAATTAAGGAAGAAACAAAAGTAGCAGAATTAGAAGCTCGTAAATCCATTCTGAAGAGAAAAAAGCAACTCGAGATGGCTAAGCTGCAACTGAAACTAGATGAAGAAGAGCTAGACATCGACACCGGTATTGCAGTTTCACACGCTAAAAGTGAAGTGTTACAAAAATATGAAAACATTCCTGAAGAACAGTCCTTAAATCGGTGTGATTTTATTGAGAATAAGGAAGAAGATAGTGTCAGTTGTCCTAGACATTTAATTCCAAAACCTTCACCACGAACTCCTAAGTTTCAACAAGAAATCGGGTCACAGATATCATGCTCTTTGGATTCAAATGCCAACGCCTTTGTTCCGAAATCCCACAGCACTGATAAAGAAACAAAGCAACAAGATGCACTACAAGATGTTGTGAACTATTTAAGAAGACCCTTACCAGAAATAAAAAGGTTCGGCGGAGACCCACTGAAATACAGAAGATTTATTAGACAGTTTCATGCTAAAGTAGTTATAAACACTAAAGATGATGATGGACGAATGAACTATCTGGAACAAATGACACACGGGGAGGCAAATCGTGTTGTATCCGGCTTTAGCCATATGAAGGGCGAGAAGGCATACAAGGCGGCTATGAACCAACTTGAAGAAAGGTACGGAGATAATGAACTAATCGTCACAACCTTTATTAAGAAAGCTCTCGATTGGCCTCAAGTGAAAGATTCAAAGATGTTGGACGAATTTTCCTTATTCTTGGTAGAATGCCAAAATGCTGCAGAGAGTATGGACAGCATCAAAGTATTAGACTATCAGGAAAACATGAAAAGATTAATGATGAAATTACCAATATACATGCATGACAGATGGAGAAGTGTTGTCTTGAAGAAAAGGGATGCAAAGAAAAGAGTTGCATTTTCAGACTTTGTGACTTTCATAAAAAATGAAGCTAAAGAATCCAATGATCCGACCTATGGAAACATATCGGTGAATGGATTTCGACAGAGCAATAACAAACCACAGAAGAAAGTTGTACTGTCAACGGACGTTATAAATGACACATCTAAATCAACAAACTTTGGCGTGAAATGTGTTTATTGTGAAAACTCTTCTCATCTACTCAGTGACTGCAGTAAGTCTACAAGAAAGATACAGCTTTATGAAGAGTAAAGGACTGTTATGGATGCTTGAAGAAAGGACACATGAGTATGAAGTGTAGAAACAGACTTAAGTGCTCTTTATGCGGACGTTTTCACCCTACAATTCTTCATGATCCAACGAAATCTTCAGTAAACATGTCAAATCACAAAGGCGAAGCTAGTGACTCTTCACTTGCAGTTCCAAAAATAAAGCAGTCTGCTGCTTATTGCTCCACAGAGAATTCAAGTATTAGTGCCTGTTGTGATACTGGGGCCGGTGATCAAACATGTGCCATGGCTGTAATCCCAGTAAGAATAAAATTGAAGGACAAAAGCCATAGTGTGGTAACATATGCATTTTTCGACTCAGGCAGTAGTGTTTCCTTCTGCACTGAAAACCTAATGCGGCAACTCGGAGCAAGTGGCAAGAGATGTAACATCACTTTGAACACAATGGGAGAAGCTTATCAACTATCATCTCACTCAGTTAAGGGTCTGCAGATCAGTGACATGGGCATGACAGAATTCATTGATCTTCCTAAAGTCTACACTAAAGACAAGATTCCGGTCAACCATGACCATATCCCAACTAAGAAGGAAATATCAAGATGGCCTCATTTATCGCATGTTCCACTTACATATGTTGATGCTGAGATTGGCCTCCTTTTAGGTAGCAATGTTCCAGATGCTTTCGCTCCATATGATGTGGTAACTGGGCCAAGTGGTTCCCCTCATGCTACTGAGACACGTTTAGGATGGATTGTATGGAACGTACTCAGGGAAGGAGAAACTAGAACACGTGATGTGAACAGAGTGACAATTGAACAATATTGTGAATGTGACATGAAACTAGAAGAATTAGTTAAGGCATCAATAAACTCTGACTTTCCAGAACGTGCTATAGAAGACAAAAGAGAACATTCAGTGGAAGATAAGAAGTTTCTAAGTCAGGTAGGAGGATCTATCAGTCAAGAAAATGGTCATTATTCCATAGGACTACCATTCAGAGACAATTCTGTGAATCTACCAAATAATATGATTCAAGGACAGCACCGACTTGAAAGTTTGAAAAGAAAGATGTTGAAAAATCACCAATTTAGAAACGATTTTATCAGCTGTATGAACAAACTGTTTGAAAAGGGTTTTGCGGAAGCAGTTCCTGAGATGCAGCTAAAGAGGGATGATGGGAGAGTATGGTATCTTCCTCATCACGGTGTATACCATGAAAAGAAGCCAGGAAAAATAAGAGTAGTTTTTGATTGTTCAGCTGTTTTTAGAGGTGTGTCTCTAAATAGTCAATTACTACAAGGACCTGACTTAATTAATAGCCTCTTGGGCGTACTTCTGAGATTTCGGCAGGAACGTATCGCAGTACAAGGTGACATAGAAGCCATGTTCCATCAAGTTATTGTACCAGAGAAGGATAGAGATTGCATGCGATTCCTTTGGTAGAAAGATGGAAATCTGGATGCTGAACCTAATCATTACAGGATGAAAGGGCACATTTTTGGGGCTACGTCTTCACCCATATGCTGTAATTACGCATTGCAAAAGACTGTTGAAGAATATGGAGAAGAATATGATCAAAGTGTACAAAATGTCATAACGAGAAACATGTACGTTGACGACTGCTTAGCATCAGTTGACACTAAAGAGAAAGCCATGTCTCTTATTAAGAACTTGATAGACCTTTGTAAAAGAGGAGCGTTCCGTTTAACAAAGTTGATACGTAACTGTGCAGAGGTTTTGAAGTCAGTTCCAGAAGATGATAGAGCTGGTGACATCAAGAAGTTGAGTCTAAATGGTGAAACATTGATAGAGCGTGCTCTTGGGGTATACTGGTTTGTTGAGAATGATTCCTTGGGATTTCAAATAGGAATAAAGGACCAACCAACGACAAGACGAGGAATTCTGTCTGTGACGAGTTCCATTTACGATCCTCTCGGCATTACATCACCATTTGTTATGACAGCTAAATCTTTGCTGCAACAGCTGTGTAGGAATGGTACAGGATGGGACGAGAAAATTGATGGAACTGTGTTGAGAAACTGGAACAGCTGGCTTACACAAGTAAAACAATTAGAAGATGTAAAGATTGAAAGATGCTACAAACCAAAGAATCTTGGACACATAGCGTCGTACCAGTTACATTGTTTCGCAGATGCGAGTGAACTTGGTATGGGAGTTGTCATATATCTGCGACTTACTGATGAGAATAAG
>WFKH01011576.1:8469-20391 GCA_016163765.1 Magallana hongkongensis
TCTACACTAGCTGAGGATGCTTCCACATAAGTTTCAGCTTTCCTGGCCAAATGGTTCTTGAGAAGAAGATTTTTGAAAATTTCTTAAAATTTTCCAATAATTGCCAATTATCTCCCCTTTAAAAAGAGCGTGGTCCTTAATTTTCACAACTTTGAATCCCCTTTGCCTAAGGGTGCTTTGTGCCAAGTTTGGTTGAAATCGGCCCAGTGGTTCTGGAGAAGATGTTGAAAATGTGAAAAGTTTACGGACAGACAGACGGACGGACAGACAGACGGACAGACGGACAGACAGACAGACAGACGGACGACAGACAAAATGTGATCAGAAAAGCTCACTTGAGCTTTCAGCTCAGGTGAGCTAAAAATTGAAGCCTCTATGATATTGCCTAGTAGCAGGAATAAAGGACAATTGTATTGTTTGAGAATTTTATGATGACTAATTTGGAAAGTTGGACTTTGCATTTTTTACTTTCCCTTAATTTCTGTCATGTTCCCCAGGCACTAAAGATTGATAACAAAATACCCCAAATGAATGCTTTATTTGAAAAATGTTATATCTGGCAAATTCAACTTGTGAAATGCCATTAGAAGTCCCATATTTCAGTTCAGACTTATGTTATTACTGTTGAGGGGAAGATAAGCTGCAAAATGAAGCAGAGGCATATCCCATTTGTCATGTTTGTTCATCTGCAAAAACTCTTCCTTTGAAAAGGAAACAGACACAGCTTAAACCAAAAAGAACAAAAAATATTTTACCTTAGCCAGTGTATCAGTTTGATGAATATCTGCTGATGAGTACACAAATAAATAACTAAAAGATGGGTTATAAAAAACACCAAAAACCTGCCTGCCTCATCAAAATTTCTAAATTTTGGCCCTAGAAACTAATGATTATTTTTTTTTGGCCTAATGTACCAATAAATAGTTCAAACAAGATTTTGTCAAAAATTAAGGAGTTTGATGTGGTAAAGGTTATAGGAAATTTTTTCTTACATGATTTTTAACTTATTCAGAGTCCAATGGCAGGACATTTATTGAAATAAGTCCGAAAATTGATGTCTTTTTGAACCTGGGACAGACAGTCTGTAGTCTATGAGTTGTACAATGAACACAGTATCTTACCTCACTGCATCTTCTACAGAGGCCCTGATTATGTCTTCCTTGGTCGGTCCAGAAACTTTCTTGAACTTGATTTTCTATTCAATTAAAACATTAATAATATATCAAACCAAATGAAAATCTTACCACTGAACAAATTCTTTAGTCTGAATGATTACTAAAGGATCATATAATTGTACAACACTCACTGCTCTGTACTCCACGTTGGCTAATTTCATCTCTTCTTCTGGTTTGTAGAAGCAGATGCAGACTCCGTTTTTCCCGGCCCTGCCTGTTCGGCCGGAGCGGTGGATGTAAGAGTCGACGTCCTCAGGCGGATTACACTGAATGACCAGATCAACTTCTGGAATGTCCAGTCCTCGCGCTGCCACGTCCGTCGTCAACAGCACATTAAACTTTCCTTCTCTGAAACTCTGAGGACAGAAAATGGACTTGTAACTACCGTAATGCAAAAATGTTTTCATTCATAAGGCAGATGGATCCTGCAATTAAAAGTCTTATGAATTTTTTGTAAAGTATTTCTTTCAACTGTACAAACTCAGCTCAACTCAAAATCAAAATGAAAACTGGAGGAAATGATTCATCTTTTAGTGCCATTCCTCATAAGGTTGAAAATTAAGAATCTCAAACTTAAGAAATTTTTGTTAAAATCTCAAAATACCATAGAATATTAAATATCCAATAAAATCTGTATTCATTGTTGTTTTTTATTTTGATCGGCTTATTTACTGTGAAGCATGTTGCCTGGTTTTTTTTTTTCAGTTTTATTATACCCAGAACATTTGCTCATCACATAGCCTCTTTGAGCAGTTACAATTTTGTTCCATACCTTGAGGACTGTTTCCCTCTTTTCTTGTGGAATGTCTCCATGTAACACGTGAGCGTCCTGCTTTATGTGTTCACTACATGAAAGGTTGTCCGCCTCTTTCTTGGTCTCGTTAAATATGATAGCTCGGCCATTTTTGCCACTGTAAACCTGAAGCACGTCACCAATCACCGAGGGACGATCCCAGAAACTGCTGCGAATTGCCAAATGCTGGAAGTGAAATCAAGAAATCAACACATCTTTAAAAAAAAACCTACTACATAGTTACTTCTTAAGTCATAGTTTACATTCTTATAGGGACCTAGACACGATTAAAGCTCAAAATTTTTAAAATTTTATTTTTTCAAATTTTAATGACTTAAATGGTTAATATAGGTATTTTTAATGCTTCATCAAAATTTGAAAGTCAAATATCAAGTTACAAGCAAGATAGAGAGTTCAGAATTCTTTGTTTTGTAAACAAAGCTCGAGTCTTGTTATTGTTTACATATATGTTGTTTGGTATAAGTTTCAATCAAATAATGCTTTTTTGTTGATAATAGTATTTATGAAAACATTAGGCCAAAAAAAATTAATCATTAGTTTCTCGGGCCAAAATTTTTAAATGTTGATGAGGGAGGCAGGTTTTTTGTGTTTTTTTTTTAAAGTTGAGGTTTGCGGTTACAGGGAGATAACTCAAGATTTCCATTGTGACGTAACACCAACTACCCTTTATTTCCGATATGACGTCAAGATTTATATGTTGTAATAATTGACCTCTGTACCTGACACTAGTGATGTACCTGTACCTGTATTGAGGTGGACGTTCGGTTCTCCTTGCTGTTGACCAGGGAGATATTTTACCTGTACCTGTACTGTGGTGGATGTCCGGTTCTCCTTGCTGTTGACCAGGGAGATATTTTACCTGTACCTGACACCTGTGACATACCTGTACTGTGGTGACCTTCTAGTCTCCTTGCTGTTGAACAGGGAGATATTTTACCTGTACCTGACACCTGTGACCTACCTGTACTGAGGTGGACATACGGTTCTCCTTTCTGTTGAACAGGGACATATTTTACCTGTACCTGACACCTGTGACGTACCTGTACTGTGGTGGACGTCTAGTCTCCTTGCTGTTGACCAGGGAGATATTTTACCTGTACCTGACACCTGTGACGTACCTGTACTGTGGTGGACGTCCGGTTCTCCTGGCTGTTGACCAGGGAGACCTTAGCCAGCTTGTCTTTGTTCATGTATTTTCTGGCAGTGTCGTGAACCCAAGAAGGAAGAGTGGCTGAAAACAACAGGGTCTGTGGGTTCTCTCCACTTTCTGCAACATAAGTACACCATTTTTATACACATTTGTTCATTCACTCTGCATAAAGTAATATCCAAACTTACTGATACTTTTGAATTATTGCAAGGTTACTTGATATGAATTCAATTCAAGGTAGAAAAGAAGTTATACATAGAACAGAGATGAATGTTTTTAACATAAGCAGAACAGGAATGGATTGCTTTTATCACTGGTAGAACATTTTAACATAGGTGGAACAGGTATAGAGGATAGCATTTAACACTCTGTGATCTATTTGTACTGACCGTTATTATAGGCGGATGATATGATGGTCTCCACATCTTCTGCAAACCCCATGTCCAGCATTCTGTCCACCTCATCAAGAACGACGTGCCGCACTCCTTTGAAGTCAAGGTTACCCTTCTCTATGTGATCTTTGATACGCCCTGGAGTTCCCACCAGAACATCGATCCCTGACCTTATGGCTCTTACTGTTGAATAAAACCATTGCTTAGTTTGAAGTTTATAATTTGACCTTTGTCAGATGGAATTGCCACCAGTGAAGTGGTGATTTCATTACTCACTCCCTTTAAGGATTCCAGATTGATGATGAACTACAAATGTTGTTCTGGCTCTAACAATTTAAACCTTTAAACTAAGTGAAATGCCATATGTTCTTTGCTTTTTCAGTGAAATAAAATGCTAGTTGCTTACTTTGCTTTTCATATGGAGTTCCCCCATAGAAACAGGCCACATTAAGTCCATCACTAATAGACTCGAACTCATCAGAAACTTGCTTTGCAAGTTCACGAGTTGGTACCATTGCAATGACCTGTCAATATATGAAATGAGTCTCTTAGTTTTCATACAATTTTAGATTATCTCTCTTTTTACACCGATAGTTTCAAAATTTCCTCATAAATTTGGACTTGCCTTTGGGCAGTTGCGAATTCGTGGGGTTTTATTCTTCTGCAGAATTTCTACCAATGGCAATGCAAAAGAAAGCTGTAAAACAGGTTTATAACATGAGAGTTGTTACAATATTGCAAATTTTCTTTCAGTACAAGATGTCAATTTTTTATATGGGAGTATCTATACTGTTAATCATCAGATAAAATTTTGTAAACTGGTCCAACATATAAAAGGGATGAATAACTTGTACCGGTATTCAGTGAGAAAAAAAGGATAACCAGTTTCACTAACAGAAAACTTATGAATACTATCAATAACTTTACAAATTTTTGACATGTTGAACTGTTTTACTCACAGTTTTTCCAGTACCAGTACCTACAGAAAAGAGAACAGTTACAAAAATACAGATGATGCATATATTATACACATTCACCAGTCGTTCATCTTTAACATCTTTAAAGTATGTTGAATGTGCTAAACTAATTTGTTTTAGACTTAAGTAAAGTGTAAGTATTGTAGAACAAATCAAATAAACGTACGTGCTTGACCAATTACATCTTCTCCATTGTAGACATGATCAAACGTCTTGTATTGTATGGGAAACAAATAGTTCACATTTCGCTCTGTAAAACAAGATGGTAAAACTGCAGTACATTCTATATTCAACACAAATTTTCTTTCAAATTCCTATCATATGAACAGTAGAAAGATAGGTAAATAAACTTGCTTCTTTCAACACTAATAAAAAATGAACAGTAATTATATTCTCAAACAAAAAACAAAATGCTGCCAATTCAAAATGCTGCACACTTACTCTTGAGTTTTTCCACAGTGACATCTGATATTCTGAAGTTTGAGAAATCACCCAGGATCTCTGCCTCTGTTTTTTCTGCCACCTCTGCACCATTTTTGGTCTCCTCCAGATTTTTAGTCGTACCATTGGCTTTTACAGTTGTATCTGCTTCCTCTGTCACTTGGCCATTAGCCGATGACGTTTTGTCTTTCTTTGATTTCTTTTTCTCTTTGACTAAACTGTCTTTTGATATGTCTGTCATTACTTCAGATTTGTCAACTTTTGTCTTGTCCTTCTTTGATTTCTTTTTCTCTTTGATATTTGTTGCTTCTTCTTTCTCTCCATTTTCTGCTAGTTCAGGTTTCTTTTTAGATTTCTTTTTGTCTTTGGTTACTGTTGCTTCTTCATTTTCTTCACTCTTTGTGACTTTAGGATCTTTCTTAGGTTTCTTTTTGTCATCCTATAATATCAAATGATAAATCCATTAAATGTAAGTTTGGGTTTTTTTTGATAAAAGAACATTTTATACAATGCATAAATGTCTTTTAAAACAATTCATTGTCCTTTAAACAAGAAAATAATTGACCCAGACCAAAACAAACAGTTTGTTTCAGGCCTTTATCAAATACTGACTGAGATTCCCCTTGGCTAGATATTGGGACTGAAACCTTCATTGAGTCTAGGGCAGTCCTTCATAATTCATGTCTGGAAATTCGGCCCCAACTATGGTCCCTTGTAACTGTTATAATAGGGATACCTGTGTGTCTCCCCAGTTCAATTTTGCAGCTCAAACATCCATCAGATCTAATTACCGGTATTCCTCACAATTTAATGTGTGTTAGAATAACAAAGATTTTACAACAACAACAATTTAATCAGCTTGCATGCTTATTTCTATTAAATATGCCATTTTTGGGGGGTGGGGGTGGGAAGGGTACTTTTTTAAAGGAAAGTATTCTAACAGACATTTGATAGCTTTACATCAATGTGCACTTTTGTACATCAGCATCAAGCTTCCCTGGGATGTTGAGGAAAAAATATGAAACACACCTGCCACATGCATTACATCAGGTAAATTAATAATTTCATCCATTCTTAAAGAAGACTGAAAAAACACTATCAGTGTCTAGCTTTATGTGCATAGAGCAGCACTAATTGTATTCATCTTGTCTCCTTTAAGCATGGTTTAAATAAATTTGTTTCCTCGACAAGCAATGGAAGTTTGGGTTAAATTGTGAAGCACTGTCCTGGAAATTGGTGAGGACATCAACAAACCTAAAGCCAAGTTGACAAGACAAATCATTCCATAATTATACATCACCTGTAAACTGGTTTTGTCCTTTTTCTTCTTGTCTTTTGAAATCTTCCCCTTGCCCTGCTTGAAATATTTGAGATTCATTCAACTTAATAGTTTAATTGGTTTCACAGTTCTTATGTCAGTGAAATTAAATTTTATACATTTATATTAAGTATACTGTTCGAAGTTTTTTCTCTTTACAGAGTGTAGTCTAAAAACAATCAATGATTTGTTTATTTATGAAATTAATCATGCTCAAATAAATTGATGTGTATCTTGCAATCAATCATACCCTGCAGTATTTGTTAATGCCTCTACCTGTCTTATAGTGTCTACCTTAATTCAGACCATTGACCAGTAATACATTACAGTGGTACCAAAATATACAGGAGACAGACTTTATACCTAAACAAGACTTCATTATATTTCAACTAATAAAATTAGTGAGTAAATCCATTGAACTTCAACGATTACACAGTACACATAACAGACCACTGTCAACAGGACATATAAAAAGTAAAGTCAACAAATTAACACATAAAACAAAAAATCACCGTTTTAACTTTTGGTATCGGTTCCTCTTTTGTATCTTCTACCTTTACCTTGACCATTTTCTCTCAAAATTTACGTTTTTATTTCAAATCTTTTTACACACAGCTCAACACGTTTTGCAACCTCGTGTTATGCGTCAGGAATTAAATGTACACCGAACCCGATTGAATATGAAAAATATACATATTTTGTACCTGACCGTTTACCAGCTGAAAAGTTTTTCTACCACTCTATCGAAATGTGTTTTTTTTCTTCCTGCCTTTTTAATTATATCACAGAGGTGAATATATAGGAGGGGATGTCTCATGATTTTGTTCTTTGGGACTGTTTTTAAAAAAACCGTTCAAGACGTTATATGAATTTTAATTAATGAAAATTTGTTGTTTAATGGGTATAAATATCAATGATTAAATTAACCACCAGGGATATTATCAAAAGATCGATAAAACTATTGCCATGTGATATACAGCGGAAAATATCACCCCTTTTTTATAAAAATGAGTTTATTCGACAATCATTTCAATACGGAAGCGTATAAGTGCCACATATGCACTTCACATTTTTTTATTTTCTATACTTAACCAAAATTCACACTTTCAAGTGTGAAATTCACACTTTAATCTGTAAAATTCACACTTTGATCTGTAAAATTCACACTTTATTAAAAGTGTAGAATTCACACTTAAATCTGTAAAATTTACACTTTAATCTGTAAAATTTACACTTTCAAGTGTAAAATTCACACTTTAATCAGTAAAATTCACAGTTTAATCTATAAATTTTACAAATTAATCTGTAAATTTTACACTTTAAAGTGTAAAATTTACACTTTAATCTGTAATATTCACACTTTTATCTGTAAATTCACACTTTAAAGTGTAAAATTTTCACTTTAAAGTGTGATATTTACACTGTAAAGTGTAAAATTCACACTTTATTCTGTAAAATTCACACTTTAATTTGTAAATTAAATTAAAAAAACCATAAATGTCTGTCCCCATTAAGGATTTTCAAGGCTGGCCCGTAAAATATTTAATCATTTGTATCTAAAAAATAAACAACAATTTTAGATAAGTGTAAGAACAAAAAATGTTAGTATTCTTAAGACCTTTTGTTTGAAATCAAGAAAAAGGGGCTGGTCTCTTTCATTAGGGGTCAAGAGACTCGAAAAGTCTATTACAAATAACTAAAAAACGATCAAGATTTTGTTAAGCAAAGTTGTCGATCGTAACAATATCTGTTTGAAAAAAGCACTCCCACACCCATTTATTACGTAATTAGGGATTTTTAGGGGCCAAAGTCCTTAAACTTTGATGCAATATATCTAGAGAAGGAGAGATATTTTGTTAAGCATTGTAGAAGAGAAAATATCTGCATGAATAATTCTAATTGATTCCACTAATCGAAACACCAATGTCTGTCCCCATTAAGGATCTACAGTACTGGCCCCTAAAATATTCAATCATTTGTATCTAAAAATGAACAACAATTTTAGATGGGTGTAAAAACAAAACATGTTAGTATTTTTTAGACCTTTCGTATAAAATCAAGAATTAGGGGCCAAAAGACTCGAA
The DNA here is from genome assembly GCA_016163765.1 of Magallana hongkongensis. NCBI lineage: Eukaryota > Metazoa > Mollusca > Bivalvia > Ostreida > Ostreidae > Magallana > Magallana hongkongensis. The sequence continues at coordinate 16,821 of WFKH01011576.1, forward strand.
AAGTCTAATACAAATAACTTAAACACGATCAAGATTTTGTAATGCATTATACAAGCAAAGTTGTTGATCGTATCAATATCTGTTTGAAAAAAATCATTGTCACACCCTTTTGTTACGTAATTAGGGATTTTTAGGGACCACAGCCCTTAAACTTTGACGCAATATATCTAGTGAAGGAAACATCTTTTGTTAAGCATTGTATGTGTATATATGTGCAAATTTTACAAGATAAAGTGTGAATTTTACACTTGAAAGTGTAAAATTTACAGATTAAAGTGTGAATTTAACAGCTGATTAAAGTGTAAATTTTACAGATTAAAGTGTGAATTTTACACTTTAAAGTGTAAATTCTACAGTCGCATATTGTAAATTTTACACTTTAAAGTGTAAAATTTGCAGATTAAAGTGTAAATTTTACATATTAAAGTGTGAATTTTACAGATTAAACTGATTTTTTACAGATTAATGAGTACAATTTACAGATTAAAGCAGTCACTGATTAAAGTGTGAATTTTACAGATTTAAGTGTAATTTTCACGGATTAAAATGTGAATTTTCCAGGTTAAAGTGTGAATGTAACACTTTAATCTGTAAAATTTACACTTTTAAGTGTGAATTTTACAGATTTAAGTGTAAATTTTACAGATTGTGTAAATTTTATACTTAAAAGTGCAAATTTTGCAGATTTAAGTTTGAATTTCACAGATTAATGCGTTATTTTTACAGATTAATATGTAAAATTTACAGCTTAAAGTGTGAATTTTACAGATTAAAGTGTAAATTTTACAGATTAAAGTGTGAATTTTACAGATTAAAGTATAAATTTTGCAGATTAAAGTGTAGAAAATAAAAAAAATGTGAAGAGCATATGTGGCACTAATATGCTTCCGTATATTTCAAGTGTTGCGCAGATCCACACATTGCAAACATTCTCAACTAACAAAATAAAGATAAAAAAAAAATATCACACACACACACACACACACACACACACACACACACACAACTTAGACTTAAAAAGTATGTTTCATGAAGATATATACAGTCTTTTGGGGTATTCCAAATCACTTTTTACAACTTGTAGTTGTAAAAAGTGATATGGGATATTATTACATCTGGAACGAGTATATGTAAAATTGATGTATGTAATTGGTTGTTTGGTATCCCAGAAAAAAGATTATGTCAGGAAACGGATATATCTGTCCTTCAATCTAATTAAAATTAGACCTTTCATCTCTATGTATGGTCATCGCTCGTGAAAGGAACGGTAACCTCACATAACAGAGAGCGAGATGAAAGCCTAAGGTCTAATTTTAATTAGATTGGGGGTTCTTATGACACTACCACTTTCGTGTATTGCGGGTCACTTCTGAGTATTTGGAATCGGATATAAAATAAGCTATACTGGCAAAAAATACAATTAAACGAAAAATATCCAATACATATGTGGAGTAAGCCCTCATTTAATGCCGGGTGCGGTCACTGTGTACACACGAGATTCGAAATACCCAAAACTGAAGGGAGGGGGGGGGGGGGGGGGGGGGGGGTTGGGTTGAAAATGCAGAAATTGTACCTACATTTGATAGATTTTTGTAAAAACCTTTACAGTTTTTGAAAGCTTATAAAACTGCCGATCTATCAATATACAGTTTGTCAATATTATATAATCATTTTTTGATTATTACGGCTACAGCATAAATAAAAAACATTGAACAGTGTTTTCACCATGAAAATTTCTTCCATAGATGATAGCGAGTACATTAATTAAATCACACATTATATTATTAATGTATTATATTTCCTTTTAAATAATTTTTTTATATAGATAACTTATTCATTGCTGATGATGACTGTTGGGCAGTTTCAAATTTATTTGTTGATGTTTCGTACATTCCATATAGCGATACCTCAAACTTCCGAAAACACGAAACGCAAGGTGATTCGAAATACCCACAATGACTGTATAAATTTATAAAATGATTCACTCAATGAAATAAAAGGAACTAAATAGGAAAACGAAACTGCTATAAATAAAAACACATAGTGGGTATGGTTTTTGTAAGACTATATTTAAAGCGACTCATCGATAAAATTTCATGTATACACCTGTAATACTTCTAAATTTGCATGATTCATTCTGGCATGTAGAGCAGAAAGTGTATGATAAACCAGAAAAAAAGGTGTTTGCTTTAGCAATTTTAACTGACTGTATGAACGCTTATATAGTTCTGACCAATGCTAACACAACACGATGTGAACAGATTTGTTTCACAGTACTCTAATTATAGGAATTGACTAAAGTGTCATCACTATAGTTGCATGGACTATTCATGATCGACCTCATTGGTCAACCGTCTATAAAGAACAACCGCTGATGACGAAGTGATATTTTTCACCGTTTTGAATAAAAATGTGGGTTTGAATAATACAACTTTGATTAATTTGGTACTTCGTGATAGAGTAACACTCGACCCACCCATGCACCGATTCAGATTCTGGTGCAAGCAAATTATACAATGCATCTAATTAGAATATAAAAAGTAAACATTGGACCACAGTCCTCTCCATTATTATCAACCCAAACTCTATCATCTATATATAAAAATTGATAATGTGTGTGTGTGTGTGTGTGGGGGGGGGGGGGGGGGGGGGGGGCTTAGCAAGAACGTGGATGTTTGTTTTTTGAAAATGAAAAATAATAATTATGTAAATCAACTCATATATATACATGTAATTCTATAACAGTCGTGTGCTTAATTCATATGAGAAAATAAAATTTTGTATATGTGACAATATTTATACTTCTATAATTAATATATCATATACAATTATATATTCTAGAATGTGCCATAGTTATAAAACTTATCCATTTTTCAATTTAATTTCATCACATGAGGGCCCGCTTTCTTCTCTGATGCGGACGCACAAATGAACTTTTAAAACATTATTTCATAAGGTTACATTGGATCACATCGCTCACCTGAACTACAATTCTAATTAAACTTTGACCCAAATTTACTATATGTGAAACAAAAGGCCAATATCCCTATCATTATTCTCTTACCTTAAATAATACACTATTATTAATAATTCAAAATTCTTCAAATTACAATGCAAATTACATCCATTTCTGTTTATAAATCATGTGGGTTTTTTTCATCAGAAGACACGTTAAAATTATTCGTCTCCCCCTATTGCGCTGCGAAAATAGGTTTTTTTGTTTCTTGGAGAATAATCATATTATCTCCCGAATTCATGCTGATTGCAACAAACTGTTTATCATACCGAGCACCCTACCGCTACTGCAGTACAAGACATTGAGTTCTAACAGTTTGCCAACTATAATAAAGCAAACAGTACATATCTTGCTACTTTATTTTCAGTGTTCTATTACTGGATCCACACATGTAACTGGAAAAATGAATCACGTGTATCAAAAAGGATAGCAGATTATGTCCATGCGCGGATCTAGGGGGAGGGGGTCAGGGGGGTCCAGACCCCCCCCCCCCTGCAAAATTCAAATTTCTGTAAATTACATTATAAAATTACCAAAAATATGCCTCGGACCCCC
>WFKH01011576.1:28286-39811 GCA_016163765.1 Magallana hongkongensis
GGGGGGGGGGGGCAGACTCATATAACTTCTATTTCACTGTTCATTTCCTTATTTTCACTTCAATTTTTTTACCTGATCCCCACTTTTGCCAACTCCATGATAATTCACTATTTTACATAAAAAAACCCACCAAAAACCCATCGTTTCTCTTGGGTGAAGAGGAGCTGATTCTAGTTTTGAAAGCCTCCAGTGAATCACTGTGACCAAGGATGCAGGTAATAAATTTCAGATCACTCTTCTTGCTGGGAGGTAGTTCTGGTAGCATTTGAGGTGGCAGAATGGTTGTAAAAACCTCAAAGCATGTTTTCTGGTGTATAGTTGACTGTGGTTTGTAAATGACTAGATTGAATGTCCGTGATAAGGTCATTTATAACCCTGTACATCATGGTGGCTCGTGCTGTTAATTATTCGCCTGGACTGCAGGGTGTTAAGATGGAGCTGTTGGAGCATAGATGTAACACTGCTCTTATTGCTGTAATCACTCATGATGTATCGTGCCGCCCTTCGTTGTACCGCTTCTTTCTTATTTACATGGGTCTTGTTGATATGATTCCATACGGTGGCGGCATATTCGACTTTGGGTCTCACTATGGTTTTATAATTGGTTGCCTTGATGGACCGTGGACAGCCAGAAAGAGGGCAATGTTGTTGTTGATTTTCCTAGTTTTTCTACATATGTGGTCCCTAGTTAAGCTTGTTGTCGCTGACGACAGCCAAGTACATGTACTTTACTTTGGTGGTAGTCTGCAGTGTTTGGCCATGGATGGAATAGCTGGCCTCAATTACTTCTAGTATCTTGTTGGTGATGCGTATAACTCCACACGTTTCAGGATTGAAGCTGATCATCCAGTCAGACTCCCATTCCTGTAGTTTGTCCAGGTCTTGCTGAAGAGAGGTAGTTTCCTCCTCATTGCTTATCGTTCGATACAGCAGGCAATCGTCTGCCAAAAAGCCATGTTATGGATTTGACACAGGACCGTCAGGACGGTAAGTCATTGATACAGACCAGAAACAGCAATGGACCAAGCACTGTGCCCTGGGGGTACTCCAGGTGTTACAGAAGCAGCTGATATGACCTCTCCCCATCAACGACTAATTTATGGATTCTAACATTGAGAAACCAGTGTCTGTCCTCTCACACCATAGTGCTCAAATTTGATGGCTATAACCGATGTTGAGGAACTTTAACAAAGGCTTTGCTGAACTCAAGCAATACTGCATACACCCGCTGGCATTGGTCAAGACTGCTAGCTAGATCATAGATTGTTGTGATCACTTGATTTTCACATGATCGTCTTTCTTTAAAGCCATATTAATGCTGCTGGTCAGGATGTTGTTCTGGGTCTTACAACATACATTTGTGAGGGACACTGGACGATAGTTTGATATACCTAGTAGATTTGTCTTCTTTCTTGAATAATGGCGTGAGGTATGCAGTGTTCCAGTAATTTGTGACTTTCCCTTGGTCTAATAATGCATAGAATATTATGGTAAATATTGGAGAGACTGACGATGACATTGTCTTAAGTAATTTGGCTGAAATGCTGCCCAGTCCACTTGTTGTTAAGGTTGAGGTTATTTAGAAATTTAAGGACACCTTTTCCGGTGACGTTGATGTTATTAACCGCTTGTTCGGTTGTTTGACCAAGGTCCGGTGGGTTATTAATTGATTCAAAATATCTGCCTTATCTTTTGGGCTGAATGAGGTAAACTCTCATTTTGCAACTACATGTACATGTGTACAAAGTACCGGGTATCTGAATAATTATTTTACTGCATATAAAGGTTTTTTAAAAATTTTATTTTCCATTTCAGAAAAGAAGGGATTCACGGATAAAGAACTGCATTTACAGGCGTATGTATATGCATATCAATTAACATAGTTAAAATGTATTAAGGATTTTTCAAATTTGAAAGCACGCAATGTTTCTAAATTTTGAAGGCCTCTCACACCCATTTTTGGTTATGCATTGTCGTTTCTATTTCTTATATAGTTGTCTTAATTTGTTTATCTCTTTTCTGAAAGTGACCCGTGTCTTAAAGGTATTATCCGTAAATTAAAGGAGACACGGTAACGCACAAACCCCTTATTAACAAAAATCGAATTTTTACACAAATTTAAATTGTCATATGAAATATTAACAAATATTTAACTTTTTTCTTGCTTCAACCTTTATCATATGCATGTCGGGGCCATGTCCATATGTTTAAGCAACAGATGTACTGATTTTAACTACTGAACCAAGAACACCGTACTTCTATTCTAAGCAAAACATGCTTGTATGGATTTTATCCCTTTTAAGCCTCCCAGAAGTTATCTTTAAGTTTTACTGCTTACCAAGACTCAGTGTGAAAATCCATGGTTTCATCAATATTTGTGGGCATCATTTTTTATAGATAGAGTGAAAATCAGTTTCAAAGATACCTTAATTTGAGACCAATGATCCTATCAATACAATGTGTTATTAGAAATTGGATGAACTCAACAATGAAATCTACCGATACATATATGAAAATTGGTATTCAACTAATATTGATGAAACCACAGTAGCCTCCCCACTTAGTGGTCATCCTGCATATAAATAGAAAGTGAAAGACAAAACAAGTCGGAGTGTTGGCTGGCATACTCTTTATTGTACGAGTCGGACATATTACACCTTGTAACCTCGGCTAGCTCTCCTTCCTCTTCCCTTCTCGAACTTTCTTCCCTTGGAGCGAACATATGGTCTGTAAAGAGAAGGCAATTTAGCATAAAGGACCATTAAACATCAAAATAAAAAAATATATCAAATGAACAATAAATGAGTGAAAAATGTTTTCATAGGGACATGTTAATTTTCGAACTATTTCTAGCAGAGCCCTAGATTAATTTAATTAAAAAAGATGTTCCTCTTCTCAGAAGAAATTTAGCCGCATGGATATTTTCATTGATCATCAATTGGTAATTCCAAAATTTTCATCATAGAAGAGAAACTCTGCAACAACAGTATTGGCAGAATTACATTTTAAGCAATTCTCAATGTGCAAGATGCAAGATTTAAAAAGACAACATCTTGCTTAATAATAGCCAGTTAACCATCACTTCTGTCTCATTTTGAAGCATATTGTTAGCTTTGTCTGAGCTAGTTCATAATGCTTAAAAAAATAAAAAAAATAAATGAGAAATTTTAAGCATATATACTTAAATTTTTAATATATATGCTAACTTATCCTTTAATACTTGTATTCTCTACAAAATCTACTGTTTTAATCAATGAACTTGACGAAATTCATAGTTTAAAATATTCAATAACCATCATTCGTTGTGTGAAAATCCCAAATCTCCTGTTATTAGCCACTTTTTGTCTTTATTAGCCATTAAAATTTTTCAAATTGCATTCTAATATTCATTTAACTTTCTAATTGTTACATTTATCAATTGACATTGTTGCTCTTCTCAGTAAAAAAAATAGCCGCATGGATATTTTCATTACATATCAATTGGTAATTCCAAAGTTTTCATCACAGAAGAGAACTGCCTTTATAAGTATTGGAACTCGGGCCCAATCCTATTTTGTTTAAACAATAAAATACAGTATGTTCAAACCAAACCAACTGCCTTATATGTAACAACTGTTGTTAATGTATGGTTTACTGGTATCTATTATGGAATACAAAATTCATTATAAATTCATCATAAATCGACCATTGAACACAAGAAACAGCAAAGGAGGCTACAAGAACATGTTGACTGCTTACAGTGTGATAAGAACCCCCAACAATAAAATCTGCTTTGAATAAAACCCTGAATCTTAATTCCGATTTGATCACAGAGTTTCTGTGTTTAATAGTACACCCCTTCATCTAAAGACTAGTGTAAATACATTTCAAAAAGAGTGTAAATAGTTAATTTCAACTATGTTTAATGTGGAAAGAGATTTTTAATATTAGACAATAATTTTTGTTGTAAAACTCGATTGTATATGCCTAAAACTCATTCAATACACATTAAAGTACCATACTTCGTTTCTCTTCTCAGTGAAAAATAGCCGCATGGATATTTTCATTAAATATCAATTGGTAATTCCAAAGTTTTCATCACAGAAGAGAACTGCCTTAAATATAACAACTGTTGATGGCTTTGTGTTTTACTAGTATCTAATACTGAATAAACAGTTCATTCCTGTTTCATGTTAAAAGGTAGGTAGATTAAGTTGCACTTCTGTCTAAAAGTTTACACAAATGGTCAACCTGACTTGAACCATGAAATATACAGTGATCAAGATTTATATAAATTTAATCACTTTATATTTCATGGTTCAGGCAAAGTTGACAGACAAGCAATGCTGTTAAAAAGCAATTTAATTTTATTGTGATTTAACAAATCGTCAACTTAAACAATGTTATTAATGCTGTATTATTTGGGTGATGAACAGCAGTGTAAAGGAGGTTGCAAGGACAGGTTGACCTCTCAGTGTGAAATAAAGCACTTAAAGTCAATTCTGCTTAGAATATAACCTTCATACTTATTAATCATAACCCCAGAATACATGTATCACTATTAACCAGGACACCCTCCATTTCCAAGGACCAGTGTTAGCAAATATCGAATACTTATTTCATTTTCAAAATATATGGGATACTATTTTTGCTGTAAAAAAGACGGACCCTAATTCTATATGATAACAAGTTGTACAATGCACATTGATCCTAAGTGAACTTTGTTGCTCTTCTCAGTAAAAAATAGCCGCATGGATATTTTCATTGAATATCAATTGGTAATTCCAAAGTTTTCATCACAGAAGAGAACTGCCTTTAATAAACAACTATTGATTGATGGGTATACTGGTATGTATTTGAGGAATAAGGAATCATTCTTTGAGTATTATGAGGTGATCATTATGGTCAGTCTATGATCAAGGCCAATAAAGCCTGAATATTCACAGAATGATTCCTTATTACTTATACTGATGTAATTTTTTAGCAATTGTATTATCAAATATTAAGTTATTGTCATTTTTATGTTATTTTCATTTCGCATAATTTATATGCAAACCTTGCTTGCTCTCAAACAGTCTGTTATTAATGAAATGTATTGAACTATACGTTACAAATTTGATTTGAAGTGTTACCACAGACAAAGACACTCGAAAATGTAAATATTGGCCAATGAAGACAAGTAACAGTAAAGTGAAGAAGGCTGCTACATCATGATCCCAAAATATCAGTGTTAAAGAGGAAACCACCAATGTTAGCAAAAGTCCAATACTCTGCCCATTTCAAAAGTGAATAAATGGACATTTTACAGTCTTTTAAAAAGGTGAGAAAATTCTCATAAAAATAGATACTAAATTTGCTGTAAAAAGTACTAAAACACTAATTGAACACTTTAACAAGTCATTCAATCACTGTGATTCAATGTATTTTGTTGCTCTTCTCAGTCAAAAATAGCCGCATGGATATTTTCATGGAATATCAATTGGTAATTCCAAAGTTTTCATCATAGAAGAGAACACACATGTTACAACAGCAGCCAAATTCTGTTTGACTGGGATTATAAATATAGGAGTTAACTTCCACCTAACATGGTTATTTTTACATGAATGACTTCATTTCCGTATCCAGTGTCAGCTTTATATAAATATTTTACTATCTTATACCTAAAATTCTTTGCAATAAAATAATTTGCTTCAAAATAAAATGAGGCTCCACTTACGCAGTACTGCTGTGTGGAACACCAGGTGCTTTTCCAAAGTGTCTGTAGGCCTTGCGTGACTTTCTGGGTCCTACAAGGTCAGTCAACAATAAACATTAACAGCATTAATAAACAACAGCACAAGTAAAAAAACACGACCAATCAATGATACAGGTGTTTCATATATGTACACTGTCTCTCTATGTATAGGTGATGGCTCAAATGGTTTACAACATAAAAACCTATCAGATATTGACTTAATACTTCAGTTTGAAGTCTTCAGAAATAAGGACTTGTCTTTTATTAATTATAGTTAACTTGGGTATTGTTTTTTACTGTTTTTGGAGTAACACAATAAATGTTACACAATGTCTTAATATAAATACCCAAGCAGCTTTGACAAGAAACAGACAAGTGGAACCCCATAAAAGGTCAGACTCTTTTTTTTTTAAATAGTGACTTCCATTTTTGCTCATCATTTCCAAATCCTTAATACATACAGGATATTTACTCATTCAGTAACATCATAATGCTCTTCTCAGAAGAAAATAAGCCGCATGGATATTTTCATAAACTTTCAATTGGTAATTCCAAAATTTTCATCATAGAAGAAAGCTGCCATAACTACGATAGAAGCAGTTTTATGGGTTTTCATACCTTGCATCAGCACAGTGTTTTGTCCTTTGGGAGACTTGAGAGCCAGCTGATCAAAAGTGATGATCTGTCCCCCAGACTTCAGGATACGAGCCCTGGCTCTCTCTGTCACATTGAGAGCACACAACTTGAAACACACACAAACAAAATTCAAAAGATTTAACAACTGTAGGTCTTTAATCTATACAAATCAATCTTTCTGATCAAAATCATAGTTTGTGCGATTTTATTTCCATCATCTTTAGACAGGCATTTTGAAAAGTTACAGCATAAATTAGCAGCTTTAGACTAAATGTACAGAAAAGAACATTCAAATGAACTACCAGAACTTAATCTATTATAGTCTGTCCCAAGATATTTATGCAGCACATCTGGACAATTTTTAATACAAATACACATCCCTGTCACAGAAGTGCAATTGAAAATGATGAAAGGGAAAAAATCCAACATTCCTTCATTAACATATTATCATTTTTCACTCAGAGAAACTCAAGAGAACAGAAACAGATTTCTCACAGAGATTTATAATGGGAAAATCTGACATCTTTAACCATTTGGAAGTCACTCGGAGTACCTTGCACAATTTTTCAGCGTTATCATCTGCGGTACTTTCATTTCTGTTGCAATGCATAATCCAAGAAGACTTTTTATTTTTAGCTGTGTATTGAAACCTGACAAGCAAGGGGCGTTTCAAAAGAGAAATCTTGGGATTTTTTTCATTCTTTTGAATAAACACCTGAGGTATTTATGAATAACAAATAATTAAGAAAATGTGCTGCATAAGTATCTTGGGACAGACTATAACATTATTTAACAATTTTATGCCTTCTAATGTAGACCAAGTTTAATGGAGTTTACCTTAAGCTTGGGAACCTCTAAAAGTCGAAGATCATCAGTAACAGTACCAACAACCACGGCCGTTTTGTTGTCTCTGCCATTCTTCTTCATCAGACGGACCTTTAAAACATTGCATATTAATTACAAATAATTAAATTTGAAGACCACATCAACAGCAGTGTTTTTAATTCAGCTACAAGACAAATTTGGTATGTATCACATGAGAAAAGAAAAAAACCCACGAGAAGTCAACATCTTTTTCTTACCAGTCTGGCAACAGACAGAGGTGGCCTGTTGGTCTTACTCATAAACAGCCGCTTCAGGATAATTTTGTTGAACTTGGCATTAGTTCTTCTAGCTAAGAACCTGTACAACTGCAACAAATGTTTCGTTCTGTATCAATATTTTGTAAGATCAAGGGGGGGGGGGGGGGGGGTGTTAGACCGTAGTGAATACGCCACAGTTTAATTAAGGTGATTTGATGGGATCAGATGTAATGTCAAACAGTTGAAACTCAGCTGTACGTATTTTGCTGAACGAAAGATTGTAAATAAATATATCGTAACGACACAATTACCTTTACAAGAAGCCGAAGATAGATATCTTGGCTTCTGGGTTCCTTCCGAACCACCTTCCTCTTGTTTTTGTGGCAGATGTCAATGCCCTATAAAACACAAATTTCAAGAAAACAGTCATTTCTCATTTCATTTTATTACACATCAACATCATATCTTTCAATATCAGTGCGATGTTCGTGGATATTTTGCCTTTCTATCGAATATTCACGCTCACCATTTTGACAATTGACGGAAAAGGAAGTTAACGTTTTATTTCTGAAATGTCGAGCCCGATCGGATTTTCTATTATTTGGGCTTATAGGGATACTCTTTTTCAAACATAATAGCAAGCATAGATTATTACTTTTGTAACTGTATATTGTATTTTTTTAAATCTAAAATGCATATTTGTTTCCAGCTTTAAACTAAATTAAACGGTCGCAAACTATATTTTACGAATATCTATAAAGAAGATGGGGATAAGATAGAACAAATGCCCATAGATTAAGCGTAAAATGCAATTTAAAATTAAATTTTTCAAATTAAATCTATTTGATAATTTTCTAATACAAGTTTGCAAAAGCACAATTTCTATTATATTCAGTTTTAATATTTTGACAAACGATAAAAAAAATATTGCCTCAAGTTTTGGTGGTATTGAAACCTCAACCTAAAAAGCGTACGTAGTTCTATAACGATACCTCAGGTCTGCTGATCTAACCACTGAACCATTTCAGTCACAACAAAGTGCATTATTTAATTTAACAAATATTTTATTATGCAAATAAATACATAATAGGATTGGACATCAGGCTATGCCTATTTTAGTCCTCTCCCCAAGGATCAAAGTTACAACTGATATTTCAGTTACATTTGGATTATATAAGAATAATAGTTACAGAATATAATAAGTTCATAATATAACATGAAACATGTTATTGCATTTAAGAAGTTGGAATTCATGTAGGATTAAGAACAAAGAAAGAAAATAAGAAACAAAAAAAAAAACAAACAAATAAAAAAAACAAAAAAAACCAAAAAAAAAAAAAAATGGAAAAAAAAATAATAACAAAAATTGGAGTCATATAAACAATTGAAAATAAGAAAAATTATAATGATAGTGAATATTTTGTATGAAGTATATAATAAAAATAAGAGAGTGCATTATTTAAACGCTATATGCGAATTTACGGACTTATTTTCCTTAAAAAGTTCAATTGCTGGGATACAGAATGATAATTTTACTGTATATATAAATTGGGTCATCACTCCAAGTTTTTGTTGATTTAAATCGGTTTGTTTTGCATTAGAACGTAATAAGACTATGACCAAACTATGGAGCACAGACCTACTCTATAAAATAAAACGCATTGAAGTTCTAAAAAAGGACATATTTTTACAAAATTGAGATTCAGAAAAAAATTTGTAAGCACGTGCTTACCGTGAATGCTTCAATGTAGCTACGCCACTGCAATACTTGGAATATGATGATTTAAACTTTAAATCAACACAATTCAAGTATTGAACATATTAATTTAAGAATTACAAATCGATGTAATGTTAAATATACATTGTTTTTAATGATTTTTAACAGAATTATCAGATTTGTTGATACTTTTATTTTTCAGTATCTTACCCGTCTTAATATAGGCATTTTACACGCCTTATTCATCCATCTTCTTTATCTGCACAATATATAGTTTTTGCTGCATGACGAATAGATTCATACTGTAAACTATACTTTACATCTGTCAACTATAGTTGAGAGTTGTTAATCAAAGTTTTACAAATCCTGAAACTATAATTATTTATTACTAACAGAAACTGTTTTACTGTTGTTAATCAGAGGTTTCGGTCCTAAACTGAACTGATGCTAACTGTCATTTGGAGTTTTAAAAAAAATAATCATTCGTAAACTAAAGTTATCAGAAATACAGCAGTCACTGCATGTTTCGTTTATTAGCACAAAGGGTTAATAGGCAAAGTGTTTAAATAAATGCATAATCAGTGTAAACAGACTTATAAATACGCAGACATATCAATAAGATATTGCTATATACAAACATAATCATAATCATATACATGTATGATATATAATAAACATGCAATTTAAACAAATCATTTCAATACAAAAAAACCCATAGTTTCTTTAATTGCTTCCTACTTCTTAAATTAAGCAATTGAACAAGTTTAAAATTAGAAGGCTTTGACTGGTAGTCCTTTTTAATAAATATACATCGCAAATACAATGTAACTGTATTTTGGACCTTGAGTTTTATAACAAATGCGAGGTGAATTATAACTTAGATTTGTTCATCAAAGTTTATCGCTATAATTATTTTTAATAAACATTCGTAAACTTTTTACCTTTGTTTTAAATACGTATAAAATCTGTTAACTTTAATGATATTTAGCTTGAAATCTCGAAGAACGATTTGTAATTTACAACTTAAAATATTGTTAACTACTGAGTAATGTAAAGTTTTTAATACTGAGTCGTAAAATACCACAAAAATGATACAAAAGCATATACATGTATTCTGTCGTTAAACTGTGTTTCTCACATGCTAAACTACAGTACTGTATGTTTTTCAGATTTTTGTGAATTCTGCGCCTATAAATTATAAATCTAGTTAAAATTAGACTTATAAAATCGCTCATCTACGATACGCTATACAAGAATCTTGTATCGTAGAAGAGCAATATTACAAGTCTAATTTTAATTACGTTGATGAATAATAGTTAACAAATTATACGCTATATTATGTAATAAACATCGCTATACACTATGTTATGGAATGTCAGGCATTTTCTATATTCCGCAACAAATTAATTGAGGAAAAATACTCATCAAATGTTAACACTTATAAATTTTGGAATCTTATGAATACCATAGATATTGATTCATTAAAAAAATTGTCCATATTTGTTAAAAAAAATATTAGCTCGATTTATTTAATTCCTGTACTCTTCCTAACTTGACCCTGCATTTGTACATTTGTAAATATTTTTGTTTTTTGTACCTCATCAGTGTACCATTGATATGGTTTGAGAGAAATAAACATTCATTCATTGGTATTCTGAATCACTTTTTACAACTTGGTTGCAAATATGTAAAACGCATATTCATAATTGATCGTTTGGTATCAACAGAAAAGAGATTTTGTCAGAAAACAGATCTTTGTTACAAACTATTTCTATCTTTGAAGTCGCGACTTTGAAAGGGGCTCTTGTGACACCACCACTTTAGTATGTTGCGGGTCACTTCCGGGTAGCTAAACTGGCACAAAACAGTCCGACAAAAATAATATTTTTTTTTACGAATTAGTTAATCTTACTTCCCTGCAGTCTAAAAATAGGAAAGAAATCATTATTTCAGTCCAGACTTTTGACTATTTTAAATTTAATAACACCCCTATGCATCGATCGCCTGTACACGCTAGAGAAACGTGTAGAGACCTAAATAATCCGTCACCATATGTACAAAGTTTTTCATTTATAGCCCTAGCATTGTATCTATCATTGCTTTGCATAATATATAAAAACAATTAAAGCGAAAAATATTCAACACACGTGTGTGACAAGCCATGATTTATTCAGGTGTGGTTATTGGGTACACACGTGATTCGATATACCCCAAACTGTATGGCACGCCAAATTCACAAAAATGGGCTAAACATAGTTTCACATTTGATAAATTAGGTTTATTGACTGTTAACTATAGTTTACGAACCGCAAACTATAGTTAACGATTCGTTAACTGTAGTTTTCATCTGTAAAACTTTATTTAACGGCATCTTCGC
>WFKH01011576.1:40211-77788 GCA_016163765.1 Magallana hongkongensis
TGCACTGCATGTATGCCCGAGGCACGAGCTGTTATCATGTAGCTATAGTACAAATGTACACGTGTGACCAATATTAGGAAGTGGCGTCATTTACATATAAATTATACAAGAGACTTCAACATTTATATACCAGATACCAGATATGTCTATTCACCAATCAAGGGCCCTCGGGTGGCATATGCATTAAAACAATAAAACAACATGATTATAACAAATAATGGATGAAATATATAAATATTGTACTGTTAAGTAAGCATAGTAAGTTACAATGGGAGGTACATTTGATATAACACACATCAAGTTGTCATACACATATGTAAGGGTATGCATTTATTTGCAAGTCCACAATCCCTCAAAGCAATATGTTAGTATTGATACAAACACATTATATACAGCCCCACATATGTATTTGTATTCTATATACAATTGTATGTAGACATATTATATAATTATGCATTTGTGATATATTTTCAAGGTAGGACAGTCAGTGGAAGGATTGCAAATAACAAACACACATACCATGTTCCTGGTAGAGATTAATTTTAATTATAGTTTATCATGATGTAGAGTATTGCCATATTGTACGTGTTTCTATAATTATTCTATAATGCCATTAGTAATACTTATAGTTACATGTATATACAGTCTGTCATTATTTCTATCGTTTTCGCTATGGGTTATTTACACCATATACATGTACATGTATAGATATGCATGTGTACTCCCAAGTGTTTGAACCTCTGAACTAATGGTTCCAATTTGAATTTAGTATTAAATACATGCACAGTAGCTATAAAAAATTAACTTTAAAATTTCTGAATATCTGCTCCTTATATTATTTAAATGTGACCAAACATTCGTACCGTGATCAGATTAATTCTTTATCAAAGATTAAGATTCCTATTTTAAATGTGTGAAATTATTCAAATCATGAACATCTTTATATGGTAAAAAAAAAAAGAACACAAATGAAACATAACAGATTAAAACTTAATACATTTTAAAACCATCATAGCCTATGTCCCCCCCCCCCCCCCCCCCCCCCCCCTATCTTCTTCATCAGATATATCACGTGACAAGTCACATGATCATGCAAAATGGCGAGGAAGTGCGAGGTTCTTTTAAGAGGAGAATTTTCATTGTTTCCCTTTAAAAATTCAGTTTCTGAAGTAGAAGTTACTCAGAAATGGATCTCATATGAAAATGCAAGGAACGGCTATGATGAAAAACATTATATTCTTTTTGGGGACGTGACAGGGTGCAGATGTAGGAAATCCAGAACGTACGACGTGTCGTCATGTTTTTTGACAGTGTATCATTATCCCATATGTATCAAGTCTAACAGAGGGAAACGAAGCAGAGAAAAACAAACAGTGACATTTGACATTCATAGCTCAGACAATTTTGAGGAAAATCTTAAAATATGTCAGCGTTGGAGGAACGTGATAATGTCTTTGTCGCTCAGTGCAAAAGTTCACAAAGAGGGTAAGTGTTCTCATGAATGATCAGATGGTTGCAGCAATTTAATTAGGAATTGACATTGGTATTAAAAATTTTAAATGTTTTGTGTGCATGGTGTGAAATGCAATTTAATGATCTATTTTCCGACCACTGTCTGTAAATACACGTACGATCGACCTACATGTACAATCGGGCTATCACTACACAAATAAAGTCACATATAATGACAGCTAGATGTTATAGGAAGATTTTAAGTTCAGAATGCAGACATAATAATATAAATTCTATAATATGAATTATGCATTAATTTGATCTAATTTTGTATGCATGCAGTGAATTTAAATTAAAAACCCCAGAAGATATGAAAAATGGGGGAGGGGGTGGTACATGTTCACGATTTCTTATTTGCATATCTGTCATTTCAAGTTATGTATACATTCGTTGTGATCAGTACTTTTAATCCTGTTGCTGGATATTTTGATTCTTTTACCAAAACAACATGTATTATTTTATTTGTTTTTAACATTTTAATAACATTCATTCCAGCATGAATCATTGCAGCTAGCATGATTTGTTGACTTACAATAATATGATGCCATTATATTGTATAGTTTGGGATAAATAAATAAAAAATGTGGATATCTACCTTAGTAGCTCAGTGATAGTGACATCTGAGTTCAGTACTCAGTCAAACTACAGAACTGTTTTCATCCAAAGCACCTGACTAGTGTAATAACCCCTTGGATCTTATTGTTTCATCAATCATTAAATCTGTTTCAATACATGTATGTGTCAACACCTATTTGAATATAGCTTGGAATTTAGTTCAATGTGTTGTGGTGGCAATCTGTAGTTCAAGATGAATCATATGGCAGTTTTCATATTGATTCCAGTCTATGATTTTCCCTAAAATTTAATTTTTTAACAATGAAAGGATCAAACATTGCAATCTGATTTTTGATGGTGGCACTGTGGCAGATGCACATTTTCTGTCGGATGGTATTTTGTACTTTTTTTTTGTATGCCAAATTCATTCCTAACTCTTATCAACTTATGAAATTAATTAATCTTTATAATATTATGCAACAAAAATTATTTTATATAAATGTGTTTTTTTTTACTTTTTACTTTCCACAATTAGAATTGTTTTAAATGCCATCTTACAAATATAATGTTTTGTACCTAGTAGATTTGCCCTTTATTTGATGAAAAGAATGATCAGTGGGAGGCTTTTCTGATCACCTGTTGTCCGTCGTCTGTCCGTCTGCCCATTCATCTGTCCGTCCATCTGTAAACTTTTCACATTGTTGACTTCTTCTCTAAAACCACTGGGCCAAATTTAACCAAACTTGGTACACAGCATCCTTATTGAAAGGGAATTCTAAATTGTGAAAATGAAGGGCAAAACCCTTTTTAAAAGGGAGATAATTGTGAAACGGTGAAAATAGAGTACCGGTATGTGTCTTAAAAAATCTTCTTCTCAAGAATCACTGCACCAGAAATGCCAATATTTACACCAAAGCTTGTATATATAGTGAAGATTCTAAATTGTTAAAATTGTGACCCCAGGACCAATACTAGGGCCCCAGGAGGGGTTCAAAATTTAACATAGAAATATATAGGGAAAATGTTAAAAAATCTTCTTCTCAAGAACTACAAAGCTATAAATCCTGAGATTACTATGCAAGCATTGTGAGATAGTGTAGATTCTGAATTGTTTAAACCGTGACCCCTGGAATAATACTGGGGCCCCAAGAGGGGTTCAAAGTTAAACATAGACATAGCAAGGGAATATGTTCTCAGTACTTACAATGCTACAATGTGTGAGATCACTATGCAAGCATCCTTAGATAGTGTAGATTCTTAATTGTCAAAACTGTGACCCCCGGACTAATCTGGTGCCCCTGGAGGGGTTCAATGTTTAACATAGAAATACATGTATATAGGGAAAATGTTAAAAAATCTTCTTCTCAAGAACTGCAAAGCTACAATTTGTGAGATTACTATGCAAGCATCCTAAGATAGTGTAGATTCTAAATGTTAAAATTGTGACCCCCAGAGCAATACTGAGGCCCCAAGAGTGGTTCAAAGTTTAACATAGAAATAT
The DNA here is from genome assembly GCA_016163765.1 of Magallana hongkongensis. Lineage (NCBI taxonomy): Eukaryota > Metazoa > Mollusca > Bivalvia > Ostreida > Ostreidae > Magallana > Magallana hongkongensis. The sequence goes on from WFKH01011576.1 coordinate 43,780, forward strand.
AAAGGAAATTTGTTTAAAAATTTTCTTCTCAATACTTACAATGCTATAATGTGTGAGATTACTATGAAAGCATTCTAAGATAGCGTAGATTCTAAATGTTAAAATTGTGTCTCCTGGAACAATACCGGGGACCCGAGATGGGTTCAAAGTTTAACATAGAAATATATAGGAAAAATGTTTAAAAAATATTTTTCTCAAGAACTACAATGCTACAATTTGTAAAATTGCAAGCATCCTAAGATAGTGTAAATTCTAATTTGTTAAACCATAACTGGGGCTCCAGGAGGGTTCAAAGTTTAACATAGAAATCTTCTCAAGAACACAATGCTACAATTTGTGATATTACTATGCAAGCACCCTAAGATAGTGTAGATTCAAAATTTTTAAAACCGTGATCCCTGGACTAAACTATAATTACATGTATATTACAATAATCTTAAAGGTATATGTGGCGTATTTTTAGTGAATAACAATTATAAAATCTGATAATTTGCTTCATTTCTTTACTAAAAGATAGGACTTTCACACAAATTATGCTTTACAAGTCAATCGCATAACAAAGATACAAGAAATCAAAAAAGTAATTTTTAATTTTTACCGGCACGGTAAAAAATACAAAAGATTTGAATAACCCCGCCTTAAATGGGTCACGTGACATCCATCTCGGTCTATCAACAACAATGGCGACGACGAGAAAGATAGGTATACCGTTAAGTTTGACATATTTGGCAATGAAAAAAAAAAGAGACAGACTGACAAGGATATGAACAAAGGGAAGATTGTCATTGGAGACCATGAAGATTGATGTAATAGGAATTAAAGCCGAATTAAAATTAAGTTTCCATCATGAAGTTGTAGGGGTTTTGCTAGTCAGGTTCGTGCTCCATGTGTTCCATGTCTTTACTTTATAAGTTATAAACCACAAGTGGATTTTCATTTAGAGGAATTTTTGAATAAAGAATAAATAAACACTCTCAGTACATGCTGCATTCCTCAGGGAGAGGGGGTATTTAGCCTACTCAGTTTACCGTGTCGATGATCCTAAAATCGTGTTTCATCTTTATTACACATAATTAACAATTTATATCGTTCTACATTAATGAATATCGGAATAATAATGCTTCGAGTGTCATCTGATATAAGAATTATCTAATTTAAGGCATGGAAAACGTGATTCTAATTTGTAAACAAACTCTTCTTCCATCGTGTTTTCAATGCTAGGTTTTCCCGCACTCATGCGCAGTTGCGTTATAAATGGCGGATCACATTAATATTCATCAGACGTGTAGCAAAGTTTAGAGACAAATAACTAAAGACAGAACATGTTTTATGGGCCTAGAGTTTGTGAAACGTCTAATTATAAGAAGCATGATGTATATTTTTACTCAAACTCATGTCAAAAATTTTACTCCAAATACGCCACATATACCTTTAAAGAGTTTCATATTTAAAAATTTTGAAATAGAATGATACAAGGAACTGTTGTTCAGGTGAGCGATGTGGCCCGTGAGCCTTTTGTTATTTTAGAAAATAAGAATAAAGTTCTTGTATTTAGATAATACAATGTATTTAATTATTTAAAATCCTGGCCTAAAATCTATAGGTGGTGATCAAAAATAAGGGTTCCACATATTAGAAAAATATTATATTTATTAAAACATGTAAATATTATATAAATAAACTTTATCTGAAGAATATAGAAGACTAATATATGTGACATATTGAATTTATGGAATCGATCATGCCATTATCAAAATTTTGCAAGGCCCCATGGGGATTAAAAACATGCAAGCAATTAACATGATTAAGATCCAAATTTTACAAAGACTTTAAATATTGTGATTGAAAGAAAAAATCTTCCTGCATGATACTAGTATAGAGGTCACAATATTCATAAAATTTATATTGAAGCGAGTTATTGAAAAGAAGAATGAAGTTCCTGGGTTGTTTTAATTTAGACATGTTTTTTTATTAAAGTCATAGTATTAAGCAGTAATGAGAGATGTGGCCTATGGACTTCTCGTGAAAGCTATATTTGTATCATGAAAGGAAACTCTGTGACACTGATTGCATCAATAGGGCCGAAGTACTTCATTCTTTAAGTTTCCTGTCTAATTTTAAAATAATTTTGAATAATTCCAGGGATTTATGAGGAAATATCTTATTAGCACTTGATAATATTTAATGGATATTTTTAAAATGCTGACAACAGGAATATGGCTGATAGACTGTGTCCTTGTAATGGTTTTGATTTAGTAACAAATGTTATATGAATTCAAGTACATGTACTGGTTCGTTTATTGAAAACTGAAAAGCCACATAATCGGTACATCATTAAACCAGGAATATATACATAATTGTTTACATGTGGCACAATAAATTCTATGAAGAGGTTATTTCATATTAAGGTAGATCGTGCTGCTTGCATTTTTGAAATCTTTTCAATATTGCATAATCAAAGAAAACAAAAACAACGAACAAACAAAAAACAAACAAAATCAAACATGTTTTTTTTTAAATTTAAGTATGTAAGTATGTAAATTATTGTATATACGCTATTTTGTGCTTTAAAAGTCTTTATGAATAGGACATATAAGTAATATTTTATGATCCATGGATCAAAATACTGTTTAAATGTGTTCTACATTGATATTTGTCACTCATCAAACAAAAACTGTCTTGTTAAATTTTAAAAATAAAATATCCTGACCAATTTCTTTAACTGTTTGTATAAGTTCTGCAGATCTTCTGTCTGAGGTCAAGATTATTAAGCATATACATAGAATACTTGAAAAGATGAGCTTTAATTTATCCAGAATCACTCTTTATATAGAATATGTATAGAGCTGTTTGGTTAATTGCTTAGTGTAGATCACCCAAGATACCCACCATATAATGACAAACTCTGACCTCAGAAAAACCACTTCACTGACTACATTTTGTCAAGTGCTTGTAGTTGAATATTACATGTACATAAGACAGTTGAGGTTTTTTTTCTTCAAGGGGGGGGGGGGGGGGGAAAAGGACAGTAATTGAAAAACATCCCACTCTGGATAATTTTGAAGTAACTTTATTGGTCTGGTAATAATTGTATGTAACAACATGACTGATTTCACAGCATGACATCACAGATCTTGTTTTGACAAGCACCTGTCAATAGCTTTAAATGACCAGTCATCCATCACCAGGCTGAAATATACATTTTTTTTTCCCCCACACAAATGTGTTCAGAATGAAATTCATGTTAATCTGTTCAGAACAAAATTCATATTAAACCAGTTAAATGATCAATCAACCTGTAACTATTGACTGCCATTACTTTCGGGACCCTTCAGGTGAACTGTTGTCTTTAGGTGTTAACTGTGTCGCAACAAACATTAGAGTAATAGATATTCAACCCTACCGATTAAAAGGAAGGCCAGAAATTTAAAGTAGGGAAACAGTTTGATTGGCTATACCTGAGTGTGTTTTGGAACTGCGGACATGTATTTACAGTCCAGGTATTTACTAAAAAGCTGGATACATGTGGGACATTGAGTTGCATCTAGTAGAGGAGGTGAAAATTGCATCGATCTGAATATTGATTTTTAGAATCCATATACAACCTTGTTTTTAACTGCTGACTTTTGGAAGTTGAATCTATTTATTTTGCATGTCTACCAGTGTTATGTTCAAAGTTACCGGTATTATGTAGAAACTGCATTTTCTGAGTATAGATAGCAAGTAAAACAGGAAGCGGAGCAGTGGTATTACTGGGCTATCTCCACTAGACGTGATTGTGCTATATTGTGAGAAGGATATTTCCTTCCTATGATTTACAGGAGTTATATTTCATTCTCACACATACACTGATTCAACATGGAACAAAACAAGATCCTCCTTCAAGGAAAGTTTTCCGTTTCTTCCAAGCCAGGGAAGGTTTATGTTGTGGAATTGACAAATCAGTTCCTGAAATTCAAACATGTGAACTGGGGGAGAGACAATGGTACTGAGGGTGTGATTGATTTGAGAGATGTGATTGGCTGTCATATTAACGCCAGTGTAAACAAACAGGGTCGATCTACCTCGTGTAACTGTACAAATTCCTCCGTTGTTGTGGACCGGTCAGAATGTTTACTTTCTGTTTATTTTTGTCCAAAGAAGAAAAAAAATTCGCTGAGCAGGACCTATCAAAGACGACACTGCACATTAACCCTTGGACTGTCTCAGTACTCAGATTACAGTTCTAACAAAACTGTCTGTGAAAAGTGGAAAAAAAACATTCTTAGCTTGTCCACTGAAAATAACAATGATATAACATTTAATAGAGGTAATGATTTTTAGAAGTACCTGTATAATGATAGAGATTAATTACATAGAGTGTTTACAATTGATACAGGTACTGTTCAGAATTCTTGCACATTAAAAAAATTGTGTTTTCCTATTTTAAAAGCTTGGTATTTATATAATCCCCCAGAAATTCAGTGAACCCTGGCCCGTATGCCTCTAAATCTGGGTTGTAGGTTATTTTGCTTTGTCGTTGTTGTACTGATGAACAGAACAAAACATCAGCTTAACCAGCTTATAATATTTTAATTGTATATGTGTATATCTGCGCAAGTTCATTGTTCAAAGATGTTCAAAGTCTCAAATTAGTACTGTAGTTAATGTGTTTCAGACTTGCATAGTCAACAATTACTTTTTCTTTTGCCAAATTCACTCTGCTTAGTCATAAAGATACATTGGTTTTAAAAGGAAAATTTACAGCACTGGTGGTTCATAATTTTCAATCTTCTATTTATAGTTACAATGAAGTTTTGATGGGACCTAATTCATCAATGTTCATGAATATCTCTTTTGTGGAAGATGATGAAAAAGGTCATTCATCAAATGTGCCATCATTTTTCAAGTTTATCACTTTACATTGTTGACAGTGATAATAAACAAGGTTCCTTATTTTATTCTTCTCTATTCAACTTCTTCCTCACTGTGTTCAAGATCCTGAAGTCGTTTGGAGGGGGGGGGGGGGAGACTTAAACCCCTAACAGGGGTCATATGTAATGTTCTGACAGCTGAGGACCAAGCATATTTAGGCAAATTTACTTTTACTGAGTACTGGAACCTGAGCATATCATTATGCATTATATAATTTATTTTACATATTGATGAAATATGTGAATCTATGACAGAAATATAAAGCACTATAACAATTCATACAAAATTACATGAAGCTATTATAACAATTATAAGTGTTGAGCTGATGTCAGAAAATGTGAAGTACCAGGTATATGTAGATTATAGATGTCAGATGTGAATGTACGTTTCACACTTTTAAAAATAGAAATTAAATATAGTGAATACAGTTGTGTAGCTGTTACTGATATCAAAATGTGCAATTCAGAATTATTATACATATACCAATAAGAAGCTAATACGCTTTTTGAATATTTTAAAGATTTTGACGGAAATTTGAATCTTAAAGGTGACATTGGTTTTTTTTTCAAAGATATCGAGAGCTGTGAAGTACCCCTCCCAAGGAAGCTGCTAGTATTAATCAACCCCTTCAGTGGCCCGGGGAAAGCCCTCCAGATCTTCCAAAATGGAGTCTCCCACATGCTAGAGGAGGCGGACATTTCTTTCAAAATGATTGTCACAGGTTAGCTACAATTGATGCAGGCCTCAGGTTGCATGGTCTTATTTGTTTTGAACCCTGGGTGTTTTTTGTTTTTTTTTTATAAATATGTTTACTGGTATAATCTTTCCTGTCTAATTCAAGAACATGGATTCATCCTCTTAGGCTGTTATGCTATAATACATGTAGCTGTTTTTAAATTCAGAGCAAAATATGCTAATGTATACATGTATATGGATCTGTCGGAAAATAGAGAGTGAAATTCATTTGGCTACACTATACTCATAACCACTAAGCTGCGTTACACCCATTCTAAATGGCATGCACAGGTGTATCTTTATAGTGGCTTATGCTGTAAAGATACATATCACATTTTGTAAGATATTTAAAGAGTCACAGTTGGTGAAAAACAAGCCTGTCAAGTAAAATAAATCATTTTCAGTATAGAATATTAGTGAAACGGTTAACCCACTACTGTACCCATTTCTTGTAAGAATTGACTTTTCATGGTGTACTGAAGAATTATTATATTTTAAAAATTTTTTCACCATAGAATTTTGTCATCTAATTATAAATAATGAATGCCCCCCCCCAAATTTTTGTAAAAACACTCAATTTCACATGTTGTATGCATATGATATGATATATGACAACTTGCACAAAACATTTTACATGAAATTTATATGAGAAAATTCACATGAAGATAGAATTAGTTAAACAAAGCTACTGGTACAAATATTTTCATATACTGGTAATGCCTCAACAAACCTTCTTAAGGAAACCTTTTAAATGAAAAACATAACAATTTACAAGTATGACAAAGTTAAACTGTCAGCACATAAGCTGAATGTTCAAGTAGGATGCTACGGTACATGGATATATTGAATTAGTGATCTAGTACCATAATGAAAAGGATATTTATAAAGATTTTATGCAGTTGTTCTTGAGCATTTTCTTAATGTTAATCCAAATTTATTAGTGCATTCAAGTTATCATTGTAATTCTTCAGTGCAAACTTCAGAATTACACATTTACTTTGTAACAGCTCAGCTTATGATGTAATACAGTATTTCTCCATTTACCTGGTGCTCTGATAACAGCTAGAATTACAGCTCTCATAGTTTAGCTCACACCTTTGGGATACAAATAAAAAAAAATGTTGATATTCCTATACATGTATGAAATCCATGAGTTAGTATATATTGTTCAACTCTATCCTTTGCTTTTACAACTAATTGAGTTTTTTTTTATCTAACTTTTCCATATTTTATAAGCTATGTCATAATGAATGTGGGTAGATTTAAAAAAAAACAAAACAACCTATAACATGTAATTAGGAGCTTATACTTGTGTGGTTTTTTTTTAAGAGCATGCTGGCCATGCTACAGATGTGATGAGGAGCTTAGACCTGTCTGCCTGGTATGGGGTGGTCATTGTATCAGGAGATGGACTTATATATGAGGTACAGAGAGAGAGAGAGAGAGAGAGAGAGAGAGAGAGAGAGAGAGAGTGAGTGAGAGAGAGAGAGATCTGTTAGGATGGAGTGGTCATCGTAGGAGATAGATTTATGAGGTACACAAAGGGAAAAAGAGAATGAGAAAGAGAGAGAGACAGAGAGAGAGATCTGGTATGAGTTGTATTGTTACCTGAGGTACTGTTTTGGAAAGAGAGAAGGGGAGAGAGACAGAGGAAAGAGAGAACCAGGGAAATGAGGAGAAAAGACTGATATATAGGATTTTCTAAATTCGTATTTTGTAGGTCATTAATGGTCTGATGAGCCGCAGTGACTGGGAAACGGCTATTAATTTTCCTATTGGTTGTATCCCTGGTGGATCCGGAAACGCGCTTTGTCTCAATATAAACTACCTAGCAGGGTATGTACATAATTAAGGGCAAAATACAATTTTATTTATAAGGATACTTCTTTGATAATAATGATTAAGTAATACATAAATTACTTTAAAAACTGGCAACATTTGTACAGTGACTTTGCTTAGAATCCTTTAACAAGGTATATACCGGTAAGAATAAAAGTCTCAAATGTGTATATCATATGTCATTGTCTCAAGCCATGGTTTAGAGTCATATCACTCCTGTGAATAGAAGCTTTCATTGTAATTCAGTGTCCATTTTTTTTCTTTTTAGGGAACCTGTGGATTTGAACCCAATACTCCACTCAACCTTCGTGTTGATAAAGCACCGAGTGATTCCGATGGACCTGGTATTGGTGCAGACCCAGAAGGCCCAGCTATTTTCCTTCCTCTCCATAACCTGGGGGCTCATAGCGGACATCGACTTTGAGAGTGAGCGAATGAGGGTCCTAGGAGCCTCCAGATTTACTCTGTATTTCATTAAACGTGTTCTTAGTAAGTATTAAAAGAGGAAGATCATCATTGACATTGCACAGCAATGTTGAGGCTTTTTTCCCCTAAATTCAGCAGATGATTTATATCAATATTGTGATTATAAATCAATGACTCATATACTATACTTCTGTTTGATAATTTGGTGCATTGAAATCTTTGCTGTTGTTGTGGCCATGAATGAAAAAAAATCTATTATTTACATTAAACATCTTTTGCATTGTGATCATTTTCTTAAGAAATATTTTTCTGTCTAAATAAAAATTATCAATTTATACGACAGATGTTGAAGAACTAATTCATTCACCAAATATTCCAGATGCCAAATAACACTTTACTATAGAAAAAAAATCAATATTCCTACATTCGCTTGATTAATTTGGTGGGTTTTTTTTGCAGGTCTTAGAAAATACAGGGCAAAAATTTCTTTCCTTCCAGTAACCCCATATGACCCAGATGCTAAAAATCAAAAGGATAGGGTGAGGAAATTTTCCAAACCTAGACGATTCACAATGATCAGAAACTCCACTACACAGAATAACTTTAGTTCCTCTGTTTGTGAGAATGGGGTACAGGGCATGTACAGAAGAAATGGCACTGCCCACTCAATACAACGATTTAGGTCCAAGTCCATGCCGGCTGTTAAAGACATTGATCACGACAGCCAGCTAACTGAAGACATATCAGGATTTGAGGAGCATGACAATGTTATGTTAAGTGTCGATGACACAGATGAGTGTTTTTCTTCTAGTCTTCCAAATGGCAATCCTGTGAAAGAGGACAACACAAGTACAGGCAGTGACAATACGTTTGAGGAAATGGTGCATACTTTGAGCAATGATGGTCAGCCAATCAAGGCTAGTCTTTTATCCCCGTTGGAGGAGGAGGTTCCTTCTAACTGGGTCACCATTGAAGATGAGTTCATCACAGCGTGCGCCCTCTACCAGCCCTATTTGGGCCCTGACAACCTGGCCTCCCCAGAATCCAAACTGAATGACGGACAGATTCATCTGTTAATGATCCGAGCGGGAATTCCGAAATCGGCACTCGTCAATCTTTTCTTGACATTTGAGACGGGGGACCATGTGAATTCGCCGTACGTAGAAATGGTGAAAGTACTAGCCTTCCGCCTCGAGCCATCAGGAACGGAGGGCAACATTATGGTGGATGGAGAGCATGTTGACTATGGACCAATCCAAGGCCAGGTGCTACCTGGGATAGCAAGAATCATGGGAGTCCAGTGACCTAATTCTTTCTATAGCAAGAATCATGGGAGCCCAATTTTCTACTGCAATTGTGATAAATAGGTCACTTCATCTGAACTCTATAGGTTCAGATTCATTAGTCAAGCTTTTAATTTTGGATTTTAAATTTTTTTCTTTTGGATTTGATTTTGTAATGCAGTGGTCCATAGGTTTGAGTAATGATTCGAAAGGTTGTTGTTATATTTAAAGTTGTGTTGTAGTAATTTTTAAGAGGTTTCACAATGGCAGTTTATGAAATGTTCAGATAAACATATTTATGTTCTCTTTTTTTTTTTAAACTGGTATTTGAACACTTTTTTCATTGTTCCTATTAAAACCAGTCCCCTTCTTGCAATAAAGTAAGAAAGGAGCATGCTTTTAGACTGCATTTCAAATTTCATTTTTTTTTTTTTGAGGAATGATGTGGATATTTTTCAAACATTTTATATAAAATGCAGATAATTATTTACCTTGTGCACCTACCTAATCATTAAATGATTATGTGGAGTCATTCTAACTTTTTTTTATGTCGAATTGTACATGTACCTTAAGCATTGCTAAGGGAGGCAATTAAGCGTGAAGAGTTATGAACTTAAAATGTACAAAGTTTTGAAGAAAAATTCATCAGTAACAAAATCTGCCACTAATGATATGTTCAAGAATTTTTAGGGGACCAACTTTGTTTTTGATAGTGTTGGGAGCATTGAAAATTTTGTTGTTATGTAGGTATATGTTGAAATATACAAGTGGTATTATGTAATGTTGTAACAAATATAACACTTAGAAACACATAATATATGTACATCATTGCATCATCATATATTTTGATGACCTTCACTCCATTAGATTGGTTATCATCATAATTTATTTATTTATTTTAATATTTATTTACCAAGAGTTTGCTAATGATCTCCACAACAGGAATATGTTGTTTAAATATATTGGTCCATTTGAGACAAAGAAAAATGGAGGACTTATTTTTCATTGAAAGACATATATAAGTTATATTTAAGATATTTACACACACTTTTTGAAATGAATTTTTGTCGAAAAGTTTTTAAAAAACAACATTTTGGTAGCTAAAAAGGAAGGACTAAATTCTTTTTTTGAAAGTTTCCATAACACCCCCCCCCCCAACAAAAAAAAAAATAAAAAAAATAAATAAAAACTTATTTGGTACATTTGTCATCTTGCCTCTTAACACAAATCAATCACAATTAAAATCCTCCATGACATATTATGATAAAGTGACAGCAATTAATCATGCAGATATATTTGTCTCCATATATATTGTAGCTAATGGAGACAATTCCATACCAAGGGACTGTGATAGATTTCAAAACATTGAAATGTCCCCTATATGTTCTATAATTATTCCATATGGGTTTTTTGTTTTGTTGTTTTGTTGTTTTTATAGAGATTTAATTCAGTAACATCTGTCATAAGCAGTATTATACTTGCAGGGATTTTTTCATAAGGTGCAGAAGTTTTTTGATGATAAGAACTTATTAGCTTGTTGTTAAGGACTTCACTAATTTATTTAACTTCAACGCATTTTTGTTTGCAGGTGCAATGAACATGAGAATAAGTGCTAGTACTAGATATAGTTGAGAATAATATATTGGTATATTTCCCCACCATCCCTTCAAATTTTTCATGTATACACCCCATAATCAGGTAGAATACAGTACATTTTGTAAGAACCATATTGAATAGAGATAAGAAAAAAATCAATTTTATTCCATAAAATTTTTGGAATATATGTAGATATTGCATTGTATATAAAGTGCTTTTGTGCTTTTAGTTGTACAAGTCTGTGGTGTAGCATCCTTTATGTAACAATGCAAATGAATACAGATTTTTCAGAAGTTCAATTTTGGTAATAGAAAAAAAAAATCAAATAGAATTGAACAGTAAATCTTCTGCTAGCTATGCCTCTACACGTAACCCTAATGCTAGAAAACTGAAAATAGAGGTTAAAAACATTTTTGTTAAGATATTTGGATTGGTAGAAGCAAATCAACTTTCAATATTTATGATTGACAGTGGTTGTAAAACACTGAAATCAAGAGCCTGAAGAAAGGATGTTTGAAATAACAATATCAGAATTTTACAATTTTATCAATAGATATGGAAAATTAATGTAATAATTAAAACATTCCGAGATAGTAGAAATCACCTAACAAGTAATTCAAGGTGTATAGTTCAAATGCAGCTACTCGCTGTCAACGTATTTAGGGCATTTAAATAACCTAATGCAGTTTTATATGAAATTTATGGATATGCATGTGAATGTGTTTCTTGAAGCATGAATTAAGCTTATTTGTGTTTGATGTGATATTTTCCATGACCGACTAGAATTGTTGGTAGATTTATGATTGAAATAAGTTAATTGTCAGTCATGCGGAAAGGGGGAAAAATGATTGCAAAAGTTCAAAATGATATCATCTGCTTTTATGAGTGTCTTGATTTTGGGTAGATGGTGAACTAAATCATATCAAGTCAAGAAAAACAATGAATTAACATGAAAATATTTGTATACAGCTTTTAGGCTGATTTTGATAAAATCCATTTTCCATAAGAATGGCAGACTTAAACCCTTTTACTGTGGACACCTGTAGATAGATTTTTTTATTGTTGTCAAATGTGCGATTTTTTAACTGTATTGATTTCGGTAACTTGTTCAAACTACTGCATTTTTTTAAAAAGTGTATTCATAATTAATTCTGCCTCTGCTTCCTAGATTACCTATCGCTCAATCTTTCTTCAGATCTTTAATTTATTTGATCGTGTTCTTCATTTCACAAACAGCAGATTGAAAAAAATAAAGCAATAAGCCTTTAACAAGATTGCTTGTGGCATTAGGTGTACAATGGTAAGAATTAAGGTTCAATAATACCCAGAAAAGAGACATAACTCTCACCCAAACTAATTACTATTTCTTTTATGAAAGAGAACAACTTCTGCCAAAAATTGTTTTGGCAAGGTATCTTGATACAGTGTACTTGTATTTTGAGGGTTGATGAGCCTTAAAGCATGTAATTGTCTAGCAAGAAAGAGCAACCAAGAAATGTTGATAGGTTTGGCAGTAATTATTATTTTAAAGTTTCCCAACTGTATAATTGAATCCACAACGAATACATGTACTCATGTTGTGTAATCTTTGATCATACACCCCTTTCCTATAAAAATCCGGTAGAATCGGATGTAAAACTTGTTATCAAATACTCATACTTTCCCTGTGATGGAGAATTACACTGAAATTCATTACTGTAAATCAACTTTTATTAGGGACTACTTTTCAGCTGTAGTTCCCAATGAAAAATATTCTTGACAAGGGGAGATAAACATTGATATCATGAATATTTCTCAAATGCCAGTAAAAGTTGGTTTTCAGAATTTGTACATGTACCTTGGCACTAATGTAAATTTCTTCGTGATCCACGTTAATGTGTACGGTGTCTGTCTGTGTATCTGTCTGTGCCAAAAGTCTTCAAAAGCGATTCCTGACTATATGAGCTGTTGAAAAGTGCTACTGTAACAATAATTTCTTTTGTTGTTATTCTTGTGTACTGGTATTTTAAAACCTTATACCAGTAAATAAATATTTTAACAGCTCTAAATATTTCTTATTAGCTCCCAAAATGTTACTTGGGGACACCTAGCTGGTATTTTCAGCACCTTTATCAAATTCTATGCAAACAAAATAGGTAGTGATTTTTTAAATTTACTGGTAGTAAAAACTGAGTTTGGATAACAGGGTTACATGTAAGTAACAGAAGCTGCTAATGATGATTTGATTTTAATGAAATATACTGGTATGTACACCAGTATTTTGCTGCAATGGACCTCTGTATCCACATAGTTGGCATATCCTATTTTCTGCAGTTAAAAACATACCTTGGGACTTCGTGTGTTTTCTTTTTTTGGAGGCATTTTAATTTTAAAGAGGAAAAGCTGAATCCATTGATAAATCCCAGAACTTGTACCTGAAAATTGCATGCTTCTTAAGGTTTCATAAATCAGACATTTTTCTGCATTATTTCTCTACTAACTTTTCTTTCAGGGCAAATCTTAAAATCTAAACAAGGGGCATACATGTTTTTGCAAGCCAATAATGGGTTTTTAGACCACTCTACTTCAGGAAAGCTCTTTGATTTTGGATTACAAAGTGTTTAAAAAATAAAATATATCCTTTTGTGACAATGATTTTTTATTATGTTGGATACAACTGAAAAGTAAAATTTTCTCACATTGGATAGTCCAATTGTAAAACAATACAACCTGTCTTCATTAAGGAATATCAGTTTCTGCTTATAATTAAATTGCTTTACACTCTTCAATCACTTCAGGAGACAAATTGAAATGTAGACTATATGTAAAGAATATGTAGGTGAATAAGAAATTTAAATTGGAACAAAATGTTGGATAATGGACCAATTTTTGACTTGTTGTTTGTATGAATTCTTAATATACATTTACCATATTGTAGGTTATTTTGTGAAAGAAAATCATTTCAACAACTAAGTTACTGATTATACATGTAACATCAAATATTATAGGCATATAATGCTTATATTTTGTTGTTATAGAAATGTTATGTTCACAACAATGATTATAGTACATAATCCAAAGGAATTGATTCTATCTATCACCCAGCTTCTTGCAATATTTGATGAAAATATTAGTTAGTTTTTGTTGTTGTCAGAATCGGATCAACTTTCTGGAATGATGTTTAATGAGACCTGGATAAAGGTTGTCATAGGTCAGGCTTATTTTGATTGTTGTAATAAAAAAACAAATGTTAAAATTTGAGATATTATTGTGTTGTCTTTATAAACTTATAACAAAGTGATGTCGGCACTGGAAAGATAGGTGAACCTATGTTTTGGAGGATTTGTTCTGTATACTGTAAATTCCTTATCTGACTGAGTACCAGTCAAATATCAAATCGGGAGCACCAATTTTTTGTTATAATTTTTATATACATGTAGTTCAAAACTGTCTGAAAAATAAAAGCGAGATTTTAAAATCCGTGAGAGTTGCTTCTCGTGATTTTACGCAGATATTAATTCCTGGCGTTTAAGGAATCTACAGTATCCTTTTCAGGGGCATGGTTCTGGCACCTTCCTTATCAGAAGTGACTGCAGCAACTTTTTTATTTCTTCTAAAATTAAGTGCAAACTGTTACACCCTATACACCGAGTGTACATATAATCGATGGGGACAAGAAAAAACCTATTGAATTAACTATAATACAGGTACTTTAAACCTTTCACTTTATGATGTCATAAGATTAATTAAGTTGTGTGCGCAAGATGATATGTTAAGTGAAGAATATATCTTTTGATTCAGGTGGCCATAAAGGCTCATGGGCCTGTTATTTTTCTATTATGTCCTGTATCATATGCCATCAAAATGAAACTTTCATTTATTTGATATAATGTGAGAACAAGATATCATTTGAATGAATTAGTATTTCAGCCAAGGCTCTATACCTCTTTGTTGGATATTGGTAGTTTTTCACCTAAATCCTTTCCCTGTATGCAGTACTGGAGTTGGATTACAAATCCCTGAGTGTCCATTTTCCAAGTTGATCTGGTTAGATGATATAACTCTTCCTTAGGTATATCTGATTTCTATCAAAAATTGTCATATAAGAAGCCACCACTTTATAATTGAACACCTCTTTCTTCGCAGTATGTGGGACAGATTAAATCAGATCGTCAACTAGACCAAATATACTATATAACTGTAACTGTATATATACTGTCAACATATTTGGCTGTGTATTCTACAAAGCGTTTTTGGCAGAAACAGCATCTGCTTAATCAAGTACATTTCTAAATAAAATGCATATATGAATTAGAAAAGGATCATTCAGAAATCCACGCTTAAATCATGTTCCGTCAAATATTGTACACCCTTAATAAAATATGTTTATAGTATATTTCATATCTGGTTATTTTCTCTATCCACTAAAAATAAAACACAAAACAGAGGGAATCTTGTACATGTATTTAATGAATGCTGTGTACTAAACTGACACACAATACCCAAATCCTTCACATGTTCTTTGTTATATCATGTATATAAAGTAAAAATTGTACATAGATGCGAGTAAAAAAGTTTATCACAGACTAGCTATAACATGAGAAACATGTCCTGGTCGCTGAAAACAGCAGCCTGATCAATGGACCATAAAAAGGGTCCTTTGACCAGAGACGAGAATAGAAACTATGATTATTCAAACAATCGCTACTGCACTACCATGGTGAAGCAACACATTCTGGCAACAGCTGATTGGTTTATTAGATGAAAGGTCCAAGGTCGAAGGTCATGACTTTGAGTTGGAGCCACTGTAAGGCATGTGTTTCAGAGTGTACAAGAACATGCTCTGCTCCTCCAGGTATTTCTGATCCTGAAATAATAGAATTTTTAAAAGGTAAATTGGTATCAATATCATGAACCAAATGGGCAGGAATTCAAACCTGTGGTATCCAAACATATGTTGGAGAAAGATTAGTATTTTTTTAAAGAGTCCACTCCTCCCTCCTTTTTCATATAATTATGCAACAATTGCTGAAATATTTTATCATTCATAAAAATTCTTATCAAAGTATCAAAAATACACGTAGCAGTTTTCCACCTCAACAGACTCAAATCCCCCCCCCCACAAAAAAAAATTGTCTCCAATATGCACTTTAAGTCTGAACAATGCTAGCTTATGATTGGGCATATTGAACATTCTCATGGACTATTAATATGATGATATCACTTTGATGCATGTACGACCACCATTTTAGTCCTTTTTTCAATAACCCATTACTACCTCTAGGACAGCTAAATGCTCCAGGATTTGTATAATTCTTGAGGCCATGTGACACAAAAATATCACTCAAAGTACATCATACCTTAAGTGCCTCCATTTTCCACATGCGTATGGATCGGTCGGCCTTGATGGTTTCTGTAATGGAGCCCACTGAGTTGAGGGATTGCTGCATGGCTGGGTTGTGTTGCATGGCGGCGTTGCTGTGTTGCATGGCGGGGCTGCTGTAGACTTGGTAGGTAGATGCGTTGTTGTACTGACCTGCTATCACCTGTTCTCCACCTGTCAGCGAGAGAAAGACTTGATAAGTCCCCTGCCATTACCGTAACTCCCCTCTTTTTTTTACTCAAAATTCTTTGCAGATATGCTTGAAATTATTTTGAATACATTTCAAAAATACGTACTATAGATTCCTTATTTATTGCGAGTACTTGATTCCGCGATTCAACCATTTTGCATCAAATCGCGAGAATATAAAATCACAAATGCCAAATTTTTATCATAGTTTTATTAAGTTTACATCTGTCCAAAAATAAAATCGAGATTTTAAAATCTGCGAGATGTGCTTCTCACGATTTTACACGGATATTGATTCCTTGCATTTAATTAGGAATCTACAGTAAGACATACAGTGTATAAAATACATGTACTTCAACTGGTATTAAAAATCCACTCAAATAAAACATGGAAAAATGTACACCAGGGATACTCTGATATTTCAAGACATGCAAGGTATACACAATGAATGCAGATTTTTCTTCTACCATGGTTAATTTTGTGTTCTATTTCAATAAGAGTGGATAAATTTCCTTTTCTACTTCCAAACTGTTTTACATTTAGCATTAACAGAAATGGTAATTTAGAAACAGAATTAATCATGAAAAAGGAGCACAATTTGAATTCAAAAATTGTCTCCCTTTAAGTGGCATTAACAATTAGAAAATAGAAGTTAATATGAAAGAGGAAGACAATAAGATTATTTTACCCAGCTATTTTAAAATCCTTACCCTGGGGTTTGGCCCCTGCAGGTGTCCGACAATTAGGACAAAGCATGGCACTCTTTAGATTCTCCACTTCTTTTTTCTCTTTGGAGAGGCGAAGTCGATCCTGCAATTTTAAAGCAAAACAAAAAGTCAATATATGCAGTAAAATATAAATTAATTTTAAGAAAAGTTACTGTAAATGTACTAATTAAAGGCAGTTGTTGAAAAATTTATGAGAAGAATAATTACTGAACGTTCAAGGATTTTTAAAAAATAAAGTGTGTATGGAAGAGATTTCAGAGAGAAATCATTAGCTGAAAAAGAAATGGGGCAGCCTCCATATTGCAGATAGACAGGAAATGTCCCAAAACTTTTTGTTTTTGTCATACAAATACATGTAACTAAGAACTGTCAATGTTTTACTGTAGTTGAGTGGGCTTTACGTTGGTGACCTCCTACAGATACATGTTACTGACAACTGACAACAAGTTGGTCTTACATCGGTGATCTCGTACAGATACATGTTACTGACAACTTACAAGGAGTGGGCCTTACATCAGCATCTCATACATCAGATACATGTTACTGACAACTGATGAAGAAGTGGCATTACATCGGCAATCTCGTACAGATACATGTTACTGACAACTGACAACGAGTGGGCCTAACATCGGTGATCTCATACAGATACATGTTACTGATTACTGACAATGAGTGGGCCTTACATCAGTGATCTCATACATCAGATACATGTTACTGACAACAAGTGGGCATTACATCGGTGATCTCATACTGATTCATGTTACTGACAACTGACAACAAGTTGGTCTTACATTGGTGATCTCGTACAGATACATGTTACTGACAACTTACAAGGAGTGGGCCTTTCATCGGCGATCTCGTACAGATACATGTTACTGACAACTGACCACGAGTGGGCATTACATCGGCGATCTCATACAGATACCGGTACATGTTACTGACAACTGACAACGAGTGGGCCTTACATCAGTGATCTCATACAGATACAGTTTATGTAAAAGACTATTGCCAGAAACAAGCATGGAGTATTTGATTTCAGGGAGTATTTGAGCAGGCCTTACGTCTGCGATCTCGCGCTCCTTTAGCCTGAGGACTTGTATTTGGTGCTGTAGATTAGCTGCCCTCTCTGACTCCTCTCGCTCTATCTTCATCGCCTCCATCAACGCAGTGTTTCCCTCTTCGGCCTTGGACTGGGATTCCTTGTAAAACAAAGTACAGTAATTCTACATGCAAAATATTGAATAGCTGATTAGTGTTTGATTCAATAAGGACAAGAGCTTTCAAATCTACATATAGTTTAAATATTGTTTTGAATTCGCCCAGTCTTAAATTCACCCAGTGACGTTATGAAGACAAAAAGGGCAAAAATACAAAACATTAGTAATTCTCATTTCAATGGCGACACAGGACACCTATGTACACCCCAATTACAGGTATTCTCTTCAGAGTAGTACTGGGAACAAGAACTTACAGTTATGACCCATAATGTATACTTACACCCTACCCTACTGCCAAATACTAGGAGCAAGGACTTACAATGAACAGCTGGTCCATCTCCTCGGACCTCTCCTTCAGTGTCTGGGCTGCTTGCAGGAAGTCCTTCTCTTTCTCGGCCATCTTGGCTTGCTGCATCTCCAGCTTCCTCCGCTCGCTATCAAGTCTGTCCTCCTCACGCTGAAGTTCCTGACGAATTATGTTCTGTTTGCTCTTCTCCTCAGATATCGCCTTCATCAGGGCTTCAAATTCCGCCTTAGCCTAACATGGGAAACAAATATTGGTTAGCATTAACATTTTTTTAAGTTTTAGGAAACAATAAATAAATTTTAGACTTTTTCTATTTGATGTTTATATTCACAAGAAGTCCTGATCATTTCTTTTTTATATGTGCCTATCCATTTATCTCATTATCTTATTTTATCTTATCTACCACACTATCTACTTAAATGTATATTACTTACTTCATTCCCATTTCACCTTGCCAATATATAAACCTTAACCATACTTATCTACTTGTCCAAACTGAGCTATACTTACATGTATTTACCGGTACTTGAGCTATACTTACCATAACTGATTCATACTTACCTATCAAAGCCATATCTGTCTATCTGACTTTTCCTACTATACCTGAGCAATATCTATTTACGATACCTAGGCTGTACTTGTCCTACCTGAGCTTGTCCTACATGAGTTGTACCTGTCCTACCTGAGCTGTACTTGTCCTACCTGAGCTGTACTTGTCCTACCTGAGCCAGTTTGACCGCCGCATCCTCGGACTCCTCCCTCTGTACAGTCAGGGACACATTGAGCTTGGTTCTCTCCTCTGCTACAGACTGCCTCTCCTTGTGGAGCTGTGACAACACAGACTTCTGCTCCTCCAGTAATGTCTCCTGTAAATAAAGACATCATTGTTTATTGGAATACCAAGTGATTCATGTTTGGTGTTCAACCTTTTTTCTCATTTACACTGGTTTTCTTTCGAATAGAACTTTCTCTTCACTTCCAATCCTGTATTTTTTTCCATTAGATTCCCTTTTTCATTTTTCTCTCTTTCTCTTACCCTGGTTTTCTCTCTCGCCCTTAATTTACCCTGGTTTTCTTTACATTAAATCTCTCTCCCAGGCCTTCTCTTACCCTGGTTTTCTCTATATCAGATCTCTCTCCCTTCACTCACCCTGTTTTTCTCTACATTAGATCTCTCTCCCATCAATTACCCTGGTTTTCTCCTTACTAGATCTCTCTCATCACTTACTCCCATCACTTACCATAGTTTTCTCCATATTCGATCTCTCTCCCTTCACTTACCCTGGTTTTCTCTATATAAGATCTCCTTTACTTACCCTGGTTTATCTATATTAGATCTCCTTCACTTACCCTGGTTTTCTCTACCTTATATTTCTCTCCCTTTACCTACCCTGGTTTTCTCTATATTAGATCTCTCTCACATCAATTACCCTGGTTTTCTCTATATTAGATCTCCTTCACTTACCCTGGTTTTCTCTACATTATATTTCTCTCCCTTTACTTACCCTGGTTTTCTCTATGTTAGATCTCTCTCCCATCACTTACCCTGGTTTTCTCTACATTAGATCCCTCTCCCTTCACTCACCCTGGTTTTCTCTACAGTAAATCTCTCTTCCTTCACTCACCCTGGTTTTCTCTATATTAAATCTCTCTCCCTATCACTTATCCTGGTTTTCTCTATATTAGATCTTTCTCCCATCACATACCCTGGTTTTCTCTATATTAGATCTCTCCCTGGCCTGTTGTTCGGTCCACAGTCTTCTTTCCTCCTCCAAAGAAGACTGCAAACTCTGCAATCTTGTCTGTTCCTGTTTCACCTTCCATCTTTCCTACAATCAAAAGAAACATCTTCATAAAATGGCCATATTGTCATTGTAAGCACTTCTGCACCTGCTGTTCGCATCAGGAATTTTAAAATTAGACAAATTAAAGATTTAAACTTCAATAGAATACTATTAGCAAACAGAATAATAAAATTTATTAATCATTCCTGAAAATAAAATAAAATTAATATTTAGATCTATATATCAGGATATTGATATTCAGATCTATATATCAGGATATTGATATTTAGATCTATATATCAGGATATTGATATTCAGATCTACATATCAGGATAAGTAAACAAGGAAAACTAGAACTGTCCTAATGGGACTAATACCCCCGCAAGGCTAATTTCAAATGGGACAAATAATTGAATTGAATAATAACGGTTTGAAACACATAAATAAAAAAAATTCTAAAATTGTAAAAAAAAAAATTAGTTAACAAAGAAAAATTAAAATCAAAATTGTCAGAACTTCACTGTAACAGTAATACATTTACAAATTTATGTATCTGATATTTTTTTTATTTAATTGTTTTAAAGAAAAACCAACAAAATGACAATAACCCCTCCCTTTGCAGTAAATAGAAATACCGTTAGCCAAGCAATGCTCTTCTGTTAATAAAACTTTGAATATCTTTCTAATAAGAGTCTTGACAGATGCAATTAGTTGTTTCAAATTTTCCTCACTTTCTCCTATGGTACAATGCAACTCCATATCAGAAAATTGATCCCATAGGACTATGATTTTCTTTGATGAGCTTGTTAAAAACTCCCAAAACATTACCATAATTACCATACTATGTAAAAAAATGTAAAAAAGAAAACTTAATATTACAAACAATTTTAAAATTGCTAAAACACTATAAACATATCAGTAATTTTGAATTTCATTTAAATTAATGCCCTATAGGGTCACTTCATCAATTTACTTGACTAATAAATTTAAACAACTTCTAAAAATAGTTAACTTCTTTATTAATAATGATATTATTTATTTCCTTATAATGATAGACTTTGGTTTACATGAAACAGTTTTAAAATAGCCCCAAAACCACCGCCCATTTTACAGATTATCAATTTTCCCTAAACACATGCTCCATCTAAACCATGGCTCAGATAATGGCCCCCTTGGGACAAATGAATTCAGCCACACTTGTCTTTGATGTTCTTATTAGCTCCTAAGAATTTATCATTGACAAACAAAAATTTTGCATTGTCAGTTGATAGAATACTTTTAAAAAATGAATTTAGTTAAGAAATAAAGACAAAAAACCTCCATCTGGATGTATTTATATAAATATATTTTAGAGTGTTTTAATACTATTAATTAATTAATAAAATCTGTAAGGATTACCTCCCTTATTTTTCACATCAGTGTACAATATATAGAATAAGGAAAATGTAAACTGTCATAAAATCATTAAATCTTGTCTGATCTTAAAAAAAATTGCAGGTGCACATCTTCAGATGATGTTCAACATATGTACAAATTTTCAGACTGTTCCATGCAGTAGTAAAAAATTCTATAGGGGGGACAAAGTTGCGTCTACAGCCAGACGGACGGACAGACAGACGGACAGACGGACGGACGGACGGACGGACGGACAGACAGACAGACAGACAGACAGACAGACAGACAGACAGACAGACAGACGGACAGGGTGAAACCAATATACCCCCTTAAACTTCGTTTGCGGGGGTATAAAAATGGTTGTCCTTGTTTACTGTAAAAATTGTTTTTTATGTGTGGGGGAAATTTACACTAGTTACACGGTATGCTTATAACCACGTAAAAAATATCCCTGTGCATATGGTAAAAAATTAAAACTTCGGAGTGGTAAATAACGCATCTGCGTTTTTAATGTCAACATGTATTGTCTGACTATAGAAAACGTGTACTTAACCACCAGCGTAAATAACCACTTTAACAGTATGCTATTCTCTATATCACTCACCTCATCTAACATCCTGGTCTGTTCTCGGAGCTGAGTTTCCAGTCGACTAATCAAATCCTCCAGACGTTTACGCTCCAGATCGTTCTCTTCCTGTTGTCTGTTCAAACGCTCCTGCAGAACTAAATACCCATACACCAGTTTAAGAAACAAGAAATAAGTTAAAACAATATTATCTTCGCTCAAACTTATATTTCTAAAGCATATTCAGAAAAAAATATACACAAATAAATATTAAAAATTCCATCAACTGATGTTAGTGTGGAAACTTAATATGCCAGCAACCACCTGATAAGTAAATACTGTACACCTTACTTTTGAGTTGCTCATCCTTAGATCGAATAGCGATTTCTCGTTCATCCAGCCCCATGTTGTGCCAGCTGTCTACCTTCTTCTGTAGCTCTCCCAGGTCCCTGGCATTGCTCTGTATCATAGAGACTGCCTGAACTAGAGACCTACACAACAACATACAGATACAATATCATATGTATAGAGATATCAATAGATGTATAGAGATATCAACAGATTTATAGAGATATCAACTAACATTGTTCTGTATCACAGAGACTGCATGAACTAGAGACATATATAACAACACAGATACAATATCAATTATTGTAGAACAAGCAAAGTTCATAAAGGCAGCCTGAAAAATGACAAGTGACCTACTGAGGTAAGAGTTTACAACTAGTGTACATGCCTGGTACATGTATCAGTTATTTGTGGAGGTTTGTACATACTTGGTTGTATCATTAGAAGTCATGGCAGCCTCTATCTGCTGATCTTTAGCCTTCTTCAGTCTCTCCAGATCCTCTTCATATTCCCGTTTCATATCCTCGATAGCTCTCCTAATGGTCATAAAACATGTCATTGAAACATTTGATTCAATATTTCACATATATCAAACAACTTCCAAAGACTCAATTCATGCCCAAATCGCAAAATAGAAATCAACTGTTAAAATCTCTTACAAACCACAACCTATAAAGTCTGAATAAATAAATTTCCTATTCCAATTTTCATTCATATCTCTATAATTGTATGATTTATCAATATAGTGTTGATCATTAAGCACCTGTGAATAGACTTGAGTCGGTCAATATCCTGGTCTTTGTCACGCTGAAATTCCTCCAGACGGCGCTGGTACTGCAACGACTGATCCGATTTGTCGTTCTCTAACTGTCGAACCTTGGACAAATACTGATTCATCAACAGTTCGTTCTCCTCTCGTAATCTGTAAAAGGCCAAGTTATCCAATAGAAATCTTGCTACATTTTAAATTTATTACATTACATTTCATTTAATTACAATGACATTCAAAATGACAGATTTATTTACAGGCAGTTTATCAGAAAAATTAAATCCTTTTTCATTCTAATAATGTCCCTTCTACATATTTGTTTTTAAACTAAATGTACATTATTCATATTTCATAGTATAATGTCAAGAAAACTATTTGTAATCAATTATGAGTAATCTTTATAACCTGATGGTCCTTAGAATCAAATTTCCATCTAAATTAATTATAGATAACTTTTTGGACTGTATTGCTATTATTATAACATATATGGATATCATAATTCTTAAACAAAACATGTCATAATAATCATGTGTTATGACATTGAAATGAACAACTTTTATGGATGAGTAATTTATATTCACATAAGTATAAATTGATGTACATGTAAATGGCTATAGCCATTATTGTAGACTTGCCTGGTTTCTTTATTTTTATGTGTATCCTCAATCAGCTCTAACCGACTCCTAAAGCACATTAAAAGTACATGTAAACATTACAAGTAATAATATAAAATATATCAGTTTATCAATTTTACATGATAGTAAATATACACGAAGGTCCTTTAAATAAATTTTTTCATCATTAAAGACACAATTACATATATCAAGCTTTGAGTCGAAGATGATCAAAATCAGTAAAAGGGAAAACATATAAATGGAATAAATTTACATACTTGTATGAATTTTCAATTGTCTGCTTTTCGTCATCAAATCTTCTCTTGTTCATTTCTAGAACAGAATAGGCATAGTCTCGCTCTATCTCCATTTTGTAGAGCTGAAACAGTAAGGTAATGATTGTAATCCAAATCAGTTGATGTAATAAAACGTTACCACATGTACTTTTGGTAAGTCTTATACACTGAGTTACCTACCCTTGTTTGAGCCTCTATCAAGGAGCGGGGTGGGTTTGTCATGACTGATGTCCGAGCCTCTGGGGTGAAGACTGGGGGTGGTGGAACCTGGAACTGGTCATCAAACCATCACATTACAAGTATGAAGGACAAATCAAAATACCAGACTCTATTATCATTTCTATTTTACCAGATTTCAAACTCAACATTATTAAACAACATTGTAGCTATTTAGATATAGATACTAGTTTTTTCGGTACTAGGCGTACACACTGAGGTAAATGTATAAGGATATTTTTGTAATGGTTGACAATTTACTAAATTTTCCAAAGAATTTCTATAGACATTATTGTACTGAGGTGTGTTTTGAATAAATCAATAGATGCAAGTAACCAGTATGAGTGTGGAGGAGGTATGAGGATGTACAGAAGTACGAGGATGTACTGAGGAATGGAGGCTAATGGATGTATAGAGGTATGGAGGCATGTAGATGTATGGAGGCATTGAGGCATGTGGATGTACTGAGGTATGAGGATGAGGTGTACCTTGGCAGCCTGTTCATACTGCTTCCTCATCATCTCATCGATCTTTGCCTGCTGGGCCAAGAGATTCTCCTGCTGTTGTTGTTGCTGTAATGTAGAACTGATTGTAAGTTTTCCAACAGATTGACCAGAATACATTCGTATAAACCTCTATTAACATGGTCAAGCACATAACTAACAATTCCTTAAATACTTGCAATTCCTACCCCAAATTAATTAGATTTTTCTAGTTTTTGTTAAAAAAGAAATTACTTAAAATGAATACAAGTAATGATTACAAACATCAGCCTCCCCCACCTGTCTTAGTATGTCGGCCTGTGAAGTGATCATGTCTTGGTCCGTGTTACTGGGATTAAACAAATCACCGGCTGGGGCTGGTTTCCTGTCCTCCCTCTGGGGGTAAAACCTTT
The DNA here is from genome assembly GCA_016163765.1 of Magallana hongkongensis. Taxonomy (NCBI): domain Eukaryota; kingdom Metazoa; phylum Mollusca; class Bivalvia; order Ostreida; family Ostreidae; genus Magallana; species Magallana hongkongensis. Next base: position 69,258 of record WFKH01011576.1, read on the forward strand.
CAGTCTGTCCCCCAGTGAGGGGTAAACCCATCAGTTCATCCACCCCTCCACTGTCCGGGGCTCTCTGGGGTGTGGGGGTTTTCTCCATTGTGTCCGAGGTAGGTAGCTTTCTCCCTGATGACTGGTATGGCATGGAAGAGGGACTAAAAAACATGTTTATCAATTTTATTTTTAATCTTAGAAAATTTTTAAGGTTTAAGGTGGATACAAGGAAAAATATTTTAGTAATACTGTCTCTTTAAAAGAAGTCAATTCTTACACATGAACATTTATGGTTTATTACTATTGATAATACAAGTATTATGGATCATTTATAATACACAAAGAATTTTTTTTAAATCAAACAAATCTCATAAGATTCTGTCTACAAAAGAACATAATGTAGACAGTTAGTCTTGACTGTACATTACCCTGTATTTCTGGTGGGTGTTTTGAACAAGTCGGTGTCATCTGATCTTACCGACTTTCCTCCAAAGGCCGGGGACTCCAGTCTGAAAACACAACAAGATTCTGCATTAATTTTGTATACTCATTTCTTACAAAAGGAAGTAGAAAAGTACACAAAGAATGTATGGCACCTACAAGTACATTTGTACATGTATTAACTCTTGACTTATTTATTTGCCTTTGAATGCCTGGATTTTGTTACCTTGACTTTAGCAGGCTGTTGGGGTCAAGGTCATTCTCCATCCTCAGGTATTCCTCCTCTTCCTCCTTACTACTGGTCAGCCCCAACCAGTCTGCCGGGCTTCCCTTGGGCTCCGACTTTGGAGCTGATTTCTGGGAAGGTTTTGGTTCATCTGACTTATGGCTGGACAGCCAGTCTTTTCTCTTTTCTCCTGCACTACTTGGAGGTGTGGTCTACAAAATCACAGAATCTTAAACAACTTCTTCAATAAAGTTTTTCTTCCAGTAATACCAAATTTTCAGCAAGACATGCACTTGTCAATAGACACCATAACAACTGAAAGCTCTGGCAAATAAACTTCAGAACTCTTTTTCTCATGTTTTTTCTTCCAAAACATGAAAATGGAGGATGTTACCTTCTGCTGAGACTTGGCTCTCATCCAGGATGCTGGTTCATCATCCTCATCATCAGCATCATTGAGTCCCAGCCAGTCTGAGGCACTTCCTTTTGGTTTTGCCACTGAGCTTGTGGTTTTGGGTTCTGTTTCTATGTCTTGTGATTTTGAAGGTTTAGGTTCTGGGGTTTTAGTCTCAGTTTGAGGCATGTTGTCAGTTTTAACACTGGTTGGTTTGGGGTCGGTTTGAGGGGTGGGTTTATTTTCCTGTTTTGGTGGAGTGGAAGAGATAGAGGGGGCTGACTTTACAGCTGTTGTAATGTCATTTAACCAGTCCATGTCATCTGGTTTCTTCGTAAGAGATGAAGCAGGAGATCTTCCACGAGAAGGGGGGCGGTCAAATCCAAAGATATCATCCTCATCCTGAAATCTGTACAGGGGAAAAGAACCATTGAAAGATACTTATTTACATTTAAAGATAATTTTTCATCCATCTTTGGTATATGAAAGCGAAAATAAATCTGAAATCATTTCTTTTAGAAGGAATAACATAGGTAATCACAGATTACAAAGCTCACCGAGACAAGACATCACCTTTATGAGGCATCACCATTATGAGACCACCTTTATCATATGATATGAAAATCATAGTTAATGATCTTGGATATTCATGGAAACTGTTTTGACACAATATCGTATATCATATGTTAAAAAAATTGTATGAAAATCATATGCTCATTTCATACGGTATTATAAGATACAATGTTTATCAATACAATAATATATAATACGATATTGCATCCTATGATACTTACAATATAGTATCATATAATACAATATAATACTGTAATAAATAATTATGCAATAAAATATTGTAACATCTAATATGACATTGTATCTTGCTATACATTATTATATATGATCACATAATACAATATCATTATGCAATATATGATACAATAAAGTATTACATGTTACAATATCATATTACATAAAACATCACAATATTGTAACATATGATATTATATTGTATAATATAGTATGATATTGTATTGTATGATATTGTATCATATTTGATACATAATATGATATTGTATCATATGATTTGATACAACATTGCATCATATCATATGATAAAATATCATGTGATATAGTAATATATTATATAATACAATATCATATTATACAATATCGTATCATATAATACAATATTATATATTACAATATCATATAATACAATTCATGTGATATAATAATATATTATATAAACAAAATATCATATTATACAATATCATATTTTACGATATTATACGATATCGTATCATATGATACAATATTACATATTGCAATATCATATGAAACAATATCATGTGATAAAATATTAAATATATAATACAATATCATATTATACAATATTATATCATAATACACAACACTATACATAACAATTACATGACACAATATCATATCATAATGTACAAAAAAATTGATACAATGTCATATCGTATCATATAAACAATATGATATAATATTGTATCATATAAAACAATAGTGTATCATATCATATAAATGTAATACTATATCATAGGAATCATGTTACATCATTTAACAACAAACACATCTATCAAGCAGGTTTAAGTGAGGTAGGAGATTTTTTTAGCATCCTTGATAATGGTGATCAGGCTCTGCATCTGAAGCTACCTCTGCGATTCATTTATATTATAGTTAAATCAACTGTGCAAGTTTGAAATAGTACTAATATCTATAAAACATTTGACCTGTTCCAAAAAACTAAACCTCATTCAGCATCCGAAACCTATAGCTCAGATTCAGCATTCAAGCCTGTCAGGTGCATCAGTATCATAAGATACATCATCCATGCAAGTTTGGTGAAGTTAGGACTAATAATAACTAAGATAAAATCATCAGAGGGCACCTGCTCCAAAAACTTTAACCAGCTCTAAAAACCTTAACCTCCTCCAGCATCCGAAACCTATGGCTCAGATTCAGCATCAATGCCTGTCAGGTACATCAGTATCATAAGACGCACCATCCATGCAAGTTTGGTGAAGTTAGGACCAGTAATAACTAAGATATATTTTTTAGCATCCTTGATAATGGAGATCAGGCTCTGCATCTGAAGCTACCTCTGCGATTCATTTATATTAAAGTTAAATCAACTATGCAAGTTTGAAATAGTACAATTTTCTATTAAACATGTGACCCGTTCCAAAAAACTAAACCTCATTCAGCATCCGAAACCAATGGCTCAGATTCAGCATCACGTGCATCAGTATCATAAGATGCACCATCCATGCAAGTTTGGTGAAGTTAGGACCAGTAATAACTAAGATATAATCATCAAAGGGCACCTGCTCCAAAAACTTTAACCAGCTCTAAAAACCTTAACCTCCTTCAGCATCCGAAACCTTTGGCTCAGATTCAGCATTCATGCCTGTCATGTGCATCAGTATCATACGACGCACCATCCATGCAAGTTTGGTGAAGTTAGGACTAGTAATAATTAAGATATAATCATCAGAGGGCACCTGCTCCAAAAACCATAACCTCCTCCAGCATCCGAAACCTATGGCTCAGATTCAGCATTCATGCCTGTCAGGTGCATCAGTATCATAAGATGCACCATCCATGCAAGTTTGGTGAAGTTAGGACTAGTAATAACTAAGATATAATCATCAAAGGGCACCTGCTCCAAAAACTTTAACCAGCTCTAAAAACCGTAACCTCCTCCAGCATCCGAAACCTCTGGCTCAGATTCAGCATTAAAGCCTGTCATGTGCATCAGTATCATAAGACGCACCATCCATGCAAGTTTGGTGAAGTTAGGACCAGTAAAAACTAAGATATAATCATCAAAGGGCACCTGCTCCAAAAACTTTAACCAGCTCTAAAAACCTTAACCTCCTCCAGCATCCGAAACCTATGGCTCAGATTCAGCATTCAAGCCTGTCTGGTGCATCAGTATCATAAGATGCACCATCCATGCAAGTTTGGTGAACTTAGGACCAGTAATAACTTAGAAATTGCTATCAAAGGGCACCTGCACCAAAAACTTTAACCTGCTCCAAAAACCTTAACCTCCTCCAGCATCTGAAACTCATGACCCAGATTTAGCATCCAAGTCTTTCAAGTCCATAAGTAGGTGCAGATGCATCATCCATGCAAGTTTGGTGAAGATAGGACTAGTAATTACTTAGATACAGGACCTGCAACAAAAACTTTAACCAGGTCCGGACGCCGACGCCGACGCCGACGCCGGGGGTATAGCATAAGCTCCCCCCGACTTCGTCTCGGTGAGCTAAAAATCTATAAGTATTATTAGGTTCAAAGAATGGCAATAGATACTTTGAGTTAGCTCTTGTGAGTAAATACCTGACAGATCTTCTTGACGTGGGACGGGAACTAGTTGACACCACTGATGGCTGGTAGCCCCCAAACTGGAAATCTTCATCCTCCTCTTCTGCAAGAGGTAAAAAAACAAAGTATATCAAAATAATTCAGTATAATTTCAGCATAAAATTATCATTATATAAATTTACAATCAAAACAAGAATAAAAAGCAGATACAAGTATATACCATTTTAACAGATAAATCAAAATAAATCTTTTTTAAAAGGAAATCTTGAAACTATAACTCATTTTTACAAAAATTGAAAGATTTTACAAGGATGGTAAAGAACCACTTTAATTTTCTCTGAATAAGAATGGTTACCATTATTGGGTTGAGTGTACTTTTTATCCAGGACAAATTCGCGCCTCTCTTTCTTGGTCTCCAGGTGTTTACTGACCGCAGAGTCTTTGGCCAGTAGTTTGTCCATTACGGACCGCGCTGGCTTGTCCTCTTCCTCCTCTGTCAACTTGGCCTTTGGGGCTGACGGCCCTTTCTCCTCGATTCCGAGTCCTCCGAGAAAATCGTCATCATCACTGAAGATTCCAGGCTCTTCTTTCTTCTTGGTTTGAGCTGCAAGAGTTGTTTTAAAATGTTACAACACTGATTTCATACACACTCAATTTACAAAAAGAAAAAAATAGATTAAAGGGAAGGGATTAAGTAATCAGCACAATGATCAGAAACAATATATTTATTTACACCTTTACATTTGCACAATACTGTGAAATACATACATTGTACATATATCAATAAATGAAGCTTTTTAAATAATAAATCTTATTTTCCAGAATGTGGGTTAGACAGACCTGGTTTGACTGGTTCCTCTGTCTCTGTGTTTCCTCCACTCCTTGTTGGGGGTCGGTCAAATATGTTACGCTTCTTTGAATCTGAAAACAAGACATACTTGAATTACTTAATCACCAATATATAAAAAGTAGATCAAATTTTGTAAAAGATATATAGAGTGTTTTTATACAGATACAAATTTCTACAGGTGTATTATAATAAAGCTGTACCTTCATTCTCTATTGATTTCTGAGGGGTCATGTCCTCAGTTGACCTCTGCTTCTTGACAGTTGTCTCCTCCTTCTGTTGCTTAGGAACAGGCTTCTTGGCTTTGCCTGCCATTGAATCCTCCTCCTCATCAGTCAGATCAGCCAACAAATCATCCATGTCCATCTCTACAATACCACAAAACCATTAATGTCTACAATGCCACACAATCACTAATGTCTACAATACCACAAAACCATTAATGTCTACAATGCCACAAAACCATTAATGTCTACAATGCCACACAATCACTCATTTCTATAATTCCACAAAATCACCCAGCATTAACTTAACAATCAATTCATGGTTACCAGGGATGGGTGTAAATATAGTCTGGGACATATATTCCGGACATAATATGTCCCGCGATGTCCCATTTACTGTTTTGCCAATATTTATCAAACTATTGAGTCTTTTGAGAATTCATATATAGGGTATGTAAAGTAACAAGTTATTAGTATTTCACACAAATTTGGTATCTAAAAACATCATAGTTAGTTGATTATTGCTATTTTAATTCTGCCAAGAGTGTAAATGTAGTCCCGAGAATTTGGCATAAGTGTTTTGTTTCCGTTATGTATGCTGATAAAAAAATTTATGTTTTCTTTACAGAGTTCAAACAATGCTTCATTTTCTCCCTCTTCCTCTCCCTTCCTGTCAGAATTCAAATGAATTGACATCTAGAACTAATGAAGTGTGTGGAAAAAAACGGACCTGCATAGTCAAACCTGGACTTGGCTTTGGGGACGGTTCCTGGTCTTTCCTGGGGGTTGGCTGCTCCAGGTTTCAATGATTCTGAGGCATTACCTATGTCTGAAATGGACAGATACAGAAAATTGGTTAAATTCATACCTCATAGACTGCAAAAATGAATGATAGTGTTTACAGAAAATAAACGACAAGTAAACCTGTTCACATAGCATTAAAGTTTAGATGAGATCATTTCATTTTCAAGTAAAAAAGTGAATGTACAGATAGCAATAATTCATAATTGGAGAATATAGACTCTATTTTTCCTTTTCTAAATTATGTGGCATTTAAACAAATATCATATAGTGCAAGTGTAGTGTTCGTATACATGTACAAGTGTATGTATGCTTAATACTTCAATGCATGTATTGCTTGTATTTTTCACATATAAAAAGCAGGCAGTATTATATAAATTTTACTGAAACATTTTAGACAAAAAACTTTAACACACCCTTTCCCTTTTATTTTAATCTTTTTCTCAGTGTAATTCTAAAATATTTTTAATCTATTAAGATTTAAACAGTTCAAAAATGAGCTTACCTGTATTACATTTCTTAATATATTAATTGTCATATTTTACTTAATTCTGATGTTTCACCAATGCTATTCATTTTTTTTTTTGACCATAAGGTCAGTTCCTTTCACCAATCCATTTCTGACTACATGTACATGTACTAATCTTCATAATCTAATGCTCCATGCCATGATATCAAAGCATACCGGTATATTCTAACAATACCATTGTAATAAAATCATGCCAAGAAGAGAATATTCTAAAATACAAATATACAATTGTATACAAAATCATGCCAAGAAAAGAAGCATTATCATACCTGATGCTGTAAGGAGATAAAAATGATTACAATTTTTTAATTCATACCATGGACAGAACAACTCTTAACAGTAGGCTAAATTAACATAAAATTACTATTACCAATATATATACATGTTGTTGGTAAAGATCTGGTTATATAATGTCAAAGTACTCTTTACTTAATAACAACACTAATATACTCAAACCTGTCATTTTTCCAGGAGCTGTTCCGGGTTTTTGATCCAGAAAGGAAGTTGACTTGGCAGCGGGGGTCTTTTTGAGGTTCCCTCCCCTGGGAGTGAGAGACTGGTCAGGTGTTGGAGATCCTCCTGTCCCCCTACCAGGGGAGTTAACTCTGCCAACAGGGGAGGTCACCCTGGCTGTGGGTGAGGTGACCCGGGTCTGGGGGGAGGAGGCCCGGGGGGTGGTACTTCTGGAGCGTGGGGTGCCGGTCCGCCTGGGGGTGTTCGGTTTACTGGATCGCTCACTCCCTCCTTTAACACTCCCTTTCTTTTTGAACTTCCCTCCAAACAAGTCGGCATCCATATCCTCCAAGTCCTTGCAAGAAAACCACATGCATGTATGTAATGATTTTACATATACACTGTACTGGCATTTTGTTCTCTAAAAGTTGTATTTTAATATAGTTATTGAGCAAGTTATTGATGCATGTGTACAATTATGTGCAAGATTTCACTTTGTAATATGTACTTTGTCACTCATCTACAAAGAGAAGTGTACATTCAGTAACAAATCAGATTTAGTAAATGTATTCATGAAACTCTCAGCACTTACTGCCAGACTTCTGGCCATTTGATTGACATCTGCCTCTGATACATCAGACAAATCATCTTCTGCAGTGGCTGCTAGATTGCTGTAAAAATCCTCATCTTTAGACCTGAAAAAAAAAAAATAAACCAGTCGCTTCAAAATTGATAATCACATGTAGTATCATAGGTACTGAGCTGGGAGTGATAATAATATAGGAAACCTGCCTCCGTACTTGGATATGAAAGCAAAAGCGGTATGAGAAAATGTATTGTCACAAACCGCCTGATCTTGACTGAATGAAAAGAGAATATATTGTAGCTATTTGAAATACTGACCTATGCAAGCAAAGCATAGTTTGAGATAGATATTAATATAAGGTTTGAATATCAAATGACAGTTTACATAAAACCTATTGCTGAATTTTCATATGATGATATTATTTTTATAAAGGAGAGAGTTTATACAGGCCATGCCTATTGCCCAATACTATTGAATTAATCAAATAAATTTAAATATCAACATATTGTTTATTGCATATGATATGATGATTAAAACAATCTTTGTCATAGATTTAACATGACAACACATATTATGCAGGAATATTCAAGTTTACAATACTTCATATGTAATCAAGCAGCACTGGGTAGGAAATAGTCATATGAATACCCTGGACCATGGATTGATATACATGTAATGGATACCCTGGACC
>WFKH01011577.1:5624-17549 GCA_016163765.1 Magallana hongkongensis
TCTACACTAGCTGAGGATGCTTCCACATAAGTTTCAGCTTTCCTGGCCAAATGGTTCTTGAGAAGAAGATTTTTGAAAATTTCTTAAAATTTTCCAATAATTGCCAATTATCTCCCCTTTAAAAAGAGCGTGGTCCTTAATTTTCACAACTTTGAATCCCCTTTGCCTAAGGGTGCTTTGTGCCAAGTTTGGTTGAAATCGGCCCAGTGGTTCTGGAGAAGATGTTGAAAATGTGAAAAGTTTACGGACAGACAGACGGACAGACAGACAGACGGACAGACGGACAGACAGACAGACAGACGGACGACAGACAAAATGTGATCAGAAAAGCTCACTTGAGCTTTCAGCTCAGGTGAGCTAAAAATTGAAGCCTCTATGATATTGCCTAGTAGCAGGAATAAAGGACAATTGTATTGTTTGAGAATTTTATGATGACTAATTTGGAAAGTTGGACTTTGCATTTTTTACTTTCCCTTAATTTCTGTCATGTTCCCCAGGCACTAAAGATTGATAACAAAATACCCCAAATGAATGCTTTATTTGAAAAATGTTATATCTGGCAAATTCAACTTGTGAAATGCCATTAGAAGTCCCATATTTCAGTTCAGACTTATGTTATTACTGTTGAGGGGAAGATAAGCTGCAAAATGAAGCAGAGGCATATCCCATTTGTCATGTTTGTTCATCTGCAAAAACTCTTCCTTTGAAAAGGAAACAGACACAGCTTAAACCAAAAAGAACAAAAAATATTTTACCTTAGCCAGTGTATCAGTTTGATGAATATCTGCTGATGAGTACACAAATAAATAACTAAAAGATGGGTTATAAAAAACACCAAAAACCTGCCTGCCTCATCAAAATTTCTAAATTTTGGCCCTAGAAACTAATGATTATTTTTTTTTGGCCTAATGTACCAATAAATAGTTCAAACAAGATTTTGTCAAAAATTAAGGAGTTTGATGTGGTAAAGGTTATAGGAAATTTTTTCTTACATGATTTTTAACTTATTCAGAGTCCAATGGCAGGACATTTATTGAAATAAGTCCGAAAATTGATGTCTTTTTGAACTTGGGACAGACAGTCTGTAGTCTATGAGTTGTACAATGAACACAGTATCTTACCTCACTGCATCTTCTACAGAGGCCCTGATTATGTCTTCCTTGGTCGGTCCAGAAACTTTCTTGAACTTGATTTTCTATTCAATTAAAACATTAATAATATATCAAACCAAATGAAAATCTTACCACTGAACAAATTCTTTAGTCTGAATGATTACTAAAGGATCATATAATTGTACAACACTCACTGCTCTGTACTCCACGTTGGCTAATTTCATCTCTTCTTCTGGTTTGTAGAAGCAGATGCAGACTCCGTTTTTCCCGGCCCTGCCTGTTCGGCCGGAGCGGTGGATGTAAGAGTCGACGTCCTCAGGCGGATTACACTGAATGACCAGATCAACTTCTGGAATGTCCAGTCCTCGCGCTGCCACGTCCGTCGTCAACAGCACATTAAACTTTCCTTCTCTGAAACTCTGAGGACAGAAAATGGACTTGTTACTACCGTAATGCAAAAATGTTTTCATTCATAAGGCAGATGGATCCTGCAATTAAAAGTCTTATGAATTTTTTGTAAAGTATTTCTTTCAACTGTACAAACTCAGCTCAACTCGAAATCAAAATGAAAACTGGAGGAAATGATTCATCTTTTAGTGCCATTCCTCATAAGGTTGAAAATTAAGAATCTCAAACTTAAGAAATTTTTGTTAAAATCTCAAAATACCATAGAATATTAAATATCCAATAAAATCTGTATTCATTGTTGTTTTTTATTTTGATCAGCTTATTTACTGTGAAGCATGTTGCCTGGTTTTTTTTTTTTCAGTTTTATTATACCCAGAACATTTGCTCATCACATAGCCTCTTTGAGCAGTTACAATTTTGTTCCATACCTTGAGGACTGTTTCCCTCTTTTCTTGTGGAATGTCTCCATGTAACACGTGAGCGTCCTGCTTTATGTGTTCACTACATGATAGGTTGTCCGCCTCTTTCTTGGTCTCGTTAAATATGATAGCTCGGCCATTTTTGCCACTGTAAACCTGAAGCACGTCACCAATCACCGAGGGACGATCCCAGAAACTGCTGCGAATTGCCAAATGCTGGAAGTGAAATCAAGAAATCAACACATCTTTAAAAAAAAACCTACTACATAGTTACTTCTTAAGTCATAGTTTACATTCTTATAGGGACCTAGACACGATTAAAGCTCAAAATTTTTAAAATTTTATTTTTTCAAATTTTAATGACTTAAATGGTTAATATAGGTATTTTTAATGCTTCATCAAAATTTGAAAGTCAAATATCAAGTTACAAGCAAGATAGAGAGTTCAGAATTCTTTGTTTTGTAAACAAAGCTCGAGTCTTGTTATTGTTTACATATATGTTGTTTGGTATAAGTTTCAATCAAATAATGCTTTTTTGTTGATAATAGTATTTATGAAAACATTAGGCCAAAAAAAATTAATCATTAGTTTTTCGGGCCAAAATTTTTAAATGTTGATGAGGGAGGCAGGTTTTTTGTGTTTTTTTTTTTAAAGTTGAGGTTTGCGGTTACAGGGAGATAACTCAAGATTTCCATTGTGACGTAACACCAACTACCCTTTATTTCCGATATGACGTCAAGATTTATATGTTGTAATAATTGACCTCTGTACCTGACACTAGTGATGTACCTGTACCTGTATTGAGGTGGACGTTCGGTTCTCCTTGCTGTTGACCAGGGAGATATTTTACCTGTACCTGTACTGTGGTGGATGTCCGGTTCTCCTTGCTGTTGACCAGGGAGATATTTTACCTGTACCTGACACCTGTGACCTACCTGTACTGAGGTGGACATCCGGTTCTCCTTTCTGTTGAACAGGGACATATTTTACCTGTACCTGACACCTGTGACGTACCTGTACTGTGGTGGACGTCTAGTCTCCTTGCTGTTGACCAGGGAGATATTTTACCTGTACCTGACACCTGTGACATACCTGTACTGTGGTGGACGTCCGGTTCTCCTGGCTGTTGACCAGGGAGACCTTAGCCAGCTTGTCTTTGTTCATGTATTTTCTGGCCGTGTCGTGAACCCAAGAAGGAAGAGTGGCTGAAAACAACAGGGTCTGTGGGTTCTCTCCACTTTCTGCAACATAAGTACACCATTTTTATACACATTTGTTCATTCACTCTGCATAAAGTAATATCCAAACTTACTGATACTTTTGAATTATTGCAAGGTTACTTGATATGAATTCAATTCAAGGTAGAAAAGAAGTTATACATAGAACAGAGATGAATGTTTTTAACATAAGCAGAACAGGAATGGATTGCTTTTATCACTGGTAGAACATTTTAACATAGGTGGAACAGGTATAGAGGATAGCATTTAACACTCTGTGATCTATTTGTACTGACCGTTATTATAGGCGGATGATATGATGGTCTCCACATCTTCTGCAAACCCCATGTCCAGCATTCTGTCCACCTCATCAAGAACGACGTGCCGCACTCCTTTGAAGTCAAGGTTACCCTTCTCTATGTGATCTTTGATACGCCCTGGAGTTCCCACCAGAACATCGATCCCTGACCTTATGGCTCTTACTGTTGAATAAAACCATTGCTTAGTTTGAAGTTTATAATTTGACCTTTGTCAGATGGAATTGCCACCAGTGAAGTGGTGATTTCATTACTCACTCCCTTTAAGGATTCCAGATTGATGATGAACTACAAATGTTGTTCTGGCTCTAACAATTTAAACCTTTAAACTAAGTGAAATGCCATATGTTCTTTGCTTTTTCAGTGAAATAAAATGCTAGTTGCTTACTTTGCTTTTCATATGGAGTTCCCCCATAGAAACAGGCCACATTAAGTCCATCACTAATAGACTCGAACTCATCAGAAACTTGCTTTGCAAGTTCACGAGTTGGTACCATTGCAATGACCTGTCAATATATGAAATGAGTCTCTTAGTTTTCACACAATTTTAGATTATCTCTCTTTTTACACCGATAGTTTCAAAATTTCCTCATAAATTTGGACTTGCCTTTGGGCAGTTGCGAATTCGTGGGGTTTTATTCTTCTGCAGAATTTCTACCAATGGCAATGCAAAAGAAAGCTGTAAAACAGGTTTATAACATGTGAGTTGTTACAATGTTGCAAATTTTCTTTCAGTACAAGATGTCAATTTTTTATATGGGAGTATCTATACTGTTAATCATCAGATAAAATTTTGTAAACTGGTCCAACATATAAAAGGGATGAATAACTTGTACCGGTATTCAGTGAGAAAAAAAGGATAACCAGTTTCACTAACAGAAAACTTATGAATACTATCAATAACTTTACAAATTTTTGACATGTTGAACTGTTTTACTCACAGTTTTTCCAGTACCAGTACCTACAGAAAAGAGAACAGTTACAAAAATACAGATGATGCATATATTATACACATTCACCAGTCGTTCATCTTTAACATCTTTAAAGTATGTTGAATGTGCTAAACTAATTTGTTTTAGACTTAAGTAAAGTGTAAGTATTGTAGAACAAATCAAATAAACGTACGTGCTTGACCAATTACATCTTCTCCATTGTAGACATGATCAAACGTCTTGTATTGTATGGGAAACAAATAGTTCACATTTCGCTCTGTAAAACAAGATGGTAAAACTGCAGTACATTCTATATTCAACACAAATTTTCTTTCAAATTCCTATCATATGAACAGTAGAAAGATAGGTAAATAAACTTGCTTCTTTCAACACTAATAAAAAATGAACAGTAATTATATTCTCAAACAAAAAACAAAATGCTGCCAATTCAAAATGCTGCACACTTACTCTTGAGTTTTTCCACAGTGACATCTGATATTCTGAAGTTTGAGAAATCACCCAGGATCTCTGCCTCTGTTTTTTCTGCCACCTCTGCACCATTTTTGGTCTCCTCCAGATTTTTAGTCGTACCATTGGCTTTTACAGTTGTATCTGCTTCCTCTGTCACTTGGCCATTAGCCGATGACGTTTTGTCTTTCTTTGATTTCTTTTTCTCTTTGACTAAACTGTCTTTTGATATGTCTGTCATTACTTCAGATTTGTCAACTTTTGTCTTGTCCTTCTTTGATTTCTTTTTCTCTTTGATATTTGTTGCTTCTTCTTTCTCTCCATTTTCTGCTAGTTCAGGTTTCTTTTTAGATTTCTTTTTGTCTTTGGTTACTGTTGCTTCTTCATTTTCTTCACTCTTTGTGACTTTAGGATCTTTCTTAGGTTTCTTTTTGTCATCCTATAATATCAAATGATAAATCCATTAAATGTAAGTTTGGGTTTTTTTTGATAAAAGAACATTTTATACAATGCATAAATGTCTTTTAAAACAATTCATTGTCCTTTAAACAAGAAAATAATTGACCCAGACCAAAACAAACAGTTTGTTTCAGGCCTTTATCAAATACTGACTGAGATTCCCCTTGGCTAGATATTGGGACTGAAACCTTCATTGAGTCTAGGGCAGTCCTTCATAATTCATGTCTGGAAATTCGGCCCCAACTATGGTCCCTTGTAACTGTTATAATAGGGATACCTGTGTGTCTCCCCAGTTCAATTTTGCAGCTCAAACATCCATCAGATCTAATTACCGGTATTCCTCACAATTTAATGTGTGTTAGAATAACAAAGATTTTACAACAACAACAATTTAATCAGCTTGCATGCTTATTTCTATTAAATATGCCATTTTTGGGGGGTGGGGGTGGGAAGGGTACTTTTTTAAAGGAAAGTATTCTAACAGACATTTGATAGCTTTACATCAATGTGCACTTTTGTACATCAGCATCAAGCTTCCCTGGGATGTTGAGGAAAAAATATGAAACACACCTGCCACATGCATTACATCAGGTAAATTAATAATTTCATCCATTCTTAAAGAAGACTGAAAAAACACTATCAGTGTCTAGCTTTATGTGCATAGAGCAGCACTAATTGTATTCATCTTGTCTCCTTTAAGCATGGTTTAAATAAATTTGTTTCCTCGACAAGCAATGGAAGTTTGGGTTAAATTGTGAAGCACTGTCCTGGAAATTGGTGAGGACATCAACAAACCTAAAGCCAAGTTGACGAGACAAATCATTCCATAATTATACATCACCTGTACACTGGTTTTGTCCTTTTTCTTCTTGTCTTTTGAAATCTTCCCCTTGCCCTGCTTGAAATATTTGAGATTCATTCAACTTAATAGTTTAATTGGTTTCACAGTTCTTATGTCAGTGAAATTAAATTTTATACATTTATATTAAGTATACTGTTCGAAGTTTTTTCTCTTTACAGAGTGTAGTCTAAAAACAATCAATGATTTGTTTATTTATGAAATTAATCATGCTCAAATAAATTGATGTGTATCTTGCAATCAATCATACCCTGCAGTATTTGTTAATGCCTCTACCTGTCTTAGTGTCTACCTTAATTCAGACCATTGACCAGTAATACATTACAGTGGTACCAAAATATACAGGAGACAGACTTTATACCTAAACAAGACTTCATTATATTTCAACTAATAAAATTAGTAAATCCATTGAACTTCAACGATTACACAGTACACATAACAGACCACTGTCAACAGGACATATGAAAAGTAAAGTCAACAAATTAACACATAAAACAAAAAATTACCGTTTTAACTTTTGGTATCGGTTCCTCTTTTGTATCTTCTACCTTTACCTTGACCATTTTCTCTCAAAATTTACGTTTTTATTTCAAATCTTTTTACACACAGCTCAACACGTTTTGCAACCTCGTGTTATGCGTCAGGAATTAAATGTACACCGAACCCGATTGAATATGAAAAATATACATATTTTGTACCTGACCGTTTACCAGCTGAAAAGTTTTTCTACCACTTTATCGAAATGTGTTTTTTTTCTTCCTGCATTTTTAATTATATCACAGAGGTGAATATATAGGAGGGGATGTCTCATGATTTTGTTCTTTGGGACTGTTTCTTTGAAACGATTTTTAAAAAAACCGTTCAAGACTTTATATGAATTTTAATTAATGAAAATTTGTTGTTTAATGGGTATAAATATCAATGATTAAATTAACCACCTTGGATATTATCAAAAGATCGATAAAACTATTGCCATGTGATATACAGCGGAAAATATCACCCCTTTTCTATAAAAATGAGTTTATTCGACAATCATTTCAATACGGAAGCGTATAAGTGCCACACATGCACTTCACATTTTTTTATTTTCTATACTTAACCAAAATTCACACTTTCAAGTGTGAAATTCACACTTTAATCTGTAAAATTCACACTTTGATCTGTAAAATTCACACTTTATTAAAAGTGTAGAATTCACACTTAAATCTGTAAAATTTACACTTTAATCTGTAAAATTTACACTTTCAAGTGTAAAATTCACACTTTAATCTGTAAAATTCACAGTTTAATCTATAAATTTTACAAATTAATCTGTAAAAATCACATATTATTCTGTAAAATTCACACTTTAATCTGTAAAATTTACACTTTAATCTGTAAATTTTACACTTTAAAGTGTAAAATTTACACTTTAATCTGTAATATTCACACTTTTATCTGTAAATTCACACTTTAAAGTGTAAAATTTTCACTTTAAAGTGTGATATTTACACTGTAAAGTGTAAAATTCACACTTTAATCTGTAAAATTCACACTTTAATTTGTAAATTAAATTAAAAAAACCATAAATGTCTGTCCCCATTAAGGATTTTCAAGGCTGGCCCGTAAAATATTTAATCATTTGTATCTAAAGAAATAAACAACAATTTTAGATAAGTGTAAGAACAAAAAATGTTAGTATTCTTAAGACCTTTTGTTTGAAATCAAGAAAAAGGGGCTGGTCTCTTTCATTAGGGGTCAAGAGACTCGAAAAGTCTATTACAAATAACTAAAAAACGATCAAGATTTTGTAATGCATTATAGATACAAAGTTGTCGATCTTAACAATATCTGTTTAAAAAAAAGAACTCCCACACCCATTTATTACGTAATTAGGGATTTTTAGGGGCCAAAGTCCTTAAACTTTGATGCAATATATCTAGAGAAGGAGAGATATTTTGTTAAGCATTGTAGAAGAGAAAATATCTGCATGAATAATTCTAATTGATTCCACTAATCGAAACACCAATGTCTGTCCCCATTAAGGATCTACAGTACTGGCCCCTAAAATATTCAATCATTTGTATCTAAAAATGAACAACAATTTTAGATGGGTGTAAAAACAAAACATGTTAGTATTTTTTAGACCTTTCGTATAAAATCAAGAAAAAGGGGCTGGCCCCTTTAATTAGGGGCCAAAAGACTCGAAAAGTCTAATACAAATAACTTAAACACGATCAAGATTTTGTAATGCATTATACAAGCAAAGTTGTTGATCGTATCAATATCTGTTTGAAAAAAATCATTGTCACACCCTTTTGTTACGTAATTAGGGATTTTTAGGGACCACAGCCCTTAAACTTTGACGCAATATATCTAGTGAAGGAAACATCTTTTGTTAAGCATTGTATGTGTATATATGTGTATATATTTTACAAGATAAAGTGTGAATTTTGCACTTGAAAGTGTAAAATTTACAGATTAAAGTGTGAATTTAACAGCTGATTAAAGTGTAAATTTTACAGATTAAAGTGTGAATTTTACACTTTAAAGTGTAAAATTTACAGATTAAAGTGTAAATTTTACATATTAAAGTGTAAAATTTACAGATTAAAGTGTAAATTTTACATATTAAAGTGTGAATTTTACAGATTAAACTGATTTTTACAGATTAATGAGTACAATTTACAGATTAAAGCAGTCACTGATTAAAGTGTGAATTTTACAGATTTAAGTGTAATTTTCACGGATTAAAATGTGAATTTTCCAGATTAAAGTGTGAATGTTACACTTTAATCTGTAAAATTTACACTTTTCAGTGTGAATTTTACAGATATAAGTGTAAATTTTACAGATTGTGTAAATTTTATACTTAAAAGTGCAAATTTTGCAGATTTAAGTTTGAATTTCACAGATTAATGCGTTATTTTTACAGATTAATATGTAAAATTTACAGCTTAAAAAGTGTGAATTTTACAGATTAAAGTGTAAATTTTACAGATTAAAGTGTGAATTTTACAGATTAAAGTATAAATTTTGCAGATTAAAGTGTAGAAAATAAAAAAAATGTGAAGAGCATATGTGGCACTAATATGCTTCCGTATATTTCAAGCGTTGCGCAGATCCACACATTGCAAACATTCTCAACTAATAAAATAAAGATAAAAAAAAAATCACACACACACACACACACAACTTAGACTTAAAAAGTATGTTTCATGAAGATATATACAGTCATTTGGGGTATTCCAAATCACTTTTTACAACTTGTAGTTGTAAAAAGTGATATGGAATATTATTACATCTGGAACGAGTATATGTAAAATTGATGTATGTAATTGGTTGTTTGGTATCCCAGAAAAAAGATTATGTCAGGAAACGGATATATCTGTCCTTCAATCTAATTAAAATTAGACCTTTCATCTCGCTCTCTGTTATGTATGGTCATCGCTCGTGAAAGGAACGGTAACCTCACATAACAGAGAGCGAGATGAAAGCCTAAGGTCTAATTTTAATTAAATTGGGGGTTCTTATGACACTACCACTTTCGTGTATTGCGGGTCACTTCTGAGTATTTGGAATCGGATATAAAATAAGCTATACTGGCAAAAAATACAATTAAACGAAAAATATCCAATACATATTTGGAGTAAGCCCTCATTTAATGCCGGGTGCGGTCACTGTGTACACACGAGATTCGAAATACCCAAAACTGAAGGGAGGGGGGGGGGGGGGGGGGGGGGGGTTGGGTTGAAAATGCAGAAATTGTACCTACATTTGATAGATTTTTGTAAAAACTTTTACAGTTTTTGAAAGCTTATAAAACTGCCGATCTATCAATATACAGTTTGTCAATATAGTATAATCATTTTTTGATTATTACGGCTACAGCATAAATAAAAAACATTGAACAGTGTTTTCACCATGAAAATTTCTTCCATAGATGATAGCGAGTACATTAATTAAATCACACATTATATTATTAATGTATTATATTTCCTTTTAAATAAATTTTTTATATAGATAACTTATTCATTGCTGATGATGACTGTTGGGCAGTTTCAAATTTATTTGTTGATGTTTCGTACATTCCATATAGCGATACCTCAAACTTCCGAAAACACGAAACGCAAGGTGATTCGAAATACCCACAATGACTGTATAAATTTATAAAATGATTCACTCAATGAAATAAAAGGAACTAAATAGGAAAACGAAACTGCTATAAATAAAAACACATAGTGGGTATGGTTTTTGTAAGACTATATTTAAAGCGACTCATCGATAAAATTTCATGTATACACCTGTAATACTTCTAAATTTGCATGATTCATTCTGGCATGTAGAGCAGAAAGTGTATGATAAACCAGAAAAAAGGTGTTTGCTTTAGCAATTTTAACTGACTGTATGAACGCTTATATAGTTCTGACCAATGCTAACACAACACGATGTGAAGAGATTTGTTTCACAGTACTCTAATTATAGGAATTGACTAAAGTGTCATCCCTAGTTGCATGGACTATCATTGGTCAACCGTCTATAAAGAACAACCGCTGATGACGAAGTGATATTTTTTCACCGTTTTGAATAAAAATGTGGGTTTGAATAACACAACTTTGATTAATTTGGTACTTCGTGATAGAGTAACACTCGACCCACGCATGCACCGATTCAGATTCTGGTGCAAGCAAATTATACAATGCATCTAATTAGAATATAAAAAGTAAACATTGGACCACAGTCCTCTCCATTATTATCAACCCAAACTCTATCATCTATATATAAAAATTGATAATGTGTGTGTGTGTGTGTGTGGGGGGGGGGGGGGGGGGGGGGGGCTTAGCAAGAACGTGGATGTTTGTTTTTTGAAAATGAAAAATAATAATTATGTAAATCAACTCATATATATACATGTAATTCTATAACAGTCGTGTGCTTAATTCATATGAGAAAATAAAATTTTGTATATGTGACAATATTTATACTTCTATAATTAATATATCATATATAATTATATATTCTAGAATGTGCCATAGTTATAAAACTTATCCATTTTTCAATTTAATTTCATCACATGAGGGCCCGCTTTCTTCTCTGATGCGGACGCACAAATGAACTTTTAAAACATTATTTCATAAGGTTACATTGGATCACATCGCTCACCTGAACTACAATTCTAATTAAACTTTGACCCAAATTTACTATATGTGAAACAAAAGGCCAATATCCCTATCATTATTCTCTTACCTTAAATAATACACTATTATTAATAATTCAAAATTCTTCAAATTACAATGCAAATTACATCCATTTCTGTTTATAAATCATGTGATTTTTTTTTCATCAGAAGACACGTTAAAATTATTTGTCTCCCCCTATTGCGCTGCGAAAATAGGTTTTTTTGTTTCTTGGAGAATAATCATATTATCTCCCGAATTCATGCTGATTGCAACAAATTGTTTATCATACCGAACACCCTACCGCTACTGCAGTACAAGACATTGAGTTCTAACAGTTTGCCAACTATAATAAAGCAAACAGTACATATCTTGCTACTTTATTTTCAGTGTTCTATTACTGGATCCACACATGTAACTGGAAAAATGAATCACGTGTATCAAAAAGGATAGCAGATTATGTCCATGCGCGGATCTAGGGGGAGGGGGTCAGGGGGGTCCAGACCCCCCCCCCCCTGCAAAATTCAAATTTCTGTAAATTACATTATAAAATTACCAAAAATATGCCTCGGACCCCC
>WFKH01011577.1:24574-37702 GCA_016163765.1 Magallana hongkongensis
GGGGGGGGGGGGCAGACTCATATAACTTCTATTTCACTGTTCATTTCCTTATTTTCACTTCAATTTTTTTACCTGATCCCCACTTTTGCCAACTCCATGATAATTCACTTTTTTACATGTAAATTTATGAAAAATCTTTGTTGCGACAAAGAGTTGGGGGGGGGGGGGGGGGGCATGCTACGTGCCTGTACATTGTATTATTGCGTCATCCATGAAACTTAGAAATTAAACCACAAAACTAAACACGAGACAAGTACCACAACGTTAGCAAGAACTCAAAGCACCTCAAGTTACACGATCGGATTTGCGTTATTTCTCGCATTGGAGAGTAATGCATGTATTTTAAAATGTGAAGTTTATTGAGCATAATCGATTTGGAACCAATTAAGATCTAACTGGAACTGGTCTTGGGTATCGGACGCATGTTCGAGTCACATTAGCGACTTCTCGGGCTTTTTCGGTAGAGCAAAAAAAAAAAAAAAAACCCGAGAAGTTGCAATTGATTAAAATATTAATACATATATTAGTATTACATAGTGTAAATAGAAAGTGACACTGGCTCCTGCCACATATATTTACGTACGCCAAGACAATCGTGCGGAGAGAGTCAGTAGGGGAATACCACCCACACAATTCTAAAGACAGCTAGGGGAACATGGGTTACAAAGCTTAAATGATCAACAAGGCCAAAATAAATTTTCCTTCTTCCAGAAATATTGGGCACATGTATTAAAAGGTTAAAATAATGCTGAGAAAGGTCCCGTTAAAATCTGGATTTAAAAAAACCCCATCATTTCTCTTGGGTGAGGAGGAGCTGATTCTAGTTTTGAAAGCCTCCAGTGAATCACTGTGACCAAGGATGCAGGTAATGAATTTCAGATCACTCTTCTTGCTGGGAGGTAGTTCTGGTAGCATTTGAGGTGGCAGAATGGTTGTAAAAACCTCAAAGCATGTTTTCTGGTGTAGTTGACTGTGGGTTGTAAATGACTAGATGGAATGTCCGTGATAAGGTCATTTATAATCCTGTACATCATGGTGGCTCGTGCTGTTAATTATTCGCCTGGACTGCAGGGTGTTAAGATGGAGCTGTTGGAGCATAGATGTAACACTGCTCTTATTGCTGTAATCACTCATGATGTATCGTGCCGCCCTTCGTTGTACCGCTTCTTTCTTATTTACATGGGTCTTGTTGATATGATTCCATACGGTGGCGGCATATTCGACTTTGGGTCTCACTATGGTTTTATAATTGGTTGCCTTGATGGACCGTGGACAGCCAGAAAGAGGGCAATGTTGTTGTTGATTTTCCTAGTTTTTCTACATATGTGGTCCCTAGTTAAGCTTGTTGTCGCTGACGACAGCCAAGTACATGTACTTTACTTTGGTGGTAGTCTGCAGTGTTTGGCCATGGATGGAATAGCTGGCCTCAATTACTTCTAGTATCTTGTTGGTGATGCGTATAACTCCACACGTTTCAGGATTGAAGCTGATCATCCAGTCAGACTCCCATTCCTGTAGTTTGTCCAGGTCTTGCTGAAGAGAGGTAGTTTCCTCCTCATTGCTTATCGTTCGATACAGCAGGCAATCGTCTGCCAAAAAGCCATGTTATGGATTTGACACAGGACCGTCAGGACGGTAAGTCATTGATACAGACCAGAAACAGCAATGGACCAAGCACTGTGCCCTGGGGGTACTCCAGGTGTTACAGAAGCAGCTGATATGACCTCTCCCCATCAACGACTAATTTATGGATTCTAACATTGAGAAACCAGTGTCTGTCCTCTCACACCATAGTGCTCAAATTTGATGGCTATAACCGATGTTGAGGAACTTTAACAAAGGCTTTGCTGAACTCAAGCAATACTGCATACACCCGCTGGCATTGGTCAAGACTGCTAGCTAGATCATAGATTGTTGTGATCACTTGATTTTCACATGATCGTCTTTCTTTAAAGCCATATTAATGCTGCTGGTCAGGATGTTGTTCTGGGTCTTACAACATACATTTGTGAGGGACACTGGACGATAGTTTGATATACCTAGTAGATTTGTCTTCTTTCTTGAATAATGGCGTGAGGTATGCAGTGTTCCAGTAATTTGTGACTTTCCCTTGGTCTAATAATGCATAGAATATTATGGTAAATATTGGAGAGACTGACGATGACATTGTCTTAAGTAATTTGGCTGAAATGCTGCCCAGTCCACTTGTTGTTAAGGTTGAGGTTATTTAGAAATTTAAGGACACCTTTTCCGGTGACGTTGATGTTATTAACCGCTTGTTCGGTTGTTTGACCAAGGTCCGGTGGGTTATTAATTGATTCAAAATATCTGCCTTATCTTTTGGGCTGAATGAGGTAAACTCTCATTTTGCAACTACATGTACATGTGTACAAAGTACCGGGTATCTGAATAATTATTTTACTGCATATAAAGGTTTTTTAAAAATTTTATTTTCCATTTCAGAAAAGAAGGGATTCACGGATAAAGAACTGCATTTACAGGCGTATGTATATGCATATCAATTAACATAGTTAAAATGTATTAAGGATTTTTCAAATTTGAAAGCACGCAATGTTTCTAAATTTTGAAGGCCTCTCACACCCATTTTTGGTTATGCATTGTCGTTTCTATTTCTTATATAGTTGTCTTAATTTGTTTATCTCTTTTCTGAAAGTGACCCGTGTCTTAAAGGTATTATCCGTAAATTAATGGAGACACGGTAACGCACAAACCACTTATTAACAAAAAACGAATTTTTACACAAATTTAAATTGTCATATGAAATATTAACAAATATTTAACTTTTTTCTTGCTTCAACCTTTATCATATGCATGTCGGGGCCATGTCCATATGTTTAAGCAACAGATGTACTGATTTTAACTACTGAACCAAGAACACCGTACTTCTATTCTAAGCAAAACATGCTTGTATGGATTTTATCCCTTTTAAGCCTCCCAGAAGTTATCTTTAAGTTTTACTGCTTACCAAGACTCAGTGTGAAAATCCATGGTTTCATCAATATTTGTGGGCATCATTTTTTATAGATAGAGTGAAAATCAGTTTCAAAGATACCTTAATTTGAGACCAATGATCCTATCAATACAATGTGTTATTAGAAATTGGATGAACTCAACAATGAAATCTACCGATACATATATGAAAATTGGTATTCAACTAATATTGATGAAACCACAGTAGCCTCCCCACTTAGTGGTCATCCTGCATATAAATAGAAAGTGAAAGACAAAACAAGTCGGAGTGTTGGCTGGCATACTCTTTATTGTACGAGTCGGACATATTACACCTTGTAACCTCGGCTAGCTCTCCTTCCTCTTCCCTTCTCGAACTTTCTTCCCTTGGAGCGAACATATGGTCTGTAAAGAGAAGGCAATTTAGCATAAAGGACCATTAAACATCAAAATAAAAAAATATATCAAATGAACAATAAATGAGTGAAAAATGTTTTCATAGGGACATGTTAATTTTCGAACTATTTCTAGCAGAGCCCTAGATTAATTTAATTAAAAAAGATGTTCCTCTTCTCAGAAGAAATTTAGCCGCATGGATATTTTCATTGATCATCAATTGGTAATTCCAAAATTTTCATCATAGAAGAGAAACTCTGCAACAACAGTATTGGCAGAATTACATTTTAAGCAATTCTCAATGTGCAAGATGCAAGATTTAAAAAGACAACATCTTGCTTAATAATAGCCAGTTAACCATCACTTCTGTCTCATTTTGAAGCATATTGTTAGCTTTGTCTGAGCTAGTTCATAATGCTTAAAAAAATAAAAAAAAATAAATGAGAAATTTTAAGCATATATACTTAAATTTTTAATATATATGCTAACTTATCCTTTAATACTTGTATTCTCTACAAAATCTACTGTTTTAATCAATGAACTTGACGAAATTCATAGTTTAAAATATTCAATAACCACCATTCGTTGTGTGAAAATCCCAAATCTCCTGTTATTAGCCACTTTTTGTCTTTATTAGCCATTAAAATTTTTCAAATTGCATTCTAATATTCATTTAACTTTCTAATTGTTTCATTTATCAATTGACATTGTTGCTCTTCTCAGTAAAAAAATAGCCGCATGGATATTTTCATTACATATCAATTGGTAATTCCAAAGTTTTCATCACAGAAGAGAACTGCCTTTATAAGTATTGGAACTCGGGCCCAATCCTATTTTGTTTAAACAATAAAATACAGTATGTTCAAACCAAACCAACTGCCTTATATGTAACAACTGTTGTTAATGTATGGTTTACTGGTATCTATTATGGAATACAAAATTCATTATAAATTCATCATAATTCGACCATTGAACACAAGAAACAGCAAAGGAGGCTACAAGAACATGTTGACTGCTTACAGTGTGATAAGAACCCCCAACAATAAAATCTGCTTTGAATAAAACCCTGAATCTTAATTCCAATTTGATCACAGAGTTTCTGTGTTTAATAGTACACCCCTTCATCTAAAGACTAGTGTAAATACATTTCAAAAAGAGTGTAAATAGTTAATTTCAACTATGTTTAATGTGGAAAGAGATTTTTAATATTAGACAATAATTTTTGTTGTAAAACTCGATTGTATATGCCTAAAACTCATTCAATACACATTAAAGTACCATACTTCGTTTCTCTTCTCAGTGAAAAATAGCCGCATGGATATTTTCATTAAATATCAATTGGTAATTCCAAAGTTTTCATCACAGAAGAGAACTGCCTTAAATATAACAACTGTTGATGGCTTTGTGTTTTACTAGTATCTAATACTGAATAAACAGTTCATTCCTGTTTCATGTTAAAAGGTAGGTAGATTAAGTTGCACTTCTGTCTAAAAGTTTACACAAATGGTCAACCTGACTTGAACCATGAAATATACAGTGATCAAGATTTATATAAATTTAATCACTTTATATTTCATGGTTCAGGCAAAGTTGACAGACAAGCAATGCTGTTAAAAAGCAATTTAATTTTATTGTGATTTAACAAATCGTCAACTTAAACAATGTTATTAATGCTGTATTATTTGGGTGATGAACAGCAGTGTAAAGGAGGTTGCAAGGACAGGTTGACCTCTCAGTGTGAAATAAAGCACTTAAAGTCAATTCTGCTTAGAATATAACCTTCATACTTATTAATCATAACCCCAGAATACATGTATCACTATTAACCAGGACACCCTCCATTTCCAAGGACCAGTGTTAGCAAATATCGAATACTTATTTCATTTTCAAAATATATGGGATACTATTTTTGCTGTAAAAAAGACGGACCCTAATTCTATATGATAACAAGTTGTACAATGCACATTGATCCTAAGTGAACTTTGTTGCTCTTCTCAGTAAAAAATAGCCGCATGGATATTTTCATTGAATATCAATTGGTAATTCCAAAGTTTTCATCACAGAAGAGAACTGCCTTTAATAAACAACTATTGATTGATGGGTATACTGGTATGTATTTGAGGAATAAGGAATCATTCTTTGAGTATTATGAGGTGATCATTATGGTCAGTCTATGATCAAGGCCAATAAAGCCTGAATATTCACAGAATGATTCCTTATTACTTATACTGGTGTAATTTTTTAGCAATTGTATTATCAAATATTAAGTTATTGTCATTTTTATGTTATTTTCATTTCGCATAATTTATAAGCAAACCTTGCTTGCTCTCAAACAGTCTGTTATTAATGAAATGTATTGAACTATATGTTACAAATTTGATTTGAAGTGTTACCACAGACAGAGACACTCGAAAATGTAAATATTGGCCAATGAAGACAAGTAACAGTAAAGTGAAGAAGGCTGCTACATCATGATCCCAAAATATCAGTGTTAAATAGGAAACCACCAATGTTAGCAAAAGTCCAATACTCTGCCCATTTCAAAAGTGAATAAATGGACATTTTACAGTCTTTTAAAAAGGTGAGATAATTCTCATAAAAATAGATACTAAATTTGCTGTAAAAAGTACTAAAACACTAATTGAACACTTTAACAAGTCATTCAATCACTGTGATTCAATGTATTTTGTTGCTCTTCTCAGTCAAAAATAGCCGCATGGATATTTTCATGGAATATCAATTGGTAATTCCAAAGTTTTCATCATAGAAGAGAACACACATGTTACAACAGCAGCCAAATTCTGTTTGACTGGGATTATAAATATAGGAGTTAACTTCCACCTAACATGGTTATTTTTACATGAATGACTTCATTTCCGTATCCAGTGTCAGCTTTATATAAATATTTTACTACCTTATACCTAAAATTCTTTGCAATAAAATAATTTGCTTCAAAATAAAATGAGGCTCCACTTACGCAGTACTGCTGTGTGGAACACCAGGTGCTTTTCCAAAGTGTCTGTAGGCCTTGCGTGACTTTCTGGGTCCTACAAGGTCAGTCAACAATAAACATTAACAGCATTAATAAACAACAGCACAAGTAAAAAAACACGACCAATCAATGATACAGGTGTTTCATATATGTACACTGTCTCTCTATGTATAGGTGATGGCTCAAATGGTTTACAACATAAAAACCTATCAGATATTGACTTAATACTTCAGTTTGAAGTCTTCAGAAATAAGGACTTGTCTTTTATTAATTATAGTTAACTTGGGTATTGTTTTTTACTGTTTTTGGAGTAACACAATAAATGTTACACAATGTCTTAATATAAATACCCAAGCAGCTTTGACAAGAAACAGACAAGTGGAACCCCATAAAAGGTCAGACTCTTTTTTTTTTAAATAGTGACTTCCATTTTTGCTCATCATTTCCAAATCCTTAATACATACAGGATATTTACTCATTCAGTAACATCATAATGCTCTTCTCAGAAGAAAATAAGCCGCATGGATATTTTCATAAACTTTCAATTGGTAATTCCAAAATTTTCATCATAGAAGAAAGCTGCCATAACTACGATAGAAGCAGTTTTATGGGTTTTCATACCTTGCATCAGCACAGTGTTTTGTCCTTTGGGAGACTTGAGAGCCAGCTGATCAAAAGTGATGATCTGTCCCCCAGACTTCAGGATACGAGCCCTGGCTCTCTCTGTCACATTGAGAGCACACAACTTGAAACACACACAAACAAAATTCAAAAGATTTAACAACTGTAGGTCTTTAATCTATACAAATCAATCTTTCTGATCAAAATCATAGTTTGTGCGATTTTATTTCCATCATCTTTAGACAGGCATTTTGAAAAGTTACAGCATAATTTAGCAGCTTTAGACTAAATGTACAGAAAAGAACATTCAAATGAACTACCAGAACTTAATCTATTATAGTCTGTCCCAAGATATTTATGCAGCACATCTGGACAATTTTTAATACAAATACACATCCCTGTCACAGAAGTGCAATTGAAAATGATGAAAGGGAAAAAATCCAACATTCCTTCATTAACATATTATCATTTTTCACTCAGAGAAACTCAAGAGAACAGAAACAGATTTCTCACAGAGATTTATAATGGGAAAATCTGACATCTTTAACCATTTGGAAGTCACTCGGAGTACCTTGCACAATTTTTCAGTGTTATCATCTGCGGTACTTTCATTTCTGTTGCAATGCATAATCCACGAAGACTTTTTATTTTTAGCTGTGTATTGAAACCTGACAAGCAAGGGGCGTTTCAAAAGAGAAATCTTGGGATTTTTTTCATTCTTTTGAATAAACACCTGAGGTATTTATGAATAACAAATAATTAAGAAAATGTGCTGCATAAGTATCTTGGGACAGACTATAACATTATTTAACAATTTTATGCCTCCTAATGTTTCATGGAGTTTACCTTAAGCTTGGGAACCTCTAAAAGTCGAAGATCATCAGTAACAGTACCAACAACCACGGCCGTTTTGTTGTCTCTGCCATTCTTCTTCATCAGACGGACCTTTAAACCATTGCATATTAATTACAAATAATCAAATTTGAAGACCACATCAACAGCAGTGTTTTTAATTCAGCTACAAGACAAATTTGGTATGTATCACATGAGAAAAGAAAAAAACCCACGAGAAGTCAACATCTTTTTCTTACCAGTCTGGCAACAGACAGAGGTGGCCTGTTGGTCTTACTCATAAACAGCCGCTTCAGGATAATTTTGTTGAACTTGGCATTAGTTCTTCTAGCTAAGAACCTGTACAACTGCAACAAATGTTTCGTTCTGTATCAATATTTTGTAAGATCAAGGGGGGGGGGGGGGGGGGTGTTAGACCGTAGTGAATACGCCACAGTTTAATTAAGGTGATTTGATGGGATCAGATGTAATGTCAAACAGTTGAAACTCAGCTGTACGTATTTTGCTGAACGAAAGATTGTAAATAAATATATCGTAACGACACAATTACCTTTACAAGAAGCCGAAGATAGATATCTTGGCTTCTGGGTTCCTTCCGAACCACCTTCCTCTTGTTTTTGTGGCAGATGTCAATGCCCTATAAAACACAAATTTCAAGAAAACAGTCATTTCTCATTTCATTTTATTACACATCAACATCATATCTTTCAATATCAGTGCGATGTTCGTGGATATTTTGCCTTTCTATCGAATATTCACGCTCACCATTTTGACAATTGACGGAAAAGGAAGTTAACGTTTTATTTCTGAAATGTCGAGCCCGATCGGATTTTCTATTATTTGGGCTTATAGGGATACTCTTTTTCAAACATAATAGCAAGCATAGATTATTACTTTTGTAACTGTATATTGTATTTTTTTAAATGTAAAATGCATATTTGTTTCCAGCTTTAAACTAAATTAAACGGTCGCAAACTATATTTTACGAATATCTATAAAGAAGATGGGGATAAGATAGAACAAATGCCCATAGATTAAGCGTAAAATGCAATTTAAAATTAAATTTTTCAAATTAAATCTATTTGATAATTTTCTAATACAAGTTTGCAAAAGCACAATTTCTATTATATTCAGTTTTAATATTTTGACAAACGATAAGAAAAATATTGCCTCAAGTTTTGGTGGTATTGAAACCTCAACCTAAAAAGCGTACGTAGTTCTATAACGATACCTCAGGTCTGCTGATCTAACCACTGAACCATTTCAGTCACAACAAAGTGCATTATTTAATTTAACAAATATTTTATTATGCAAATAAATACATAATAGGATTGGACATCAGGCTATGCCTATTTTAGTCCTCTCCCCAAGGATCAAAGTTACAACTGATATTTCAGTTACATTTGGATTACATAAGAATAATAGTTACAGAATATAATAAGTTAATAATATAACATGAAACATGTTATTGCATTTAAGAAGTTGGAATTCATGTAGGATTAAGAACAAAGAAAGAAAATAAGAAACAAAAAAAAAAACAAACAAATAAAAAAAACAAAAAAAACCAAAAAAAAAAAAAAATGGAAAAAAAAATAATAACAAAAATTGGAGTCATATAAACAATTGAAAATAAGAAAAATTATAATGATAGTGAATATTTTGTATGAAGTATATAATAAAAATAAGAGAGTGCATTATTTAAACGCTATATGCGAATTTACGGACTTATTTTCCTTAAAAAGTTCAATTGCTGGGATACAGAATGATAATTTTAATGTATATATAAATTGGGTCATCACTCCAAGTTTTTGTTGATTTAAATCGGTTTGTTTTGCATTAGAACGTAATAAGACTATGACCAAACTATTGAGCACAGACCTACTCTATAAAATAAAACGCATTGAAGTTCTAAAAAAGGACATATTTTTACAAAATTGAGATTCAGAAAAAAATTTGTAAGCACGTGCTTACCGTGAATGCTTCAATGTAGCTACGCCACTGCAATACTTGGAATATGTTGATTTAAACTTTAAATCAACACAATTCAAGTATTGAACATATTAATTTAAGAATTACAAATCGATGTAATGTTAAATATACATTGTTTTTAATGATTTTTAACAGAATTATCAGATTTGTTGATACTTTTATTTTTCAGTATCTTACCCGCCTTAATATAGGCATTTTACACGCCTTATTCATCCATCTTCTCTATCTGCACAATATATAGTTTTTGCTGCATGACGAATAGATTCATACTGTAAACTATACTTTACATCTGTCAACTATAGTTGAGAGTTGTTAATCAAAGTTTTACAAATCCTGAAACTATAATTATTTATTACTAACAGAAACTGTTTTACTGTTGTTAATCAGAGGTTTCGGTCCTAAACTGAACTGATGCTAACTGTCATTTGAAGTTTTAAAAAAAATAATCATTCGTAAACTAAAGTTATCAGAAATACAGCAGTCACTGCATGTTTCGTTTATTAGCACAAAGGGTTAATAGGCAAAGTGTTTAAATAAATGCATAATCAGTGTAAACAGACTTATAAATACGCAGACATATCAATAAGATATTGCTATATACAAACATAATCATAATCATATACATCTATGATATATAATAAACATGCAATTTAAACAAATCATTTCAATACCAAAAAACCCATAGTTTATTTAATTGCTTCCTACTTCTTAAACTAAGCAATTGAACAAGTTTAAAATTAGAAGGCTTTGACTGGTAGTCCTTTTTAATAAATATACATCGCAAATACAATGTAACTGTATTTTGGACCTTGAGTTTTATAACAAATGCGAGGTGAATTATAATTTAGATTTGTTCATCAAAGTTTATCGCTATAATTATTTTTAATAAACATTCGTAAACTTTTTACCTTTGTTTTATAAAGGATGACTGCACTTAGCGCCGGGTTTTGGGCCCTTTTCGGTCGCTTCTGTTGCGTTTATTTCTTAACCTGAAATCACTTTTGTTGAATTTTTTAAAGAGTCTAGTCAATTTCCAACATTAATTAAGATTTTAGACTGTGATACAATAAGCTCATTCTATGTTTTTCTCCTTACAACTTTCGAAAAAAGGAGAATTTTTGCTTATCTGCCCTTGATCAAACATAAGATTGATATTAATATGCATGAGAGGTGGAGCTGACATTATCAGAATGGTACTAAAATTAGACAGCATGAATAACAATGCCATGTATAAAAATTGACGTGATCACTCTTTCACCATAACCCAATCTATTCTATATGGTACAAGTATACTATTTACTATGGTTTCAACAATTAGACCACGCCCATGTAAGTACAGAAGACTTTAAATCAATGCTTGACAACTTAACGTGTTTGAAAACATTGTCCTAGTTAGCACATAACATGCTTACACGTCACGTGATAGAATTTTGTATTCCCCAAGTTACCTGAGGTGAGAAATCACGTGGTGAATTATAATATTCAACATGTTACAACAGGGAAAGCGAAAGTAAGAAGAATCAGTTTTTTTCTCATTTAAACCATGAGCGCATGTTTGTCTATTAATCTCCCTTTAACATAACTTTGATAATGCAAATATACAACTACTGTTAAACGGAGAACAATAGACAAACATGCGCTGACTATGTATGAAGTCAGTATAAAAGTGGGCGTCCTCATTATCGTATGGAGATTCAAGAAATCGCGATGACCCCCGCCTATGAAAACAAATTCGTACTTGGTAACAACATACTTTTATTTAACGCAATTACGTAAAGTTGCAGTTTAGATGTTGACCATTTCAGCAATTGAAAGAAAATTTCTTCTTTTAAAAGTTTATTTTCTCGCAAATATCGCATGTCCTTAAGTGCAGTCATCCTTTGTTAAATACGTATAAAATCTGTTAACTTTAATGATATTTAGCT
This sequence comes from Magallana hongkongensis, assembly GCA_016163765.1. Classification (NCBI taxonomy): domain Eukaryota; kingdom Metazoa; phylum Mollusca; class Bivalvia; order Ostreida; family Ostreidae; genus Magallana; species Magallana hongkongensis. Next base: position 36,320 of record WFKH01011577.1, read on the forward strand.
TGAAATCTCGAAGAACGATTTGTAATTTACAACTTAAAATATTGTTAACTACTGAGTAATGTAAAGTTTTTAATACTGAGTCGTAAAGTACCACAAAAATGATACAAAAGCATATACATGTATTCTGTCGTTAAACTGTGTTTCTCACATGCTAAACTACAGTACTGTATGTTTTTCAGATTTTTGTGAATTCTGCGCCTATAAATTATAAATCTAGTTAAAATTAGACTTATAAAATCGCTCATCTACGATACGCTATACAAGAATCTTGTATCGTAGAAGAGCAATATTACAAGTCTAATTTTAATTACGTTGATGAATAATAGTTAACAAATTATACGCTATGTAATAAACATCGCTATACACTATGTTATGGAATGTCAGGCATTTTCTATATTCCGCAACAAATTAATTGAGGAAAAATACTCATCAAATGTTAACACTTATAAATTTGGGAATCTTATGAATACCATAGATATTGATTCATTAAAAAAATTGTCCATATTTGTTAAAAAAAATATTAGCTCGATTTATTTAATTCCTGTACTCTTCCTAACTTGACCCTGCATTTGTACATTTGTAAATATTTTTGTTTTTTGTACCTCATCAGTGTACCATTGATATGGTTTGAGAGAAATAAACATTCATTCATTGGTATTCTGAATCACTTTTTACAACTTGGTTGCAAATATGTAAAACGCATATTCATAATTGATCGTTTGGTATCAACAGAAAAGAGATTTTGTCAGAAAACAGATCTTTGTTACAAACTATTTCTATCTTTGAAGTCGCGACTTTGAAAGGGGCTCTTGTGACACCACCACTTTAGTATGTTGCGGGTCACTTCCGGGTAGCTAAACTGGCACAAAACAGTCCGACAAAAATAATATTTTTTTTTTACGAATTAGTTAATCTTACTTCCCTGCAGTCTAAAAATAGGAAAGAAATCATTATTTCAGTCCAGACTTTTGACTATTTTAAATTTAATAACACCCCTATGCATCGATCGCCTGTACACGCTAGAGAAACGTGTAGAGACCTAAATAATCCGTCACCATATGTACAAAGTTTTTCATTTATAGCCCTAGCATTGTATCTATCATTGCTTTGCATAATATATAAAAACAATTAAAGCGAAAAATATTCAACACACGTGTGTGACAAGCCATGATTTATTCAGGTGTGGTTATTGGGTACACACGTGATTCGATATACCCCAAACTGTATGGCACGCCAAATTCACAAAAATGGGCTAAACATAGTTTCACATTTGATAAATTAGGTTTATTGACTGTTAACTATAGTTTACGAACCGCAAACTATAGTTAACGATTCGTTAACTGTAGTTTTCATCTGTAAAACTTTATTTAACGGCATCTTCGC
>WFKH01011577.1:38102-74663 GCA_016163765.1 Magallana hongkongensis
TGCACTGCATGTATGCCCGAGGCACGAGCTGTTATCATGTAGCTATAGTACAAATGTACACGTGTGACCAATATTAGGAAGTGGCGTCATTTACATATAAATTATACAAGAGACTTCAACATTTATATACCAGATACCAGATATGTCTATTCACCAATCAAGTGCCCTCGGGTGGCATATGCATTAAAACAATAAAACAACATGATTATAACAAATAATGGATGAAATATATAAATATTGTACTGTTAAGTAAGCATAGTAAGTTACAATGGGAGGTACATTTGATATAACACACATCAAGTTGTCATACACATATGTAAGGGTATGCATTTATTTGCAAGTCCACAATCCCTCAAAGCAATATGTTAGTATTGATACAAACACATTATATACAGCCCCACATATGTATTTGTATTCTATATACAATTGTATGTAGACATATTATATAATTATGCATTTGTGATATATTTTCAAGGTAGGACAGTTAGTGGAAGGATTGCAAATAACAAACACACATACCATGTTCCTGGTAGAGATTAATTTTAATTATAGTTTATCATGATGTAGAGTATTGCCATATTGTACGTGTTTCTATAATTATTCTATAATGCCATTAGTAATACTTATAGTTACATGTATATACAGTCTGTCATTATTTCTATCGTTTTCGCTATGGGTTATCTACACCATATACATGTACATGTATAGATATGCATGTGTACTCCCAAGTGTTTGAACCTCTGAACAAATGGTTCCAATTTGAATTTAGTATTAAATACATGTACAGTTGCTATAAAAAATTAACTTTAAAATTTCTGAATATCTGCTCCTTATATTATTTAAATGTGACCAAACATTCGTACCGTGATCAGATTAATTCTTTATCAAAGATTAAGATTCCTATTTTAAATGTGTGAAATTATTCAAATCATGAACATCTTTATATGGTAAAAAAAAAAGAACACAAATGAAACATAACAGATTAAAACTTAATACATTTTAAAACCATCATAGCCTATGTCCACCCCCCCCCCCATATCTTCTTCATCAGATATATCACGTGACAAGTCACATGATCATGCAAAATGGCGAGGAAGTGCGAGGTTCTTTTAAGAGGAGAATTTTCATTGTTTCCCTTTAAAAATTCAGTTTATGAAGTAGAAGTTACTCAGAAATGGATCTCATATGAAAATGCAAGGAACGGCTATGATGAAAAACATTATATTCTTTTTGGGGACGTGACAGGGTGCAGATGTAGGAAATCCAGAACGTACGACGTGTCGTCATGTTTTTTGACAGTGTATCATTATCCCATATGTATCAAGTCTAACAGAGGGAAACGAAGCAGAGAAAAACAAACAGTGACATTTGACATACATAGCTCAGACAATTTTGAGGAAAATCTTAAAATATGTCAGCGTTGGAGGAACGTGATAATGTCTTTGTCGCTCAGTGCAAAAGTTCACAAAGAGGGTAGGTGTTCTCATGAATGATCAGATGGTTGCGGAAATTTAATTAGGAATTGACATTGGTATTAAAAATTTTAAATGTTTTGTGTGCATGGTGTGAAATGCAATTTAATGATCTATTTTCCGACCACTGTCTGTAAATACACGTACGATCGACCTACATGTACAATCGGGCTATCACTACACAAATAAAGTCACATATAATGACAGCTAGATGTTATAGGAAGATTTTAAGTTCAGAATGCAGGCATAATTATATAAATTCTATAATATGAATTATGCATTAATTTGATCTAATTTTGTATGCATGCAGTGAATTTAAATTAAAAACCCCAGGAGATATGAAAAATGGGGGAGGGGGTGGTACATGTTCACGATTTCTTATTTGCATATCTGTCATTTCAAGTTATGTATACATTCGTTGTGATCAGTACTTTTAATCCTGTTGCTGGATATTTTGATTCTTTTACCAAAACAACATGTATTATTTTATTTGTTTTTAACATTTTAATAACATTCATTCCAGCATGAATCATTGCAGCTAGCATGATTTGTTGACTTACAATAATATGATGCCATTATATTGTATAGTTTGGGATAAATAAATATAAAATGTGGATATCTACCTTAGTAGCTCAGTGATAGTGACATCTGAGTTCAGTACTCAGTCAAACTACAGAACTGTTTTCATCCAAAGCACCTGACTAGTGTAATAACCCCTTGGATCTTATTGTTTCATCAATCATTAAATCTGTTTCAATACATGTATGTGTCAACACCTATTTGAATATAGCTTGGAATTTAGTTCAATGTGTTGTAGTGGCAATCTGTAGTTCAAGATGAATCATATGGCAGTTTTCATATTGATTCCAGTCTATGATTTTCCCTAAAATTTAATTTTTTAACAATGAAAGGATCAAACATTGCAATCTGATTTTTGATGGTGGCACTGTGGCAGATGCACATTTTCTGTCGGATGGTATTTTGTACTTTTTTTTTGTATGCCAAATTCATTCCTAACTCTTATCAACTTATGAAATTAATTAATCTTTATAATATTATGCAACAAAAATTATTTTATATAAATGTGTTTTTTTTTTACTTTTTACTTTCCACAATTAGAATTGTTTTAAATGCCATGTTACAAATATAATGTTTTGTACCTACTAGATTTGCCCTTTATTTGATGAAAAGAATGATCAGTGGGAGTTAACATTTTATTGACAAGGTGTCAGTTAGTGTATACATATCTTGAGCTCATAATTTTACGAATCTGATAAACTGAAGGTTCAAGTGAGCTTTTCTGATCACCTGTTGTCCATCGTCTGTCCGTCTGCCCATTCGTCTGTCCGTCCATCTGTAAACTTTTCACATTGTTGACTTCTTCTCTAAAACCACTGGGCCAAATTTAACCAAACTTGGTACACAGCATCCTTATTGAAAGGGAATTCTAAATTGTGAAAATGAAGGGCAAAACCCTTTTTAAAAGGGAGATAATTGTGAAAAGGTGAAAATAGAGTATGTGTCTTAAAAAATCTTCTTCTCAAGAATCACTGCACCAGAAATGCCAATATTTACACCAAAGCTTGTATATATAGTGAAGATTCTAAATTGTTAAAATTGTGACCCCAGGACCAATACTAGGGCCCCAGGAGGGGTTCAAAATTTAACATAGAAATATATAGGGAAAATGTTAAAAAATCTTCTTCTCAAGAACTACAAAGCTATAAATCCTGAGATTACTATGCAAGCATTGTGAGATAGTGTAGATTCTGAATTGTTTAAACTGTGACCCCCTGGAATAATACTGGGGCCCCAAGAGGGGTTCAAAGTTAAACATAGACATAGCAAGGGAATATGTTCTCAGTACTTACAATGCTACAATGTGTGAGATCACTATGCAAGCATCCTTAGATAGTGTAGATTCTTAATTGTCAAAACTGTGACCCCCGGACTAATCTGGTGCCCCTGGAGGGGTTCAATGTTTAACATAGAAATACATGTATATAGGGAAAATGTTAAAAAATCTTCTTCTCAAGAACTGCAAAGCTACAATTTGTGAGATTACTATGCAAGCATCCTAAGATAGTGTAGATTCTAAATGTTAAAATTGTGACCCCCAGAGCAATACTGAGGCCCCAAGAGTGGTTCAAAGTTTAACATAGAAATATAAAGGAAATTTGTTTAAAAATTTTCTTCTCAATACTTACAATGCTATAATGTGTGAGATTACTATGAAAGCATTCTAAGATAGCGTAGATTCTAAATGTTAAAATTGTGTCTCCTGGAACAATACCGGGGACCCGAGATGGGTTCAAAGTTTAACATAGAAATATATAGGAAAAATGTTTAAAAAATATTTTTCTCAAGAACTACAATGCTACAATTTGTAAAATTGCAAGCATCCTAAGATAGTGTAAATTCTAATTTGTTAAACCATAACTGGGGCTCCAGGAGGGTTCAAAGTTTAACATAGAAATCTTCTCAAGAACACAATGCTACAATTTGTGATATTACTATGCAAGCACCCTAAGATAGTGTAGATTCAAAATTGTTAAAACCGTGATCCCTGGACTAAACTATAATTACATGTATATTACAATAATCTTAAAGAGTTTCATATTTAAAAATTTTGAAATAGAACTGTTGTTCAGGTGAGCGATGTGGCCCGTGAGCCTTTTGTTATTTTAGAAAATAAGAATAAAGTTCTTGTATTTAGATAATACAATGTATTTAATTATTTAAAATCCTGGCCTAAAATCTATAGGTGGTGGTCAAAAATAAGGGTTCCACATATTAGAAAAATATTATATTTATTAAAACATGTATATATTATATAAATAAACTTTATCTGAAGAATATAGAAGACTAATATATGTGACATATTGAATTTATGGAATCGATCATGCCATTATCAAAATTTTGCAAGGCCCCATGGGGATTAAAAACATGCAAGCAATTAACATGATTAAGATCCAAATTTTACAAAGACTTTAAATATTGTGATTGAAAGAAAAAATCTTCCTGCATGATACTAGTATAAAGGTCACAATATTCATAAAATTTATATTGAAGCGAGTTATTGAAAAGAAGAATGAAGTTCCTGGGTTGTTTTAATTTAGACATGTTTTTTTATTAAAGTCATAGTATTAAGCAGTAATGAGAGATGTGGCCTATGGACTTCTCATGAAAGCTATATTTGTATCATCAAAGGAAACTCTGTGACACTGATTGCATCAATAGGGCCGAAGTACTTCATTCTTTAAGTTTCCTGTCTAATTTTAAAATAATTTTGAATAATTCCAGGGATTTATGAGGAAATATCTTATTAGCACTTGATAATATTTAATGGATATTTTTAAAATGCTGACAACAGGAATATGGCTGATAGACTGTGTCCTTGTAATGGTTTTGATTTAGTAACAAATGTTATATGAATTCAAGTACATGTACTGGTTCGTTTATTGAAAACTGAAAAGCCACATAATCGGTACATCATTAAACCAGGAATATATACATAATTGTTTACATGTGGCACAATAAATTCTATGAAGAGCTGGTTATTTCATATTAAGGTAGATCGTGCTGCTTGCATTTTTGAAATCTTTTCAATATTGCATAATCAAAGAAAACAAAAACAACGAACAAACAAAAAAACAAACAAAATCAAACATGTTTTATTTTTAAATTTAAGTATGTAAGTATGTAAATTATTGTATATACGCTATTTTGTGCTTTAAAAGTCTTTATGAATAGGACATATAAGTAATATTTTATGATCCATGGATCAAAATACTGTTTAAATGTGTTCTACATTGATATTTGTCACTCATCAAACAAAAACTGTCTTGTTAAATTTTAAAAATAAAATGTCCTGACCAATTTCTTTAACTGTTTGTATAAGTTCTGCAGATCTTCTGTCTGAGGTCAAGATTATTAAGCATATACATAGAATACTTGAAAAGATGAGCTTTAATTTATCCAGAATCACTCTTTATATAGAATATGTATAGAGCTGTTTGGTTAATTGCTTAGTGTAGATCACCCAAGATACCCACCATATAATGACAAACTCTGACCTCAGAAAAACCACTTCAGTGACTGCATTTTGTCAAGTGCTTGTAGTTGAATATTACATGTACATAAGACAGTTGAGGTTTTTTTTCTTCGGGGGAGGGGGGGGGGGGGGAACAGTACAGTAATTGAAAAAAACCCCACTCTGGATAATTTTGAAGTAACTTTATTGGTCTGGCAATAATTGTATGTAACAACATGACTGATTTCACAGCATGACATCACAGATCTTGTTTTGACAAGCACCTGTCAATAGCTTTAAATGACCAGTCATCCATCACCGGGCTGAAATATACATAGTTTTTTCCCAACACAAATGTGTTCAGAATGAAATTCATGTTAATGTGTTCACAATAAAATTCATATTAAACCAGTTAAATGATCAATCAACCTGTAACTATTTACTGCCATTACTTCAGGTGAACTGTTGTCTTTAGGTATTAACTGTGTCGCAACAAAACATTAGAGTAATAGATATTCAACCCTACCGATTAAAAGGAAGGCCAGAAATTTAAAGTAGGGAAACAGTTTGATTGGCTATACCTGAGTGTGTTTTGGAACTGCGGACATGTATTTACAGTCCAGGTATTTACTAAAAAGCTGGATACATGTGGGACATTGAGTTGCGTCTAGTAGAGGAGGTGAAAATTGCATCGATCTGAATATTGATTTTTAGAATCCATATACAACCTTGTTTTTAACTGCTGACTTTTGGAAGTTGAATCTATTTATTTTGCATGTCTACCAGTGTTATGTTCAAAGTTACCGGTATTATGTAGAAACTGCATTTTCTGAGTATAGATAGCAAGTAAAACAGGAAGCGGAGCAGTGGTATTACTGGGCTATCTCCACTAGACTTGATTGTGCTATATTGTGAGAAGGATATTTCCTTCCTATGATTTACAGGAGTTATATTTCATTCTCACACATACACTGATTCAACATGGAACAAAACAAGATCCTCCTTCAAGGAAAGTTTTCCGTTTCTTCCAAGCCAGGGAAGGTTTATGTTGTGGAATTGACAAATCAGTTCCTGAAATTCAAACATGTGAACTGGGGGAGAGACAATGGTGCTGAGGGTGTGATTGATTTGAGAGATGTGATTGGCTGTCATATTAACGCCGGTGTAATCAAACAGGGTCGATCTACCTCGTGTAACTGTACAAATTCCTCCGTTGTTGTGGACCGGTCAGAATGTTTACTTTCTGTTTATTTTTGTCCAAAGAAGAAAAAAAATTCACTGAGCAGGACCTATCAAAGACGACACTGCACATTAACCCTTGGACTGTCTCAATACTCAGATTACAGTTCTAACAAAACTGTCTGTGAAAAGTGGAGAAAAACCATTCTTAGCTTGTCCACTGAAAATAACAATGATATAACATTTAATAGAGGTAATGATTTTTAGAAGTACCTGTATAATGATAGAGATTACATACAGTGTTTACAATTGATACAGGTACTGTTCAGAATTCTTGCACATTAAAAAAATTGTGTTTTCCTATTTTAAAAGCTTGGTATTTATATAATCCCCCAGAAATTCAGTGAACCCTGGCCCGTATGCCTCTAGATCTGGGTCGTAGGTTATTTTGCTTGTCATTGTTGTTGTACTGATGAACAGAACAAAACATCAGCTTAACCAGCTTATAATATTTTAATTTTATATGTGTATATCTGTGCAAGTTCATTGTTCAAAGATGTTCAAAGTCTCAAATTAGTACTGTAGTTAATGTGTTTCAGACTTGCATAGTCAACAATTACTTTTTCTTTTGCCAAATTCACTCTGCTTAGTCATAAAGATACATTGGTTTTAAAAGGAAAATTTACAGCACTGGTGGTTCATAATTTTCAATCTTCTATTTATAGTTACAATGAAGTTTTGATGGGACCTAATTCATCAATGTTCATGAATATCTCTTTTGTGGAAGATGATGAAAAAGGTCATTCATCAAACTGTGCCATCATTTTTCAAGTTTATCACTTTACATTATTGACAGTGATAATAAACAAGGTTCCTTATTTTATTCTTCTCTATTCAACTTCTTCCTCACTGTGTTCAAGATCCTGAAGTCGTTTGGAGGGGGGGGGGGGGAGACTTAAACCCCTAACAGGGGTCATATGTAATGTTCTGACAGCTGAGGACCAAGCATATTTAGGCAAATTTACTTTTACTGAGTACTGGAACCTGAGCATATCATTATGCATTATATAATTTATTTTACATATTGATGAAATATGTGAATCTATGACAGAAATATAAAGCACTATAACAATTCATACAAAATTACATGAAGCTATTATAACAATTATAAGTGTTGAGCTGATGTCAGAAAATGTGAAGTACCAGGTATATGTAGATTATAGATGTCAGATGTGAATGTACGTTTCACACTTTTAAAAATAGAAATTAACTATAGTGAATACAGTTGTGTAGCTGTTACTGATATCAAAATGTGCAATTCAGAATTATTATACATATACCAATAAGAAGCTAATACGCTTTTTGAATATTTTAAAGATTTTGACGGAAATTTGAATCTTAAAGGTGACATTGGTTTTTTTTTCAAAGATATCGAGAGCTGTGAAGTACCCCTCCCAAGGAAGCTGCTAGTATTAATCAACCCCTTCAGTGGCCCGGGGAAAGCCCTCCAGATCTTCCAAAATGGAGTCTCCCACATGCTGGAGGAGGCGGACATTTCTTTCAAAATGATTGTCACAGGTTAGCTAGAATTGATGCAGGCCTCAGGTTGCATGACCTTATTTGTTTTGAACCCTGGGTGTTTTTTGTTTTTTTTTTTATAAATATGTTTACTGGTATAATCTTACCTGTCCAATTCAAGAACATGGATTCAACTGTAAACAGGTCATAAACAGGTGATAAATAAAACTTCAACAAGTGTACTATCGTGATGGTCAGACCAATTCGACCGCTGGTGCCAGATAGCTCAGTGGGAAGAGTACCTGACTAGAGATTTAGGGGGCCTGGGTTGGAATCCTGGTCTGGTCCATCATTATTACTCCCATCCTCTTAGGCTGTTATGCTATAATACATGTAGCTGTTTTTAAATTCAGAGCAAAATATGCTAATGTATACATGTATATGGATCTGTCGGAAAATAGAGAGTGAAATTCATTTGGCTACACTATACTCATAACCACTAAGCTGCGTTACACCCATTCTAAATGGCATGCACAGGTGTATCTTTATAGTGGCTTATGCTGTAAAGATACATATCACATTTTGTAAGATATTTAAAGAGTCACAGTTGGTGAAAAACAAGCCTGTCAAGTAAAATAAATCATTTTCAGTGTAGAATATTAGTGAAACGGTTAACCCACTACTGTACCCATTTCTTGTAAGAATTGACTTTTCATGGTGTACTGAAGAATTATTATATTTTTAAAATTTTTTCACCATAGAATTTTGTCATCTAATTATAAATAATGAATGCCCCCCCCCAAATTTTTGTAAAAACACTCAATTTCACATGTTGTATGCATATGATATGATATATGACAACTTGCACAAAACATTTTACATGAAATTTATATGAGAAAATTCACATAAAGATAGAATTAGTTAAACAAAGCTACTGGTACAAATATTTTCATATACTGGTAATGCCTCAACAAACCTTCTTAAGGAAACCTTTTAAATGAAAAACATAACAATTTACAAGTATGACAAAGTTAAACTGTCAGCACATAAGCTGAATGTTCAAGTAGGATGCTACGGTACATGGATATATTGAATTAGTGTTCTAGTACCATAATGAAAAGGATATTTATAAAGATTTTATGCAGTTGTTCTTGAGCATTTTCTTAATGTTAATCCAAATTTATTAGTGCATTCAAGTTATCATTGTAATTCTTCAGTGCAAACTTCAGAATTACACATTTACTTTGTAACAGCTCAGCTTATGATGTAATACAGTATTTCTCCATTTACCTGGTGCTCTGATAACAGCTAGAATTACAGCTCTCATAGTTTAGCTCACACCTTTGGGATACAAATAAAAAAAAATGTTGATATTCCTATACATGTATGAAATTCATGAGTTAGTATATATTGTTCAACTCTATCCTTTGCTTTTACAACTAATTGAGTTTTTTTTTTATCTAACTTTTCCATATTTTATAAGCTATGTCATAATGAATGTGGGTAGATTTAAAAAAAAACAAAACAACCTATAACATGTAATTAGGAGCTTATACTTGTGTGGGTTTTTTTTTTAAGAGCATGCTGGCCATGCTACAGATGTGATGAGGAGCTTAGACCTGTCTGCCTGGTATGGGGTGGTCATTGTATCAGGAGATGGACTTATATATGAGGTACAGAGAGAGAGAGAGAGAGAGAGAGAGAGAGAGAGAGAGAGAGAGAGATATCTGTTAGGATGGAGTGGTCATCGTAGGAGATAGATTTATGAGGTACACAGAGGGAAAAAGAGAATGAGAAAGAGAGAGAGAGAGAGAGATCTGGTATGAGTTGTATTGTTACCTGAGGTACTGTTTTGGAAAGAGAGAAGGGGAGAGAGACAGAGGAAAGAGAGAACCAGGGAAATGAGGAGAAAAGACTGATATATAGGATTTTCTAAATTCGTATTTTGTAGGTCATTAATGGTCTGATGAGCCGCAGTGACTGGGAAACGGCTATTAATTTTCCTATTGGTTGTATCCCTGGTGGATCTGGAAACGCGCTTTGTCTCAATATAAACTACCTAGCAGGGTATGTACATAATTAAGGGCAAAATACAATTTTATTTATAAGGCTACTCCTTTGATAATAATGATTAAGTAATACATAAATTACTTTAAAAACTGGCAACATTTGTACAGTGACTTTGCTTAGAATCCTTTAACAAGGTATATACCGGTAAGAATAAAAGTCTCAAATGTGTATATCATATGTCATTGTCTCAAGCCATGGTTTAGAGTCATATCACTCCTGTGAATAGAAGCTTTCATTGTAATTCAGTGTCCATTTTTTTTCTATTTAGGGAACCTGTGGATTTGAACCCAATACTCCACTCAACCTTCGTGTTGATAAAGCACCGAGTGATTCCGATGGACCTGGTATTGGTGCAGACCCAGAAGGCCCAGCTATTTTCCTTCCTCTCCATAACCTGGGGGCTCATAGCGGACATCGACTTTGAGAGTGAGCGAATGAGGGTCCTAGGAGCCTCCAGATTTACTCTGTATTTCATTAAACGTGTTCTTAGTAAGTATTAAAAGAGGAAGATCATCATTGACATTGCACAGCAATGTTGAGGCTTTTTTCCCCTAAATTCAGCAGATGATTTATATCAATATTGTGATTATAAATCAATGACTCATATACTATACTTCTGTTTGATAATTTGGTGCATTGAAATCTTTGCTGTTGTTGTGGCCATGAATGAAAAAAAATCTATTATTTACATTAAACATCTTTTGCATTGTGATCATTTTCTTAAGAAATATTTTTTTGTCTAAATAAAAATTATCAATTTATACGACAGATGTTGAAGAACTAATTCATTCACCAAATATTCCAGATGCCAAATAACACTTTACTATAGAAAAAAAATCAATATTCCTACATTCGCTTGATTAATTTGGTGGGTTTTTTTTGCAGGTCTTAGAAAATACAGGGCAAAAATTTCTTTCCTTCCAGTAACCCCATATGACCCAGATGCTAAAAATCAAAAGGATAGGGTGAGGAAATTTTCCAAACCTAGACGATTCACAATGATCAGAAACTCCACTACACAGAATAACCTTAGTTCCTCTGTTTGTGAGAATGGGGTACAGGGCATGTACAGAAGAAATGGCACTGCCCACTCAATACAACGATTTAGGTCCAAGTCCATGCCGGCTGTTAAAGACATTGATCACGACAGCCAGCTAACTGAAGACATATCAGGATTTGAGGAGCATGACAATGTTATGTTAAGTGTCGATGACACAGATGAGTGTTTTTCTTCTAGTCTTCCAAATGGCAATCCTGTGAAAGAGGACAACACAAGTACAGGCAGTGACAATACGTTTGAGGAAATGGTGCATACTTTGAGCAATGATGGTCAGCCAATCAAGGCTAGTCTTTTATCCCCGTTGGAGGAGGAGGTTCCTTCTAACTGGGTCACCATTGAAGATGAGTTCATCACAGCGTGCGCCCTCTACCAGCCCTATTTGGGCCCTGACAACCTGGCCTCCCCAGAATCCAAACTGAATGACGGACAGATTCATCTGTTAATGATCCGAGCGGGAATTCCGAAATCGGCACTCGTCAATCTTTTCTTGACATTTGAGACGGGGGACCATGTGAATTCGCCGTACGTAGAAATGGTGAAAGTACTAGCCTTCCGCCTTGAGCCATCAGGAACGGAGGGCAACATTATGGTGGATGGAGAGCATGTTGACTATGGACCAATCCAAGGCCAGGTGCTACCTGGGATAGCAAGAATCATGGGAGTCCAGTGACCTAATTCTTTCTATAGCAAGAATCATGGGAGCCCAATTTTCTACTGCAATTGTGATAAATAGGTCACTTCATCTGAATGTGCTTCTTTAACTCTATAGGTTCAGATTCATTAGTCAAGCTTTTAATTTTCGATTTTAAATTTTTTTCTTTTGGATTTGATTTTGTAATGCAGTGGTCCATAGGTTTGAGTAATGATTCGAAAGGTTGTTGTTATATTTAAAGTTGTGTTGTAGTAATTTTTAAGAGGTTTCACAATGGCAGTTTATGAAATGTTCAGATAAACATATTTATGTTCTCTTTTTTTTTTAAACTGGTATTTGAACACTTTTTTCATTGTTCCTATTAAAACCAGTCCCCTTCTTGCAATAAAGTAAGAAAGGAGCATGCTTTTAGACTGCATTTCAAATTACATTTTTTTTTTTGAGGAATGATGTGGATATTTTTCAAACATTTTATATAAAATGCAGATAATTATTTACCTTGTGCACCTACCTAATCATTAAATGATTATGTGGAGTCATTCTAACTTTGTTTTATGTCGAATTGTACATGTTCCTTAAGCATTGCTAAGGGAGGCAATTAAGCGTGAAGAGTTATGACCTTAAAATGTACAAAGTTTTGAAGAAAAATTCATCAGTAACAAAATCTGCCACTAATGATATGTTCAAGAATTTTTAGGGGACCAACTTTGTTTTTGATAGTGTTGGGAGCATTGAAAATTTTGTTGTTATGTAGGTATATGTTGAAATATACAAGTGGTATTATGTAATGTTGTAACAAATATAACACTTAGAAACACATAATATATGTACATCATTGCATCATCATATATTTTGATGACCTTCACTCCATTAGATTGGTTATCATCATAATTTATTTATTTATTTTAATATTTATTTACCAAGAGTTTGCTAATGATCTCCACAACAGGAATATGTTGTTTAAATATATTGGTTCATTTGAGACAAAGAAAAATGGAAGACTTATTTTTCATTGACATACATATATAAGTTATATTTAAGATATTTACACACTCATTTTGAAATGAATTTTTGTCGAAAAGTTTTTAAAAAACATTTTGGTAGCTAAAAAGGAAGGACTAAATTCTTTTTTATAATGTGTTTCCATAACACCCCCCCCCCCACAAAAAAAAAATTAAAAAAATAAATAAAAACTTATTTTGTACATTTGTCATCTTGCCTCTTAACACAAATCAATCACAATTAAAATCCTCCATGACATATTATGATAAAGTGACAGCAATTAATCATGCAGATATATTTGTCTCCATATATACTGTAGCTAATGGAGACAATTCCATACCAAGGGACTGTGATAGATTTCAAAACATTGAAATGTCCGCTATATGTTTTATAATTATTCCGTATGGGTTTTTGTTTTGTTGTTTTGTTGTTTTTATAGAGATTTAATTCAGTAACATCTGTCATAAGCAGTATTATACTTGCAGGGATTTTTTCATAAGGTGCAGAAGTTTTTTGATGATAAGAACTTATTAGCTTGTTGTTAAGGACTTCACTAATTTATTAACTTCAATGCATTTTTGTTTGCAGGTGCAATGAACATGAGAATAAGTGCTAGTACTAGATATAGTTGAGAATAATATATTGGTATATTTCCCCACCATCCCTTCAAATTTTTCATGTATACACCCCATAATCAGGTAGAATACAGTACATTTTGTAAGAACCATATTGAATAGAGATAAGAAAAAAATCAATTTTATTCCATAAAATTTTTGGAATATATGTAGATATTGCATTGTATATAAAGTGCTTTTGTGCTTTTAGTTGTACAAGTCTGTGGTGTAGCATCCTTTATGTAACAATGCAAATGAATACAGATTTTTCAGAAGTTCAATTTTGGTAATAGAAAAAAAAAATCAAATAGAATTGAACAGTAAATCTTCTGCTAGCTATGCCTCTACACGTAACCCTAATGCTAGAAAACTGAAAATAGAGGTTAAAAACATTTTTGTTAAGATATTTGGATTGGTAGAAGCAAATCAACTTTCAATATTTATGATTGACAGTGGTTGTAAAACACTGAAATCAAGAGCCTAAAGAAAGGATGTTTGAAATAACAATATCAGAATTTTACAATTTTATCAATAGATATGGAAAATTAATGTAATAATTAAAACATTCCGAGATAGTAGAAATCACCTAACAAGTAATTCAAGGTGTATAGTTCAAATGCAGCTACTCGCTGTCAACGTATTTAGGGCATTTAAATAACCTAATGCAGTTTTATATGAAATTTATGGATATGCATGTGAATGTGTTTCTTGAAGCATGAATTAAGCTTATTTGTGTTTGATGTGATATTTTCCATGACCGACTAGAATTGTTGGTAGATTTATGATTGAAATAAGTTAATTGTCAGTCATGCGGAAAGGGGGAAAAATGATTGCAAAATATGTTAAAGTTCAAAATGATATCATCTGCTTTTATGAGTGTCTTGATTTTGGGTAGATGGTGAACTAAATCATATCAAGTCAAGAAAAACAATGAATTAACATGAAAATATTTGTATACAGCTTTTAGGCTGATTTTGATAAAATCCATTTTCCATAAGAATGGCAGACTTAAACCCTTTTACTGTGGACACCTGTAGATAGATTTTTTTATTGTTGTCAAATGTGCGATTTTTTAACTGTATTGATTTCGGTAACTTGTTCAAACTACTGCATTTTTTTTAAAAGTGTATTCATAATTAATTCTGCCTCTGCTTCCTAGATTACCTATCGCTCAATCTTTCTTCAGATCTTTAATTTATTTGATCGTGTTCTTCATTTCACAAACAGCAGATTGAAAAAAATAAAGCAATAAGCCTTTAACAAGATTGCTTGTGGCATTAGGTGTACAATGGTAAGAATTAAGGTTCAATAATACCCAGAAAAGAGACATAACTCTCACCCAAACTAATTACTATTTCTTTTATGAAAGTTAGAGAACAACTTCTGCCAAAAATTGTTTTGGCAAGGTATCTTGATACAGTGTACTTGTATTTTGAGGGTTGATGAGCCTTAAAGCATGTAATTGTCTAGCAAGAAAGAGCAACCAAGAAATGTTGATAGGTTTGGCAGTAATTATTATTTTAAAGTTTCCCAACTGTATAATTGCATCCACAACGAATACATGTACTCATGTTGTGTAATCTTTGATCATACACCCCTTTCCTATAAAAATCCGGTAGAATCGGATGTAAAACTTGTTATCAAATACTCATACTTTCCCTGTGATGGAGAATTACACTGAAATTCATTACTGTAAATCAACTTTTATTAGGGACTACTTTTCAGCTGTAGTTCCCAATGAAAAATATTCTTGACAAGGGGAGATAAACATTGATATCATGAATATTTCTCAAATGCCAGTAAAAGTTGGTTTTCAGAATTTGTACATGTACCTTGGCACTAATGTAAATTTCTTCGTGATCCACGTTAATGTGTACGGTGTCTGTCTGTGTATCTGTCTGTGCCAAAAGTCTTCAAAAGCGATTCCTGACTATATGAGCTGTTGAAAAGTGCTACTGTAACAATAATTTCTTTTGTTGTTATTCTTGTGTACTGGTATTTTAAAACCTTATACCAGTAAATAAATATTTTAACAGCTTTAAATATTTCTTATTAGCTCCCAAAATGTTACTTGGGGACACCTAGCTGGTATTTTCAGCACCTTTATCAAATTCTATGCAAACAAAATAGGTAGTGATTTTTTAAATTTACTGGTAGTAAAAACTGAGTTTGGATAACAGGGTTACATGTAAGTAACAGAAGCTGCTAATGATGATTTGATTTTAATGAAATATACTGGTATGTACACCAGTATTTTGCTGCAATGGACCTCTGTATCCACATAGTTGGCATATCCTATTTTCTGCAGTTAAAAACATACCTTGGGACTTCGTGTGTTTTCTTTTTTTGGAGGCATTTTAATTTTAAAGAGGAAAAGCTGAATCCATTGATAAATCCCAGAACTTGTACCTGAAAATTGCATGCTTCTTAAGGTTTCATAAATCAGACATTTTTCTGCATTATTTCTCTACTAACTTTTCTTTCAGGGCAAATCTTAAAATCTAAACAAGGGGCATACATGTTTTTGCAAGCCAATAATGGGTTTTTAGACCACTCTACTTCAGGAAAGCTCTTTGATTTTGGATTACAAAGTGTTTAAAAAATAAAATATATCCTTTTGTGACAATGATTTTTTATTATGTTGGATACAACTGAAAAGTAAAATTTTCTCACATTGGATAGTCCAATTGTAAAACAATACAACCTGTCTTCATTAAGGAATATCAGTTTCTGCTTATAATTAAATTGCTTTACACTCTTCAATCACTTCAGGAGACAAATTGAAATGTAGACTATATGTAAAGAACATGTAGGTGAATAAGAAATTTAAATTGGAACAAAATGTTGGATAATGGACCAATTTTTGACTTGTTGTTTGTATGAATTCTTAATATACATTTACCATATTGTAGGTTATTTTGTGAAAGAAAATCATTTCAACAACTAAGTTACTGATTATACATGTAACATCAAATATTATAGGCATATAATGCTTATATTTTGTTGTTATAGAAATGTTATGTTCACAACAATGATTATAGTACATAATCCAAAGGAATTGATTCTATCTATCACCCAGCTTCTTGCAATATTTGATGAAAATATTAGTTAGTTTTTGTTGTTGTCAGAATCGGATCAACTTTCTGGAATGATGTTTAATGAGACCTGGATAAAGGTTGTCATAGGTCAGGCTTATTTTGATTGTTGTAATAAAAAAACAAATGTTAAAATTTGAGATATTATTGTGTTGTCTTTATAAACTTATAACAAAGTGATGTCGGCACTGGAAAGATAGGTGAACCTATGTTTTGGAGGATTTGTTCTGTATACTGTAAATTCCTTATCTGACTGAGTACCAGTCAAATATCAAATCGGGAGCACCAATTTTTTGTTATAATTTTTATATACATGTAGTTCAAAACTGTCTGAAAAATAAAAGCGAGATTTTAAAATCCGTGAGAGTTGCTTCTCGTGATTTTACGCAGATATTAATTCCTGGCGTTTAAGGAATCTACAGTATCCTTTTCAGGGGCATGGTTCTGGCACCTTCCTTATCAGAAGTGACTGCAGCAACTTTTTTATTTCTTCTAAAATTAAGTGCAAACTGTTACACCCTATACACCGAGTGTACATATAATCGATGGGGACAAGAAAAAACCTATTGAATTAACTATAATACAGGTACTTTAAACCTTTCACTTTATGATGTCATAAGATTAATTAAGTTGTGTGCGCAAGATGATATGTTAAGTGAAGAATATATCTTTTGATTCAGGTGGCCATAAAGGCTCATGGGCCTGTTATTTTTCTATTATGTCCTGTATCATATGCCATCAAAATGAAACTTTCATTTATTTGATATAATGTGAGAACAAGATATCATTTGAATGAATTAGTATTTCAGCCAAGGCTCTATACCTCTTTGTTGGATATTGGTAGTTTTTCACCTAAATCCTTTCCCTGTATGCAGTACTGGAGTTGGATTACAAATCCCTGAGTGTCCATTTTCCAAGTTGATCTGGTTAGATGATATAACTCTTCCTTAGGTATATCTGATTTCTATCAAAAATTGTCATATAAGAAGCCACCACTTTATAATTGAACACCTCTTTCTTCGCAGTATGTGGGACAGATTAAATCAGATCGTCAACTAGACCAAATATACTATATAACTGTAACTGTATATATACTGTCAACATATTTGGCTGTGTATTCTACAAAGCGTTTTTGGCAGAAACAGCATCTGCTTAATCAAGTACATTTCTAAATAAAATGCATATATGAATTAGAAAAGGATCATTCAGAAATCCACGCTTAAATCATGTTCCGTCAAATATTGTACACCCTTAATAAAATATGTTTATAGTATATTTCATATCTGGTTATTTTCTCTATCCACTAAAAATAAAACACAAAACAGAGGGAATCTTGTACATGTATTTAATGAATGCTGTGTACTAAACTGACACACAATACCCAAATCCTTCACATGTTCTTTGTTATATCATGTATATAAAGTAAAAATTGTACATAGATGCGAGTAAAAAAGTTTATCACAGACTAGCTATAACATGAGAAACATGTCCTGGTCGCTGAAAACAGCAGCCTGATCAATGGACCATAAAAAGGGTCCTTTGACCAGAGACGAGAATAGAAACTATGATTATTCAAACAATCGCTACTGCACTACCATGGTGAAGCAACACATTCTGGCAACAGCTGATTGGTTTATTAGATGAAAGGTCCAAGGTCGAAGGTCATGACTTTGAGTTGGAGCCACTGTAAGGCATGTGTTTCAGAGTGTACAAGAACATGCTCTGCTCCTCCAGGTATTTCTGATCCTGAAATAATAGAATTTTTAAAAGGTAAATTGGTATCAATATCATGAACCAAATGGGCAGGAATTCAAACCTGTGGTATCCAAACATATGTTGGAGAAAGATTAGTATTTTTTTAAAGAGTCCACTCCTCCCTCCTTTTTCATATAATTATGCAACAATTGCTGAAATATTTTATCATTCATAAAAATTCTTATCAAAGTATCAAAAATACACGTAGCAGTTTTCCACCTCAACAGACTCAAATCCCCCCCCCCAAAAAAAATTGTCTCCAATATGCACTTTAAGTCTGAACAATGCTAGCTTATGATTGGGCATATTGAACATTCTCATGGACTATTAATATGATGATATCACTTTGATGCATGTACGACCACCATTTTAGTCCTTTTTTCAATAACCCATTACTACCTCTAGGACAGCTAAATGCTCCAGGATATGTATAATTCTTGAGGCCATGTGACACAAAAATATCACTCAAAGTACATCATACCTTAAGTGCCTCCATTTTCCACATGCGTATGGATCGGTCGGCCTTGATGGTTTCTGTAATGGAGCCCACTGAGTTGAGGGATTGCTGCATGGCTGGGTTGTGTTGCATGGCGGGGTTGCTGTGTTGCATGGCGGGGCTGCTGTAGACTTGGTAGGTAGATGCGTTGTTGTACTGACCTGCTATCACCTGTTCTCCACCTGTCAGCGAGAGAAAGACTTGATAAGTCCCCTGCCATTACCGTAACTCCCCTCTTTTTTTTACTCAAAATTCTTTGCAGATATGCTTGAAATTATTTTGAATACATTTCAAAAATACGTACTATAGATTCCTTATTTATTGCGAGTACTTGATTCCGCGATTCAACCATTTTGCATCAAATCGCGAGAATATAAAATCACAAATGCCAAATTTTTATCATAGTTTCATTAAGTTTACATCTGTCCAAAAATAAAATCGAGATTTTAAAATCTGCGAGATGTGCTTCTCACGATTTTACACGGATATTGATTCCTTGCATTTAATTAGGAATCTACAGTAAGACATACAGTGTATAAAATACATGTACTTCAACTGGTATTAAAAATCCACTCAAATAAAACATGGAAAAATGTACACCAGGGATACTCTGATATTTCAAGACATGCAAGTTATACACAATGAATGCAGATTTTTCTTCTACCATGGTTAATTTTGTGTTCTATTTCAATAAGAGTGGATAAATTTCCTTTTCTACTTCCAAACTGTTTTACATTTAGCATTAACAGAAATGGTAATTTAGAAACAGAATTTATCATGAAAAAGGAGCACAATTTGAATTCAAAAATTGTCTCCCTTTAAGTGGCATTAACAATTAGAAAATAGAAGTTAATATGAAAGAGGAAGACAATAAGATTATTTTACCCAGCTATTTTAAAATCCTTACCCTGGGGTTTGGCCCCTGCAGGTGTCCGACAATTAGGACAAAGCATGGCACTCTTTAGATTCTCCACTTCTTTTTTCTCTTTGGAGAGGCGAAGTCGATCCTGCAATTTTAAAGCAAAACAAAAAGTCAATATATGCAGTAAATATAAATTAATTTTTAGAAAAGTTACTGTAAATGTACTAATTAAAGGCAGTTGTTGAAAAATTTATGAGAAGAATAATTACTGAACGTTCAAGGATTTTTAAAAAATAAAGTGTGTATGGAAGAGATTTCAGAGAGAAATCATTAGCTGAAAAAGAAATGGGGCAGCCTCCATATTGCAGATAGACAGGAAATGTCCCAAAACTTTTTGTTTTTGTCATACAAATACATGTAACTAAGAACTGTCAATGTTTTACTGTAGTTGAGTGGGCTTTACGTTGGTGACCTCCTACAGATACATGTTACTGACAACTGACAACAAGTTGGTCTTACATCGGTGATCTCGTACAGATACATGTTACTGACAACTTACAAGGAGTGGGCCTTACATCAGCATCTCATACATCAGATACATGTTACTGACAACTGATGAAGAAGTGGCATTACATCGGCAATCTCGTACAGATACATGTTACTGACAACTAACAACGAGTGGGCCTAACATCGGTGATCTCATACAGATACATGTTACTGATTACTGACAATGAGTGGGCCTTACATCAGTGATCTCATACATCAGATACATGTTACTGACAACAAGTGGGCATTACATCGGTGATCTCATACTGATTCATGTTACTGACAACTGACAACAAGTTGGTCTTACATTGGTGATCTCGTACAGATACATGTTACTGACAAATTACAAGGAGTGGGCCTTTCATCGGCGATCTCGTACAGATACATGTTACTGACAACTGACCACGAGTGGGCATTACATCGGCGATCTCATACAGATACCGGTACATGTTACTGACAACTGACAACGAGTGGGCCTTACATCAGTGATCTCATACAGATACAGTTTATGTAAAAGACTATTGCCAGAAACAAGCATGGAGTATTTGATTTCAGGGAGTATTTGAGCAGGCCTTACGTCTGCGATCTCGCGCTCCTTTAGCCTGAGGACTTGTATTTGGTGCTGTAGATTAGCTGCCCTCTCTGACTCCTCTCGCTCTATCTTCATCGCCTCCATCAACGCAGTGTTTCCCTCTTCGGCCTTGGACTGGGATTCCTTGTAAAACAAAGTACAGTAATTCTACATGCAAAATATTGAATAGCTGATTAGTGTTTGATTCAATAAGGACAAGAGCTTTCAAATCTACATATAGTTTAAATATTGTTTTGAATTCGCCCAGTCTTAAATTCACCCAGTGACGTTATGAAGACAAAAAGGGCAAAAATACAAAACAGTAGTAATTCTCATTTCAATGGCGACACAGGACACCTATGTACACCCCAATTACAGGTATTCTCTTCAGAGTAGTACTGGGAACAAGAACTTACAGTTATGACCCATAATGTATACTTACACCCTACCCTACTGCCAAATACTAGGAGCAAGGACTTACAATGAACAGCTGGTCCATCTCCTCGGACCTCTCCTTCAGTGTCTGGGCTGCTTGCAGGAAGTCCTTCTCTTTCTCGGCCATCTTGGCTTGCTGCATCTCCAGCTTCCTCCGCTCGCTATCAAGTCTGTCCTCCTCACGCTGAAGTTCCTGACGAATTATGTTCTGTTTGCTCTTCTCCTCAGATATCGCCTTCATCAGGGCTTCAAATTCCGCCTTAGCCTAACATGGGAAACAAATATTGGTTAGCATTAACATTTTTTTAAGTTTTAGGAAACAATAAATAAATTTTAGACTTTTTCTATTTGATGTTTATATTGACAAGAAGTCCTGATCATTTCTTTTTTATATGTGCCTATCCATTTATCTCATTATCTTATTTTATCTTATCTACCACACTATCTACTTAAATGTATATTACTTACTTCATTCCCATTTCACCTTGCCAATATATAAACCTTAACCATACTTATCTACTTGTCCAAACTGAGCTATACTTACATGTATTTACCGGTACTTGAGCTATACCTACTGATTCATACTTACCTATCAAAGCCATATCTGTCTATCTGACTTTTCCTACTATACCTGAGCAATATCTATTTACGATACCTAGGCTGTACTTGTCCTACCTGAGCTTGTCCTACATGAGTTGTACCTGTCCTACCTGAGCTGTACTTGTCCTACCTGAGCTGTACTTGTCCTACCTGAGCCAGTTTGACCGCCGCATCCTCGGACTCCTCCCTCTGTACAGTCAGGGACACATTGAGCTTGGTTCTCTCCTCTGCTACAGACTGCCTCTCCTTGTGGAGCTGTGACAACACAGACTTCTGCTCCTCCAGTAATGTCTCCTGTAAATAAAGACATCATTGTTTATTGGAATACCAAGTGATTCATGTTTGGTGTTCAACCTTTTTTCTCATTTACACTGGTTTTCTTTCGAATAGAACTTTCTCTTCACTTCCAATCCTGTATTTTTTTCCATTAGATTCCCTTTTTCATTTTTCTCTCTTTCTCTTACCCTGGTTTTCTCTCTCGCCCTTAATTTACCCTGGTTTTCTTTACATTAAATCTCTCTCCCAGGCCTTCTCTTACCCTGGTTTTCTCTATATCAGATCTCTCTCCCTTCACTCACCCTGTTTTTCTCTACATTAGATCTCTCTCCCATCAATTACCCTGGTTTTCTCCTTACTAGATCTCTCTCATCACTTACTCCCATCACTTACCATAGTTTTCTCCATATTCGATCTCTCTCCCTTCACTTACCCTGGTTTTCTCTATATAAGATCTCCTTTACTTACCCTGGTTTATCTATATTAGATCTCCTTCACTTACCCTGGTTTTCTCTACCTTATATTTCTCTCCCTTTACCTACCCTGGTTTTCTCTATATTAGATCTCTCTCACATCAATTACCCTGGTTTTCTCTATATTAGATCTCCTTCACTTACCCTGGTTTTCTCTACATTATATTTCTCTCCCTTTACTTACCCTGGTTTTCTCTATGTTAGATCTCTCTCCCATCACTTACCCTGGTTTTCTCTACATTAGATCCCTCTCCCTTCACTCACCCTGGTTTTCTCTACAGTAAATCTCTCTTCCTTCACTCACCCTGGTTTTCTCTATATTAAATCTCTCTCCCTATCACTTATCCTGGTTTTCTCTATATTAGATCTTTCTCCCATCACATACCCTGGTTTTCTCTATATTAGATCTCTCCCTGGCCTGTTGTTCGGTCCACAGTCTTCTTTCCTCCTCCAAAGAAGACTGCAAACTCTGCAATCTTGTCTGTTCCTGTTTCACCTTCCATCTTTCCTACAATCAAAAGAAACATCTTCATAAAATGGCCATATTGTCATTGTAAGCACTTCTGGACCTGCTGTTCGCATCAGGAATTTTAAAATTAGACAAATTAAAGATTTAAACTTCAATAGAATACTATTAGTAAACAGAATAATAAAATTTATTAATCATTCCTGAAAATAAAATAAAATTAATATTTAGATCTATATATCAGGATATTGATATTCAGATCTATATATCAGGATATTGATATTTAGATCTATATATCAGGATATTGATATTCAGATCTACATATCAGGATAAGTAAACAAGGAAAACTAGAACTGTCCTAATGGGACTAATACCCCCGCAAGGCTAATTTCAAATGGGACAAATAATTGAATTGAATAATAACGGTTTGAAACACATAAATAAAAAAAATTCTAAAATTGTAAAAAAAAAAATTAGTTAACAAAGAAAAATTAAAATCAAAATTGTCAGAACTTCACTGTAACAGTAATACATTTACAAATTTATGTATCTAATAATTTTTTTTATTTAATTGTTTTAAAGAAAAACCAACAAAATGACAATAACCCCTCCCTTTGCAGTAAATAGAAATACCGTTAGCCAAGCAATGCTCTTCTGTTAATAAAACTTTGAATATCTTTCTAATAAGAGTCTTGACAGATGCAATTAGTTGTTTCAAATTTTCCTCACTTTCTCCTATGGTACAATGCAACTCCATATCAGAAAATTGATCCCATAGGACTATGATTTTCTTTGATGAGCTTGTTAAAAACTCCCAAAACATTACCATAATTACCATACTATGTAAAAAAATGTAAAAAAGAAAACTTAATATTACAAACAATTTTAAAATTGCTAAAACACTATAAACATATCAGTAATTTTGAATTTCATTTAAATTAATGCCCTATAGGGTCACTTCATCAATTTACTTGACTAATAAATTTAAACAACTTCTAAAAATAGTTAACTTCTTTATTAATAATGATATTATTTATTTCCTTATAATGATAGACTTTGGTTTACATGAAACAGTTTTAAAATAGCCCCAAAACCACCGCCCATTTTACAGATTATCAATTTTCCCTAAACACATGCTCCATCTAAACCATGGCTCAGATAATGGCCCCCTTGGGACAAATGAATTCAGCCACACTTGTCTTTGATGTTCTTATTAGCTCCTAAGAATTTATCATTGACAAACAAAAATTTTGCATTGTCAGTTGATAGAATACTTTTAAAAAATGAATTTAGTTAAGAAATAAAGACAAAAAACCTCCATCTGGATGTATTTATATAAATATATTTTAGAGTGTTTTAATACTATTAATTAATTAATAAAATCTGTAAGGATTACCTCCCTTATTTTTCACATCAGTGTACAATATATAGAATAAGGAAAATGTAAACTGTCATAAAATCATTAAATCTTGTCTGATCTTAAAAAAAATTGCAGGTGCACATCTTCAGATGGTGTTCAACATATGTACAAATTTTCAGACTGTTCCATGCAGTAGTAAAAAATTCTATAGGGGGGACAAAGTTGCGTCTACAGACAGACGGACGGACAGACAGACAGACAGACAGACGGACGGACGGACAGACAGACAGACAGACAGACAGACGGACAGGGTGAAACCAATATACCCCCTTAAACTTCGTTGTGGGGGTATAAAAATGGTTGTCCTTGTTTACTGTAAAAATTGTTTTTTATGTGTGGGGGAAATTTACACTAGTTACACGGTATGCTTATGACCACGTAAAAAATATCCCGGTGCATATGGTAAAAAATTAAAACTTTGGAGTGGTAAATAACGCATCTGCGTTTTTAATGTCAACATGTATTGTCTGACTATAGAAAACGTGTACTTAACCACCAGCGTAAATAACCACTTTTACAGTATGCTATTCTCTATATCACTCACCTCATCTAACATCCTGGTCTGTTCTCGGAGCTGAGTTTCCAGTCGACTAATCAAATCCTCCAGACGTTTACGCTCCAGATCGTTCTCTTCCTGTTGTCTGTTCAAACGCTCCTGCAGAACTAAATACCCATACACCAGTTTAAGAAACAAGAAATAAGTTAAAACAATATTATCTTCGCTCAAACTTATATTTCTAAAGCATATTCAGAAAAAAATATACACAAATAAATATTAAAAATTCCATCAACTGATGTTAGTGTGGAAACTTAATATGCCAGCAACCACCTGATAAGTAAATACTGTACACCTTACTTTTGAGTTGCTCATCCTTAGATCGAATAGCGATTTCTCGTTCATCCAGCCCCATGTTGTGCCAGCTGTCTACCTTCTTCTGTAGCTCTCCCAGGTCCCTGGCATTGCTCTGTATCATAGAGACTGCCTGAACTAGAGACCTACACAACAACATACAGATACAATATCATATGTATAGAGATATCAATAGATGTATAGAGATATCAACAGATTTATAGAGATATCAACTAACATTGTTCTGTATCATAGAGACTGCATGAACTAGAGACATATATAACAACACAGATACAAAATCAATTATTGTAGAACAAGCAAAGTTCATAAAGGCAGCCTGAAAAATGACAAGTGACCTACTGAGGTAAGAGTTTACAACTAGTGTACATGCCTGGTACATGTATCAGTTATTTGTGGAGGTTTGTACATACTTGGTTGTATCATTAGAAGTCATGGCAGCCTCTATCTGCTGATCTTTAGCCTTCTTCAGTCTCTCCAGATCCTCTTCATATTCCCGTTTCATATCCTCAATAGCTCTCCTAATGGTCATAAAACATGTCATTGAAACATTTGATTCAATATTTCACATATATCAAACAACTTCCAAAGACTCAATTCATGCCCTAATCGCAAAATAGAAATCAACTGTTAAAATCTCTTACAAACCACAACCTATAAAGTCTGAATAAATAAATTTCCTATTCCAATTTTCATTCATATCTCTATAATTGTATGATTTATCAATATAGTGTTGATCATTAAGCACCTGTGAATAGACTTGAGTCGGTCAATATCCTGGTCTTTGTCACGCTGAAATTCCTCCAGACGGCGCTGGTACTGCAACGACTGATCCGATTTGTCGTTCTCTAACTGTCGAACCTTGGACAAATACTGATTCATCAACAGTTCGTTCTCCTCTCGTAATCTGTAAAAGGCCAAGTTATCCAATAGAAATCTTGCTACATTTTAAATTTATTACATTACATTTCATTTAATTACAATGACATTCAAAATGACAGATTTATTTACAGGCAGTTTATCAGAAAAATTAAATCCTTTTTCATTCTAATAATATCCCTTCTACATATTTGTTTTTAAACTAAATGTACATTATTCATATTTCATAGTATAATGTCAAGAAAACTATTTGTAATCAATTATGAGTAATCTTTATAACCTGATGGTCCTTAGAATCAAATTTCCATCTAAATTAATTATAGATAACTTTTTGGACTGTATTGCTATTATTATAACATATATGGATATCATAATTCTTAAACAAAACATGTCATAATAATCATGTGTTATGACATTGAAATGAACAACTTTTATGGATGAGTAATTTATATTCACATAAGTATAAATTGATGTACATGTAAATGGCTATAGCCATTATTGTAGACTTGCCTGGTTTCTTTATTTTTATGTGTATCCTCAATCAGCTCTAACCGACTCCTAAAGCACATTAAAAGTACATGTAAACATTACAAGTAATAATATAAAATATATCAGTTTATCAATTTTACATGATAGTAAATATACACGAAGGTCCTTTAAATAAATTTTTTCATCATTAAAGACACAATTACATATATCAAGCTTTGAGTCGAAGATGATCAAAATCAGTAAAAGGGAAAACATATAAATGGAATAAATTTACATACTTGTATGAATTTTCAATTGTCTGCTTTTCGTCATCAAATCTTCTCTTGTTCATTTCTAGAACAGAATAGGCATAGTCTCGCTCTATCTCCATTTTGTAGAGCTGAAACAGTAAGGTAATGATTGTAATCCAAATCAGTTGATGTAATAAAACGTTACATGTACTTTTGGTAAGTCTTATACACTGAGTTACCTACCCTTGTTTGAGCCTCTATCAAGGAGCGGGGTGGGTTTGTCATGACTGATGTCCGAGCCTCTGGGGTGAAGACTGGGGGTGGTGGAACCTGGAACTGGTCATCAAACCATCACATTACAAGTATGAAGGACAAATCAAAATACCAGACTCTCTTATCATTTCTATTTTACCAGATTTCAAACTCAACATTATTAAACAACATTGTAGCTATTTAGATATAGATACTAGTTTTTTCGGTACTAGGCGTACACACTGAGGTACATGTATAAGGATATTTTTGTAATGGTTGACAATTTACTAAATTTTCCAAAGAATTTCTATAGACATTATTGTACTGAGGTGTGTTTTGAATAAATTAATAGATGCAAGTAACCAGTATGAGTGTGGAGGAGGTATGAGGATGTATAGAAGTACGAGGATGTACTGAGGAATGGAGGCAAATGGATGTATAGAGGTATGGAGGCATGTAGATGTATGGAGGCATTGAGGCATGTGGATGTACTGAGGTATGAGGATGAGGTGTACCTTGGCAGCCTGTTCATACTGCTTCCTCATCATCTCATCGATCTTTGCCTGCTGGGCCAAGAGATTCTCCTGCTGTTGTTGTTGCTGTAATGTAGAACTGATTGTAAGTTTTCCAACAGATTGACCAGAATACATTCGTATAAACCTATATTAACATGGTCAAGCACATAACTAACAATTCCTTAAATACTTGCAATTCCTACCCCAAATTAATTAGATTTTTCTAGTTTTTGTTAAAAAAGAAATTACTTAAAATGAATACAAGTAATGATTACAAACATCAGCCTCCCCCACCTGTCTTAGTATGTCGGCCTGAGAAGTGATCATGTCTTGGTCCGTGTTACTGGGATTAAACAAATCACCGGCTGGGGCTGGTTTCCTGTCCTCCCTCTGGGGGTAAAACCTTTCAGTCTGTCCCCCAGTGAGGGGTAAACCCATCAGTTCATCCACCCCTCCACTGTCCGGGGCTCTCTGGGGTGTGGGGGTTTTCTCCATTGTGTCCGAGGTAGGTAGCTTTCTCCCTGATGACTGGTATGGCATGGAAGAGGGACTAAAAAACATGTTTATCAATTTTATTTTTAATCTTAGAAAATTTTTAAGGTTTAAGGTGGATACAAGGAAAAATATTTTAGTAATACTGTCTCTTTAAAAGAAGTCAATTCTTACACATGAACATTTACGGTTTATTACTATTGATAATACAAGTATTATGGATCATTTATAATACACAAAGAATTTTTTTTAAATCAAACAAATCTCATGAGATTCTGTCTACAAAAGAACATAATGTAGACAGTTAGTCTTGACTGTACATTACCCTGTATTTCTGGTGGGTGTTTTGAACAAGTCGGTGTCATCTGATCTCACCGACTTTCCTCCAAAGGCCGGGGACTCCAGTCTGAAAACACAACAAGATTCTGCATTAATTTTGTATACTCATTTCTTACAAAAGGAAGTAGAAAAGTACACAAAGAATGTATGGCACCTACAAGTACATTTGTACATGTATTAACTCTTGACTTATTTATCTGCCTTTGAATGCTTGGATTTTGTTACCTTGACTTTAGCAGGCTGTTGGGGTCAAGGTCATTCTCCATCCTCAGGTATTCCTCCTCTTCCTCCTTACTACTGGTCAGCCCCAACCAGTCTGCCGGGCTTCCCTTAGGCTCCGATTTTGGAACTGATTTCTGGGAAGGTTTTGGTTCATCTGACTTATGGCTGGACAGCCAGTCTTTTCTCTTTTCTCCTGCACTACTTGGAGGTGTGGTCTACAAAATCACAGAATCTTAAACAACTTCTTCAATAAAGTTTTTCTTCCAGTAATACCAAATTTTCAGCAAGACATGCACTTGTCAATAGACACCATAACAACTGAAAGCTCTGGCAAATAAACTTCAGAACTCTTTTACTCAGGTTTTTTCTACCAAAACATGAAAATGGAGGATGTTACCTTCTGCTGAGACTTGGCTCTCATCCAGGATGCTGGTTCATCATCCTCATCATCAGCATCATTGAGTCCCAGCCAGTCTGAGGCACTTCCTTTTGGTTTTGCCACTGAGCTTGTGGTTTTGGGTTCTGTTTCTATGTCTTGTGATTTTGAAGGTTTAGGTTCTGGGGTTTTAGTCTCAGTTTGAGGCATGTTGTCAGTTTTAACACTGGTTGGTTTGGGGTCGGTTTGAGGGGTGGGTTTATTTTCCTGTTTTGGTGGAGTGGAAGAGATAGAGGGGGCTGACTTTACAGCTGTTGTAATGTCATTTAACCAGTCCATGTCATCTGGTTTCTTCGTAAGAGATGAAGCAGGAGATCTTCCACGAGAAGGGGGGCGGTCAAATCCAAAGATATCATCCTCATCCTGAAATCTGTACAGGGGAAAAGAACCATTGAAAGATACTTATTTACATTTAAAGATAATTTTTCATCCATCTTTGGTATATGAAAGCGAAAATAAATCTGAAATCATTTCTTTTAGAAGGAATAACATAGGTAATCACAGATTACAAAGCTCACCGAGACAAGACATCACCTTTATGAGGCATCACCATTATGAGACCACCTTTATCATATGATATGAAAATCATAGTTAATGATCTTGGATATTCATGGAAACTGTTTTGACACAATATCGTATATCATATGTTAAAAAAATTGTATGAAAATCATATGCTCATTTCATACGGTATTATAAGATACAATGTTTATCAATACAATAATATATAATACCATATTGCATCCTATGATACTTACAATATAGTATCATATAATACAATATAATACTGTAATAAATAATTATGCAATAAAATATTGTAACATCTAATATGACATTGTATCTTGCTATACATTATTATATATGATCACATAATACAATATCATTATGCAATATATGATACAATATAGTATTACATGTTACAATATCATATTACATAAAACATCACAATATTGTAACATATGATATTATATTGTATAATATAGTATGATATTGTATTGTATGATATTGTATCATATTTGATACATAATATGATATTGTATCATATGATTTGATACAACATTGCATCATATCATATGATAAAATATCATGTGATATAGTAATATATTATATAATACAATATCATATTATACAATATCGTATCATATAATACAATATTATATATTACAATATCATATAATACAATTCATGTGATATAATAATATATTATATAAACAAAATATCATATTATACAATATCATATTATACGATATTATACGATATCGTATCATATGATACAATATTACATATTGCAATATCATATGAAACAATTTCATGTGATAAAATATTAAATATATAATACAATATCATATTATACAATATTATATCATAATACACAACACTATACATAACAATTACATGACACAATATCATATCATAATGTACAAAAAAATTGATACAATGTCATATCGTATCATATAAACAATATGATATAATATTGTATCATATAAAACAATAGTGTATCATATCATATACATGTAATACTATATCATAGGAATCATGTTACATCATTTAACAACAAACACATCTATCAAGCAGGTTTAAGTGAGGTAGGAGATTTTTTTAGCATCCTTGATAATGGTGATCAGGCTCTGCATCTGAAGCTACCTCTGCGATTCATTTATATTATAGTTAAATCAACTGTGCAAGTTTGAAATAGTACTAATATCTATAAAACATTTGACCTGTTCCAAAAAACTAAACCTCATTCAGCATCCGAAACCTATAGCTCAGATTCAGCATTCAAGCCTGTCAGGTGCATCAGTATCATAAGATACATCATCCATGCAAGTTTGGTGAAGTTAGGACTAATAATAACTAAGATAAAATCATCAGAGGGCACCTGCTCCAAAAACTTTAACCAGCTCTAAAAACCTTAACCTCCTCCAGCATCCGAAACCTATGGCTCAGATTCAGCATCAATGCCTGTCAGGTACATCAGTATCATAAGACGCACCATCCATGCAAGTTTGGTGAAGTTAGGACCAGTAATAACTAAGATATATTTTTTAGCATCCTTGATAATGGAGATCAGGCTCTGCATCTGAAGCTACCTCTGCGATTCATTTATATTAAAGTTAAATCAACTATGCAAGTTTGAAATAGTACAATTTTCTATTAAACATGTGACCCGTTCCAAAAAACTAAACCTCATTCAGCATCCGAAACCAATGGCTCAGATTCAGCATCACGTGCATCAGTATCATAAGATGCACCATCCATGCAAGTTT
Organism: Magallana hongkongensis; assembly: GCA_016163765.1. Classification (NCBI taxonomy): domain Eukaryota; kingdom Metazoa; phylum Mollusca; class Bivalvia; order Ostreida; family Ostreidae; genus Magallana; species Magallana hongkongensis. The sequence goes on from WFKH01011577.1 coordinate 69,684, forward strand.
GGTGAAGTTAGGACCAGTAATAACTAAGATATAATCATCAAAGGGCACCTGCTCCAAAAACTTTAACCAGCTCTAAAAACCTTAACCTCCTTCAGCATCCGAAACCTTTGGCTCAGATTCAGCATTCATGCCTGTCATGTGCATCAGTATCATACGACGCACCATCCATGCAAGTTTGGTGAAGTTAGGACTAGTAATAATTAAGATATAATCATCAGAGGGCACCTGCTCCAAAAACCATAACCTCCTCCAGCATCCGAAACCTATGGCTCAGATTCAGCATTCATGCCTGTCAGGTGCATCAGTATCATAAGATGCACCATCCATGCAAGTTTGGTGAAGTTAGGACTAGTAATAACTAAGATATAATCATCAAAGGGCACCTGCTCCAAAAACTTTAACCAGCTCTAAAAACCGTAACCTCCTCCAGCATCCGAAACCTCTGGCTCAGATTCAGCATTAAAGCCTGTCATGTGCATCAGTATCATAAGACGCACCATCCATGCAAGTTTGGTGAAGTTAGGACCAGTAAAAACTAAGATATAATCATCAAAGGGCACCTGCTTCAAAAACTTTAACCAGCTCTAAAAACCTTAACCTCCTCCAGCATCCGAAACCTATGGCTCAGATTCAGCATTCAAGCCTGTCTGGTGCATCAGTATCATAAGATGCACCATCCATGCAAGTTTGGTGAACTTAGGACCAGTAATAACTTAGAAATTGCTATCAAAGGGCACCTGCACCAAAAACTTTAACCTGCTCCAAAAACCTTAACCTCCTCCAGCATCTGAAACTCATGACCCAGATTCAGCATCCAAGTCTTTCAAGTCCATAAGTAGGTCCAGATGCATCATCCATGCAAGTTTGGTGAAGATAGGACTAGTAATTACTTAGATACAGGACCTGCAACAAAAACTTTAACCAGGTCCGGACGCCGACGCCGACGCCGACGCCGGGGGTATAGCATAAGCTCCCCCCGACTTCGTTTGGTGAGCTAAAAATCTATAAGTATTATTAGGTTCAAAGAATGGCAATAGATACTTTGAGTTAGCTCTTGTGAGTAAATACCTGACAGATCTTCTTGACGTGGGACGGGAACTAGTTGACACCACTGATGGCTGGTAGCCCCCAAACTGGAAATCTTCATCCTCCTCTTCTGCAAGAGGTAAAAAAACAAAGTATATCAAAATAATTCAGTATAATTTCAGCATAAAATTATCATTATATAAATTTACAATCAAAACAAGAATAAAAAGCAGATACAAGTATATACCATTTTAACAGATAAATCAAAATAAATCTTTTTTAAAAGGAAATCTTGAAACTATAACTCATTTTTACAAAAATTGAAAGATTTTACAAGGATGGTAAAGAACCACTTTAATTTTCTCTGAATAAGAATGGTTACCATTATTGGGTTGAGTGTACTTTTTATCCAGGACAAATTCGCTCCTCTCTTTCTTGGTCTCCAGGTGTTTACTGACCGCAGAGTCTTTGGCCAGTAGTTTGTCCATTACGGACCGCGCTGGCTTGTCCTCTTCCTCCTCTGTCAACTTGGCCTTTGGGGCTGACGGCCCTTTCTCCTCGATTCCGAGTCCTCCGAGAAAATCGTCATCATCACTGAAGATTCCAGGCTCTTCTTTCTTCTTGGTTTGAGCTGCAAGAGTTGTTTTAAAATGTTACAACACTGATTTCATACACACTCAATTTACAAAAAGAAAAAAATAGATTAAAGGGAAGGGATTAAGTAATCAGCACAATGATCAGAAACAATATATTTATTTACACCTTTACATTTGCACAATACTGTGAAATACATACATTGTACATATATCAATAAATGAAGCTTTTTAAATAATAAATCTTATTTTCCAGAATGTGGGTTAGACAGACCTGGTTTGACTGGTTCCTCTGTCTCTGTGTTTCCTCCACTCCTTGTTGGGGGTCGGTCAAATATGTTACGCTTCTTTGAATCTGAAAACAAGACATACTTGAATAACTTAATCACCAATATATAAAAAGTAGATCAAATTTTGTAAAAGATATATAGAGTGTTTTTATACAGATACAAATTTCTACAGGTGTATTATAATAAAGCTGTACCTTCATTCTCTATTGATTTCTGAGGGGTCATGTCCTCAGTTGACCTCTGCTTCTTGACAGTTGTCTCCTCCTTCTGTTGCTTAGGAACAGGCTTCTTGGCTTTGCCTGCCATTGAATCCTCCTCCTCATCAGTCAGATCAGCCAACAAATCATCCATGTCCATCTCTACAATACCACAAAACCATTAATGTCTACAATGCCACACAATCACTAATGTCTACAATACCACAAAACCATTAATGTCTACAATGCCACAAAACCATTAATGTCTACAATGCCACACAATCACTCATTTCTATAATTCCACAAAATCACCCAGCATTAACTTAACAATCAATTCATGGTTACCAGGGATGGGTGTAAATATAGTCTGGGACATATATTCCGGACATAATATGTCCCGCGATGTCCCATTTACTGTTTTGCCAATATTTATCAAACTATTGAGTCTTTTGAGAATTCATATATAGGGTATGTAAAGTAACAAGTTATTAGTATTTCACACAAATTTGGTATCTAAAAACATCATAGTTAGTTGATTATTGCTATTTTAATTCTGCCAAGAGTGTAAATGTAGTCCCGAGAATTTGGCATAAGTGTTTTGTTTCCGTTATGTATGCTGATAAAAAAATTTATGTTTTCTTTACAGAGTTCAAACAATGCTTCATTTTCTCCCTCTTCCTCTCCCTTCCTGTCAGAATTCAAATGAATTGACATCTAGAACTAATGAAGTGTGTGGAAAAAAACGGACCTGCATAGTCAAACCTGGACTTGGCTTTGGGGACGGTTCCTGGTCTTTCCTGGGGGTGGGCTGCTCCAGATATCAATGATTCTGAGGCATTACCTATGTCTGAAATGGACAGATACAGAAAATTGGTTAAATTCATACCTCATAGACTGCAAAAATGAATGATAGTGTTTACAGAAAATAAATGACAAGTAAACCTGTTCACATAGCATTAAAGTTTAGATGAGATCATTTCATTTTCAAGTAAAAAAGTGAATGTACAGATAGCAATAATTCATAATTGGAGAATATAGACTCTATTTTTCCTTTTCTAAATTATGTGGCATTTAAACAAATATCATATAGTGCAAGTGTAGTGTTCGTATACATGTACAAGTGTATGTATGCTTAATACTTCAATGCATGTATTGCTTGTATTTTTCACATATAAAAAGCAGGCAGTATTATATAAATTTTACTGAAACATTTTAGACAAAAAACTTTAACACACCCTTTCCCTTTTATTTTAATCTTTTTCTCAGTGTAATTCTAAAATATTTTTAATCTATTAAGATTTAAACAGTTCAAAAATGAGCTTACCTGTATTACATTTCTTAATATATTAATTGTCATATTTTACTTAATTCTGATGTTTCACCAATGCTATTCATTTTTTTTTTTGACCATAAGGTCAGTTCCTTTCACCAATCCATTTCTGACTACATGTACATGTACTAATCTTCATAATCTAATGCTCCATGCCATGATATCAAAGCATACCGGTATATTCTAACAATACCATTGTAATAAAATCATGCCAAGAAGAGAATATTCTAAAATACAAATATACAATTGTATACAAAATCATGCCAAGAAAAGAAGCATTATCATACCTGATGCTGTAAGGAGATAAAAATGATTACAATTTTTTAATTCATACCATGGACAGAACAACTCTTAACAGTAGGCTAAATTAACATAAAATTACTATTACCAATATATATACATGTTGTTGGTAAAGATCTGGTTATATAATGTCAAAGTACTCTTTACTTAATAACAACACTAATATACTCAAACCTGTCATTTTTCCAGGAGCTGTTCCGGGTTTTTGATCCAGAAAGGAAGTTGACTTGGCAGCGGGGGTCTTTTTGAGGTTCCCTCCCCTGGGAGTGAGAGACTGGTCAGGTGTTGGAGATCCTCCTGTCCCCCTACCAGGGGAGTTAACTCTGCCAACAGGGGAGGTCACCCTGGCTGTGGGTGAGGTGACCCGGGTCTGGGGGGAGGAGGCCCGGGGGGTGGTACTTCTGGAGCGTGGGGTGCCGGTCCGCCTGGGGGTGTTCGGTTTACTGGATCGCTCACTCCCTCCTTTAACACTCCCTTTCTTTTTGAACTTCCCTCCAAACAAGTCGGCATCCATATCCTCCAAGTCCTTGCAAGAAAACCACATGCATGTATGTAATGATTTTACATATACACTGTACTGGCATTTTGTTCTCTAAAAGTTGTATTTTAATATAGTTATTGAGCAAGTTATTGATGCATGTGTACAATTATGTGCAAGATTTCACTTTGTAATATGTACTTTGTCACTCATCTACAAAGAGAAGTGTACATTCAGTAACAAATCAGATTTAGTAAATGTATTCATGAAACTCTCAGCACTTACTGCCAGACTTCTGGCCATTTGATTGACATCTGCCTCTGATACATCAGACAAATCATCTTCTGCAGTGGCTGCTAGATTGCTGTAAAAATCCTCATCTTTAGACCTGAAAAAAAAAAAATAAACCAGTTGCTTCAAAATTGATAATCACATGTAGTATCATAGGTACTGAGCTGGGAGTGATAATACAGAGGGTTCCGCTTAATCTGATAGTCAATTTGTCAGAGAAAAATTATCAGATATTATGCCTATTGCCCAATACTATTGAATTAATCAAATAAATTTAAATATCAACATATTGTTTATTGCATATGATATGATGATTAAAACAATCTTTGTCATAGATTTAACATGACAACACATATTATGCAGGAATATTCAAGTTTACAATACTTCATATGTAATCAAGCAGCACTGGGTAGGAAATAGTCATATGAATACCCTGGACCATGGATTGATATACATGTAATGGATACCCTGGACC
>WFKH01011580.1:8838-19428 GCA_016163765.1 Magallana hongkongensis
GGGAATAACACTCTGGTGTATGCATCAGTATGACACTGCTTTGCATACGACATATCTTCAACTTGGGTGTCCTCTCTTTTATTACATAATGCATTTTATATATAGAATTTGATAAAATGCAAATTACACAGAGTGTCGGACACATGCATGAGATCACATATGTCAACGACACATAGAAATAACCTTACTGATGTCCATTTTCTGACTGAAGAATGAGACGTCTTGCTCGGAAACATATTTTTCAAAGTCCAAAAGAAAACTGTCATCATCCTCACCATTGGTCTCGAAGTAAGGATCGGTTAAATATTCTGTCTGGAAGACCTGTCAAAAGAGATCAATCTTTTTAAAATCCGATCTTCGACCCGCTCCTTGTTTTTCTATTATCGTGTAGCGACAATATAAAAACAAGGAGCGGATCGAGGATCTGATTTTGATAAGATTGATAAGAGATAACCTGTTGATTTCATTGATTGTTTAGTGTTTCATTGAAAGATTGGCCGATAAATTATTTGTTTTTTTTACATTTAAAGTTGACACCCTAATTTGATTTGCAAATGAAAAATGATGTAAATTGGGTTTCATATGATTTAGTCAGACGATTGTATTATCAATAAATTAATGGATAGATTAACCTTTAATTTGATTTAGGATAGCGTTTAATTCCTTTCGTTTGATCTAGCTATTAGGAAATTTTATTGACTTAAAACCATATTAATATGTACAAGGTATCCATTTTAAAGTTATTTCATTATGGCTTCTTTTATTTAAATAGTCTTATAAGATAGGAAAATAAGTTAATTATTTACCTGGGGAGCCTTACTAGAATAACTTTTGCAAAGGTACATAAAATATTGAAGAGAATACACGCCAATGTATCCATACCCCTTTTCTAGCTATGCTGATGAGCTTGATATGCCTGTTTGTGTCGTTAACACCAATTCCTTCTGTTGTGTTGTTATTCCCGAATTCCATGTCTCCGTAACTCTGATAGGCCTCTCTGACACATCTTGAAACCCCTTTCTCATTACCACGGTACAAAATCCAGGTTTCTTATTAAAATATTGAGAAATATAAACCATAACGGTCAGTGATAAGCAAATAATATTGCAAAGATCGAATTCTAATCATAAAGTGTGTATTTATTCGTTCGTTCGTTTGTTTTGTTTGTTTGTTTGATTTTCTTTAAATTGTGTTATACATTTTATGAACATGTGTATTAGTTATAAGAAAATGCAAACTCATTAATAAACAATTACTTACCTCCGCCACTTTTTGCTGCCTCAATTAGCGCCGTCTGGAACACAGTTTTTGGCCAGGGTTTTGGTACGAAGCTATCAGAATCTCCAATCACAGAAAACACCATGGTAGGGGTAGAGTTGACGCCATTTTTTATTTTTCTCCACGTTTCTTTAACTTTACTTGTATCCTAAAATAATTTAATTTTGATTGTTACGGCTTTCTGATTTGATAAACAATTATTTTATTACGTAAAAAGAATGTTGCCTACGTCGTAATAGGGCTAACGTTAAAAGGCATTAATACGCCTGACGTTACATTTAAATTTTGTATAATTTGATGTCATAATAAAGGTCAAATGACCGTTTTTATATACAATTAATAGCAAACCAAATTAATTATAAGCAATTAATTCTATATTTTTTTAGTGTCATACAATATAAAATGGTTCTGCATACTTAAGACTTTTTTTTAATAAACCGCTGAAATGAAAACTGCAAAAAAAAAATTATATCGTAAAAAAACTTTTTATATTGAATTAATTCCTTAATTGTATTTGTACATGTGAAGCCTATATGGTAGATTTTATTTTCCATTTGACGATCATCCAATGATATTGTCTACCTTAAAATCTACCATTTCTGTCAAGTCATAATCGGTTTTTTACAGACGTTTATACAATAAGACATCGTTTTCGATCTCAAACTGTAGAAAACTGGACATATAAAATATACTCCAGAAAAAAATATGCTAAAACACAGTTGTCCTTCAAAGGTTTGGTTTTTTGCTTTCAGTATATGTTGTCATTAACATTAACAAGACATTGCAATCTAATTAACAGTTTAAATGCCTCCTACCTCTAAGTTTGATTTAGTTACGGATTGAACATTTCTACTGGATATTCAATCAAAACGATGGTACCCGGTTTCAAAATTGGTATAACAAAATTAGAATTTTGAGAAAATATATATTAAATCGCATGTTCATAATTACATAAAATTAATTTCGTAGCTTTTCCGACAATGATTACATATCAATTAAAATTCAAACAATCAAGGCCGTGTGGAAGAGATTAGGAGTTGAAAGTGTTAATTATACATGATTTGACTGTAAAAGAAAAGATAGATTTATCTGTATAATCAGTCTCATTATATTAATTTATCAATGATACTAAATTAAAAAAAAAATACATAATTTTTAAGGTCTTCCGTTTCCAACGGAAGACCTTATTGTTTTCGTACTGTTTATTATTATTTTTTTTTTCCAAATTTTGTACACGCGATTTCTCGGAAACTACTCAACCGATCTCGACAATTTTTTTACAGATGATGGGACATTATCTGAATTTTATATGTTTTTGAGTTTTTTGTCGTCGTCACTTCCGGTCCGGATTTACGGCCGATTTTGTAATTTTTTATGACCTATTTTGTGCAGAGCTGATCTCAGAAAGTATTAGAGATATGACTTTGAAATTTTCAGGATAGGAAAACCATAGTTTGAAGTTGTGCACTATATATTTGTTTTGCACCAGTGGCGCCATTCCGTGGAGATCGCTTAGGCACGAAAATGGGGTACAAATTTTGAATCAAAATTTTCATACGTTTTGATCTGTATCTTTTTATCGGTTTATATTTTGTTAAGGCATATAGAACAAAAGAAGTAGAGAATCAAAAGTTTTATCCAACAAAATCAAGAAAAAGGGGCTGGCACCTTTAATCAAGGGCCAAGAGACTCGTAAAGTCTATTACAAATAACTTGAAAACGATAAATATTTTGTTATGCATTATAGAATCAAAGGTGTTGATCGCTACAATATCTGTTTGAAAAAGTCATCGTCAGGTTTATGTCTGACGTAAATAGGGATTTTTATTCATTATCTTAAAATTGGGGGGGGGGGGGGGTTAATTCTGAAATTGTATCGATATTTCATGGTATCATTTAAAATAAAAAATAAAAAAAATCGGACGGAAGACCTACTCGTTACTCGTAACGAGGTCGTATCTAGTTATTATTATTATTTTTTTTTTTCCAATTTTGTGCACGCGATTTCTCGAAAACTATTCGGCCGATTTCGACCAAATTTTCACAGATGATTGCCAGTGGTCATAATTCTAGACATTTTTTTAATTTTTGAAATCGTCACTTCCGGTTCCGATTTACGGCCGATTTTGTACGTTTTTACGACCAATTTTGTGCAGACATAAACTCAGAGACTATCAGATATATGACTATGAAATTTTCAGGATAGGTAGACCATAGTTGGTAGGTGTGCAGAATGTAGTTTTTTTGGCGCCAGTGGCGCCATTTCTTTGAGCTCGCCTAGGCACGAAAATTGGGTACGAATTTCGAATCAACATTTTCACACGTTTTGGTCTATATCTTTTTATCAGTTGATATTTTGTTAAGACATATATAATAAAAGTGGTAGAGTATGACAAGTGCTTTCCAACAAAGTCAAGAAAAAGGGGCTGGCCCCTTAAATTAGGGGCCAATACACTCGTAAATTCTATTGCAAATAACTTAAAAACGATAAAGATTTTGTAATGCATTATAGAAGCAAAGTTGTTGATCGTAACAATATATATAAGGAAAAATTATTGCCACGCCCATTTATTACGTAATTAGGGATTTTTAGGGGCCAAAGTACTTAAACTCTGACGCGATATATCTAGAAAAGGAGACATATTTTGTTTAGCATTGTAGAAGAGAAAATGTTTGCATTGATGATTCTAATCGATTCCATTAATCAAAACACCAATGTATGTCCCCATAAAGGATCTAGAGGGCTGGCCCCTAAAATATTAAATCATTTGTATCTTAAAAATGAAAAACAATTTTAGATAGGTGTAAGAACAAAAAATGTAAATATTCGTAAGACGTTTTCACAGAAGTCAAGGAAAAGGGGCTGCCCCTTAAATTAGAGGCCAAGACACTCGTAAACTCTATTACAAATAACTTAAAAACGATAAAGATTTTGTAACGCATTATAGAAGCAAAGTTGTTGATCGTAACAATATCGATCATGAAAAATCATTGCCATGCCCATTTATAACGTAATTAGGGATTCGACGTGATATGTTTAGAGAAGGAGACATAATTTCTTAAGCATTGTAGAAAAGAAAATATCTGTATTGATGATACTAATTGATTCCACTAATCAAAACACCAATGTATGTCCCCATTAAGGAATATAAGGGCTGGCACCTTAAATATTCAATTATTTGTATCTCAAAAATGAAAAACAATTTAAGATAGGTGTAAGAACAAAAAATGTTAGTCTTCGTGAGACCTTTCAAACGAACTCAAGAAAAAGGGTCTGGCCTCTTAAATTAGGGGCCAAGACACTCGTAAAATATCTTACACATAATTTAACAATCAAGATTTTGTTGTGCATTATTGAGGCAAAGTTGTTGATCGTAACAATATGAGTTTGTAAAATTCATTGCCACACCCATTGATGATGTAGTTAAGGATTTAAGGGGACTACAATCTTAATCTTTAATGTGCTTTATGTGAAAAAGCAAAACACTTTGTTAAGCATTGTAAAAGATGTTGACAATCGTATACGTTATCTGAAAGGGAGGATTGAGTGAGAATTCTGAAATTTCATTGGTATTTTAATCGTATTGTTTTAAAAATTGAACGGAAGACCTACTCGTTACTCGTAACGAGATCGTATCTAGTTTTTTTTAAATTTTTATAGTATACAGACAGACAGAACACCACTTTCTCACAGACGCTCACACACAGCAAGTTGGTACAATGTATTGGTATACACCTACATATATAGATACTCACAGTACAAATTATCTCAAGAAAAAAAAGATTAACAGCTACATCATCATTGCGTTAATTAAATATTTATACAGGAAAGAGACAACTCCATGGTGACCATCTCTTTTTAAAGTCTTCAGTAATAAATATTTTCATTTCAATATTGTAGTAAGTTTGTAAGTAGGACATTAACATTTCAAAACATAACTATGTCTTTTCTCGACCTTTGAAAGATATATTTCTTTACCAATATAATAATCAAATTAACTACATGATCCATATCTGGATTACCTAACAGTACACTCTGGATATCAAATGTTATTCTCTTGCCAAATCTATTAACTATATAGTCTGAAAATTTGTCCAAAGACTCAAGATAAGCGGACATTGGTAGAATAAATGCTTAAAAGTTTCAGGTTCCAACATACATACTGCACATAAGTTATTGTTTTTTATCTTAGAAATATACAAAAAATTATTTATACCTAAAATTCTATGAATTATTCTGTAATTAAACCATACCAGTTCTGTATCTTTTGTGATTAACTTAGAGTTGCGATATATGTGGTTCCAATTACATTTGAAGCACTTGGGGAGATATAAACATCATGCCCCCAGAACGATCTAATTTGTACATAGTCATCAGCAGTAAAGTGTGCATCTTGAAGAAAATAAATAGAACATTTTTTTTTTTTAATATAGTTTACAACGTCCCTTCTTTTTTCCATTCCTGCAAGAACCCTGCAGTTCAATGAAATAATCTTAATACTCATTATAAGTTAAGACATAGTGGATAAAAACTCATACAATTAGATAATTATTTGGGATTTCTAGAGTCAGCATCTACATGTACCCTCTAGCGTTTGAAAAAACAAAATGTTTTATTTTGATATATGCATATAAGATATACTCATGATATTATAAAACTAAATTATTCCGCGATTGAATAGATAGTTACTATTTGTTCTTTCAATAATGCATACACAACGATTTATCCTATGAAAAATACGTTACGACGATTTTCTAGATGAATATGCCCGATAATGTTTGCATGGCTTGCACTACATATGCAGCATGCAAACATTAGTGATATGTGTATACATGTATAATGTAAATTAGAACGTCTCCTAGCATTATATTAAAATATTAACATTTAAATGCAGGTAAAATGTATAATTTCACCCGAAAATTGATTCAGGTAGAAAACAGGATCTCGAGTTGCGATGCACCTGAACGACGTTTACACATTTAACAGGCTATCCCCGCTTTTACCTGAAATTGAATACCTATTAAGAAAATGACTTTAGATAGTCAACTTTAATTTTCCAGATCGTCACATGTACTAGCACCAGGTTTGATACTGTTAAAATGTCCTTTGACAGCATTTTTTTTGGTTCATTAGCTTCTACAAAAGTAATGATTTTTTTACACATCAAAATGTGTTCAAGGACGACGGACAAAATTCATTTCGACAATAGTGATATTTTTTAATGAAAATGTTACATGAGGTTGAGCTACTAAAGATATTTCAAAATCAAATAAAAGAAGTTACATAAAAATCTAATTAGATTTTTAGAAGGGACCATTTCAAACATTATTCGAATCACTTCTCTTTTACAATTGAACATAATGGGGAAAAATATTCTTGAAGAGAAAAACTAATTCTAAAAAATATTCTGCAATAGATGTTCTATCAACATTGAAGTATGATACTTATATGGTGATTTTGAATGTTAAAAAGTGAATTAAGTTGGTAATGTTAAAAAGGACCATGTCATCGACATTTTTTCTTAAAATTTTCATGAAAAGTACTGCGTAAACTCTACGAAAAAAAAGTTCTGTAATCATTTCGTTGATGAATTATGAAACAAAACAACAATTGGGTTGTGCTAAACATTTCTATGATAAAATACATCAAAACTTAAGCACTCTCGATTTTCAATGCGAGTATTTAAGCAGATCGGAATGTAAATGAATTGATCACTGGCTCAAACTCTGTTAACTAATCTATGTAGAAGGTTATAGATACCTGAGCTAATATATAACTTACTATAGTAGTATGACATTCCCTAAAGACATTTGTCCATGTTAGATAATGCAGAAAAACGCATTTTAGTATGTTTTAACAATACTCAGTTCAGCCAGAATAAAGTGTATATTGATGACGTAGAATACATCATACATTGTGTCCTAAGCAATTTTTCATTGTGTTTTAGTGATTGTGACGTATTTAGAGAATTCGATGTTCGTAACAATCACTAATTTTAGGTGCGTGACATATCTGCGCAAAGTGAATTAGGTCCGCCGTCCTTAAGATGATATGATCCTGCGACAAAAGTTTTAAAGTTTTTTTTTCTAAAATATTTTTTCATCTATACACACAAGTTAACTAAAATTTGAAAGAAAAAAAATGGGTTTATTTGCTTTTAGCGCTTCTGTGTGCAGTGAAAGTGCTACTTAAAGAAAAAAAGCTAATTTTATATTTTTTTATCGAAGGAACCATGGCATGAAACTTATTTTTTATTTTTTTTTTAATGATTATGAAATAAGTTCCAAAATATATCACCTTGTTAATACTTAGACCTTTTTGCACTAATAAAATGCTGTTCTCTTACATTTAATATGCAAAAAAAATTGTTCAAAAGTCTTAAAACTTTTACTCAATTTATAACTGACTTGTCAAAAAATATTATAGAATCATTATTGATTCACTAAACGTGCAATATTTAAAAACCATATTTTAAACTAAGTCGGGATTTGACCTAAGTAAGTGTATCTATTTTGGAGATCCGGGCCAAGGATCATGAACTATCCAAAATTAGTCATTGACCAAATATTAATTAAGCAGAGATGGTCTGTTTAATTGTAGAGGTAGCAAAAAATAGAGGAAATATTGAATAACTATTTAAAATGTGTCGTTGTGTTGATATGTTGTAATGAAAACCTTTGTACTGTGTACACATTTTGATTTTAATCAAAGGCAGCTTAATAAACCAATGGTCGGGACTCTGAGACCGTATACGATGCACAGGCAAACAATTATGCTGTATGAAGAACTTTACACTTCATTAACCATTAAGTACGGGTCTCTGTTTTAACGACGGCGGGCTGTGTACTCTGAAAACTTTAACAACACGTGGCCTTCGCTGAAATGTACTAGACTAAACTTACTTCAGACACCAAAGGTATTGATCCCAACTCCTCATAAAAAAAAATTGGGGAAGAAACCAATCAAAGACACTCGATTTTTGATCTGTTTAAGCCGAGAGTTAAGTAACTCCTGGGAATTTCGGATTCCCTATCAACAAAATCATTATTTTAAATGGCGTATTCATATTACACTTTTTTTATCTATACTTTAGGTGCTCGTGAAACTAAAACAAAAAAGAGGTTACATTTGTGGAAATTTTGGTTAAAGGTTTTTTATTGTTTTAATTCTGAATGCATAGATCAAAACTCTGGTTAAAATTCATTTTTATAAATTTGAGTATTTTACATGTAGTAATAAAATATTTAAAGTAAACCACTAATTCTACAATCAAAATTTACCTTGTTCATTGTGACTCCCGTTGTTGATAAAGATTCAGGACTCAACATAATTTCTCTCTAGCATTAAGCATAACTATCTCATATTACACAATACGGCACATATACGCTTACTTCGGATTTCCTCACAGTGTGTCATTAAAAAATCGTGAACACGTAAACGTGTGTGCACACGCTGAACCTACATAATTATAGACCTTTGTGAACAGAAACTGTTCGCCGATTTTTACGATTTAAATGTCCTGTATTCTCTAAATCGACTTTTTTAAAATGCACCCCCATTTATATTTACTTGTTTTCAGAAAACAAACATTTTTGAGTCAATCATTTGCTGGAACTGAAATAGCTGCAGGTCTGTATAGGTAGCTCCCGGTCTGTATAAAAAAAACCCGGATAGACGACCTGGGACCTACAGTGACTCCCATAGTAAAACAAACCCTGAAATTTACGACGCACAAAAATTGCGCTAGTTGTTTCATAATGCATCAACAACACTTTCCCTTCAATGCAACTTGTTCGGGTGAATGAAATACCAGAATACAGTTAAGCAGGAATGGTGTTCTCGGCCTTATAAAAGGGGTTTGGGGTGTAGAGGGTAAAGCAGTGAGCGTAGCATTATAAATCGAAAACTAATATGGCGGTAGTCGAAGGTTAAATAGGAAATAATGCATATTAGCTTTAGGGAGTTGATTCGTGGTCAATCTCGCCTTTCGTATTAAATTTTTTGACATTTTCAAAACTGAATTCATTTAAATTATTTTAAAAGTGTTTGGAACATTCTCCAGCATCTTTCAGACATAAAATAACCTTTCTAATTGAAAAAAACAACATTAGCCGGGCATTCTTCTTTTTCACATAAATAAAATAATTATATTAACTTCGATTAAATGATCCCCATAGTTGAAAAAATGATGATAATCGTGAAATAAACATATTTGCCAAGTACAAAATGCATGTTTTCTAACTCAGAATTCTTCTTTTAATGTGGAATTTTCCTGGGAGGGTTATTATTTTCGGTTTGTCTTCAACCAACTTGTTTTAAAGAACACGGCTTGTGTCATTTTGAAACGGCATATTACCTGTTCAGATACCCCATAGTAAACAGCGACAAAATTACAGAATTGGTGTCTGTTGAAAACATGGTTTTGAAATCGGTAAAACTATTTGAAAACAGATTGCTATAGGTCCTTAAAGAGAGGAATAACACTACCTACTAAGTTTGAATATGAATGATCTAAAGGAAATTAATAGCGGTGATAGATTTGACTATCATACCGCGTCACCATTTAAAAATGCTTCTCTTGGCCGCTGCCGAAGACATGTTTTCTGAGTATTATAGTGTCGTGTACTTCAGAAATAATGTTACTTAACATAACCGTCTTTAATTTCAGATAACTTTGACGTTTTTATTCGATACTAAATATGTTTTCGATAAAGTTTTTCCGAAATTTTTCTCTTTGTATATGTTGGCCTGGTTATATCCCTTACTGTTCAGTTTAAGTACTTAAGCTTTCTTTTGAGTAAAAACCCATCATCTTTCAATAAAAAAAAATACCGTTACACTGTTCATGTCTACTGTCTGATGAGATGACTGTTTGCAAGTCATCTGACAAGCGAGGAATTATGCCGTAGTTTAAATAATTTTAGAGGCACGGACAGGCTTTAAACTGTAGATGACCTTTCAAGGAGGATTTTCTTGGGGTGTTTCTATATTTCAATGTTTGGTCCTAGCATACTTTAAAACACTCGATGTAATTAAAACCCACATTTTACAGTATAACTCGTTTTACTTAATGTGCACACAACTTTTCCAACTCTTCGCCATTCATTCATGAGGTAATCGGGATTGTCTTATGGAGTTGAAACTATGCGTGTATGTTATTATCAAACTGTTAATCTAAATATTTTACAATCTGCCCTGTGTTTTAATACGTAAAATAGTGTTAAAGTGGTTATTAATGCGTTTTCTATAATCAAACATTGCGCGTTGGTATTAAATACGCGAATGTACGCGCGGGGATATTTTACGTGGTT
>WFKH01011581.1:0-12801 GCA_016163765.1 Magallana hongkongensis
TTAAACATCCTATTACCTTTTTATCTCTATCCGTGAATGCGTGACGTATGAGCATATTAATATCATATGTCTCCTGTAAAAAGACCAACGAGCATAAATTTGCTCACTTTTACCTCGGAACGAGTACCTGCAATGCAACCTGCCTACTTCTTTACCTTGGGGGTTTTTGTTCTGGTCATGTTCGCCAACGTTATCCCCATTGTGATCTTGTGCTGTTCGAAGAGCCTGCGCCGGGACGTCTTTTACCGCGGCCTTGTCTGTCTGTGTGTCAACGCTTTGGCGGGTGCGCCATTTACATTTTTGTTGACGTTCTACCCCCAAACCATTTCGTACAATGTGAGCATATTCTTGAGATCTCTTACCGATGTATTTGTGCTTCAAGCCAATTTCCATCATCTGCTGATTTCTTTTGAACGTTTTTGCGCCTGTAGAATGACAAAATATTATCTTTATTTTACCAGTTGGCACCAAGTTATATATATTTTCCTGACTTACGGGATAACAGTTGGGTGTGTTATTGTTATTCACAGGTCCAGTAAAACTAAGAGTCATATTAACACATCATTGATCTACAATCGGGCGCCCTCGGTGCAAATCGTCTACTCTTTTTTTACCATCGCTATTATTCTGGGAGTTCTGCTTTTTACTGTTTTATCCATCTATCAACTTTTCAGTAATTTAAGAAAATCTGGGAAAGTTGCCAGTAAAGAGACGAAAATACAAGGCAACAAAAATAAAGATAATTCGGTGATATTTTGTGTCACAAAACAAACTAAGCAGGCCTTGAATGATGACAAAGCAAGCGAACCAGACAAAATTTTGGTAAAGATGGCTGACGAGAGAAAATATGCACCGTGTCGATTGTCGAATACCTGTACTGTGGAACCATCCAGTTCCCAATGCACCGACATTGGCTTCCAAAGATCCCGTCAAAGAGGGGCAACAAAATCCGGAGAGCGGCGAGGGGAGTCCGTCAAAACCATGCTTATCGTGGTTCTCACCCTGGTGGTCAGTAACGTCCCTTATCACGTGGTTCAGGCGGTGTCCTTCTTCACTGATCAAAATGTCGCCGAGGAAGCCCTGTGTGTGACATATTATATGAACAAGTGTCAATACATTTTGAATCCGGTCATATACATGTGGAGAATTCGACCGGTCAGGGATTTTATAAGGGGCAAAATGAAGTGCAATGCATATGTAAATTCTTAGAGGAGACATGAAGCTGGCATTTACAGTTTGCAGTCAAAGGCACCTAACAGTGTGTTTGCAGTGTCTAAGTGATATTCAGTTTCTCAAGATGGTCAATTGTATAAACCAAGTAATATTGAAACAGAAAGTTCAAATTGTCAAAGATTATAATTTAATATTTTTATATTTACATCCACTAAGTATGATTCCCTCTATTTCTTACGTAAATTGATTGTAATTCATAGCTCTATAAAAACCGACTGGACTGAAATCTACACGATCCAGTTCTAACCAATATAGCGATCGGTCGAAACCTCCAGCAACCTTAGAAAAATCACGATCTGCACGAAATAATCATAATGATGTCAGACTCAAATTCCCATATAAGATGACTTGGCTATTTCTTTTATCTATGTATGATATACATTAACAATAATTTAGTTAATTTTACTTACTCTTTACTATCAATTCATTAATTTGTTAAAGAAATATTTTAAAATAAACAGTAAAATGCTTCCTTTGATGATTCATGCGGAATATGAAGGTAGCGATCATTGCAGAAATAAATTCCATAACCAGCTCACGCGGGTTGTGTATTTTTCCTGCAATGTTGCTTCCTTCATACCCCGCATGAATCACCAAAGAAAGCATTTTATTGTTTAAGTAACACTATATCTTCCCTTTGGTAAACAAAAGCAAGATATACGCTTTTTTGAAACTTACGGTTATATTATTCAAACGATATTATTCAAAGATAAATATATATATTCGGTTTATATTTCCCCTTATTTTTGCATTGGATATCTGTGACGTTCAATCTTCAATAACACACGTCAAACCTGATCACGGCGTATGAGTACAAGTAAACGTCATCACGTGTTTTGAATCGATTTATTATTGTAAGATTAAATGTAACGTTCAAACTTGCATAAGCAATTTGATATGTACTTCTGAAGAATAACCGTAAAATCATATGTATTATATCTCAAAAGAAGAGTGTCTTGCACTATATTTTAAGCCGCGCAAGCGCACTGAATAACATGTTTTATGACTGATCCTTCTCTTATTTATATCCCTGACAAGAAGCGTATATAATGGCTTTAAAGCGACGAAACAAAAATATTTCATACTAATAAACATCAAAATAAATATATGCATTGAATGCTTAATTTTGGATATCGTCGGTCCACAACAGGCCGTGCAGACAAATTATCATACCGCGCTAACGATGCGGAAGTAACTAGTTTTAATAAATAAGATAACTAACGCGTTGTAACGCTATTGCTTTCAGGTACAACAAGATTGGACTAAAATAATTAATCTTTATTTGTCAAGTCATCCGACTTATAGCGATGTTTGCAAACATTTATGAATCTTTTGGTGCCGATAATCAGACATGTAACTTATGCAGCTTATACATGACTAGCAATGCCGCATTATATTATATTAAAATTGCAATACGTGTATTTCTTTTCTATATAATGAAAGAAAATGACACTATTTATTTAATTCGTGTTAAAAATTCGCAAGACGTTCTTCGTTCAGAACCAATATGTACCACGAATTTACGAAGATGGAATTTGTCCTGGTTTTGATATTTAATAGAAAACAATTAACCTCATTTAACAAAATATGAAAAAATAATTCAAAACCATCAATTGATTTATGTGTAAACAAAAAAATCCCACTGCGAAATAAATGCATTTCTGTGAAATTCGAACACAAATCAAGGTTTAAAAAAATAATTTCTATGTCATTGAATTCAAAATGTAACAAGAAGCTTAAGTCAAAAAATAAATCGTTTGTCCATCTTGTCTTTCGAGGTATTGAAAAGGATCAGCTGTTTTGTTTGACTAATCTTCTTTCAGTTTGTTCAACATTCATGTTTATTGACTTGTAGTTATCTTTATTTCACGAACGTCAATGATCTATGGGTAAAAAAAAATCCGCTAAGTAATGTTGTCACGAATATTTCATAATTCTTCGGAGATATGTTTGCGGTGGGACGACACGAAATATACCTATGTTATAGAATTACACATCATTAAAATTCGTGAAAGGGGACAATAACCGGGCATTTGGTTTGGAATCCGACCCATATTATCAATCCGGATAGAAAGAAAAGGAT
The DNA here is from genome assembly GCA_016163765.1 of Magallana hongkongensis. Lineage (NCBI taxonomy): Eukaryota > Metazoa > Mollusca > Bivalvia > Ostreida > Ostreidae > Magallana > Magallana hongkongensis. The sequence goes on from WFKH01011581.1 coordinate 3,317, forward strand.
AGTATCCAAAGTCACGCAGCGGAAACACAGAGTTTTAATAAGCATTTAAAATAATGTCAAAATATAATAATTTTATATTCAATTATCTTGGATTATATCAGGGTTTTTGTATTATTTTTATTTATTTATTTATCGTTTTCTTTATTCGTTTATTTATTTAATGCTATTTTTTTAACGTTATTTATTTATTAATTTATTTATTTATTCAGATTTTTTTTCTCAATTTCCTAAGTGATCCCAAATCATGTGGTTGTTAGCTTTGTGTACAAATTTTAAAAAATAGCTTTTCTATAATGTACAATTAACTACGCTAACTTCTTAATCATTATAGGAAGTATGAGATTCTAATGCATTATGGAGGACGGAACTAGAATGGCATCACTTCCCCGCAACTACAACTAGGTTAATGCTAAATAAAGAGACGTCATTCGCGACACATACAATATACATACGGTATATTGTTCTCTGATTCATTCTTCTCGACTCGTTAACGCTCTCTATGATCGGAGATTTCGTGCTTTAGTAATTAGAAACAAGATGAAGAGGAACACAGAAGAAAAAGAATCTGATGGACTGTTTCATTGAGAACGAGCTGTGAGTACATAAATTCTTCAATGGAGTAGTCAACTGTCGAGCACGTGCTAATGGCGCCGATCCGTTCCCGCCATTATCCATCGTTCTCCAATTAGAGCGGGATGCCGACCCTTGACGACAAGATGTGTGGTTTAACATGGACGTTCGTTCTTACCATTGTCAGTGTCGTCTGCTCGACAATGACACTTCTCCCGCCAAAGAGAAGCAGACGATTGCTCCATGATTTCTGCTCAAGTCGACGTTTGGTTTTTCGATGGATGGGGAACCAGCATCAATTAACTTCACATTATTTCTTGTCTATACGCTCCTTCTGGAGATTTTGGTGCTTGAGCATGCGCCCTGAAGCTCTTGAAAACGAATGATTAGAACCAAGAATGGCGTCATACTAACTCTCTTCAAGAGATCGTTCTTTACAGATTTGGTGCTTTGGATACTTGTACATACATAGAGCTTGTTGGGGAAGAAGACCAAAAATATTTTTTATAATGTTATTGCCAACAAGGTTCATCTTTTTCTTCCACGTAAATGACTTCAAGTTGTTGTTTTAGGCAACTTAGATCTGATAAACGGACACATAGAGAACGGATCCTAGTACTGTTACTTGCAGTTTCACAAAATAAACATCTTATTTGGCTGAACGGTCTTGGAACGGAGATAAACTGAGCCGTTTCAATTGACAATTCATTACCGGTATATGCTTAGTGAAAACATCTTGAATTATCACTTTGTTCATTCACCCAGAGTAAATTGTTATCATTAAAATAAATAATAAAGTTACCGAGCTTGCCTGGTCTTCTAAGTTTTTGTCCGAGCTCGCTGATGCCTAAACCCCTGATGTAAAAACTTTGATCCATTCCAATATTATACATGTATAATCAGATTGCATTAATTTAAAGAATTCAGATTTATTTATTCTAAGATAATTCTGTTGGTTTTAGGTATAGAAAATAAGATAGCTGGACATTTAGCAGGTGGGGGGGGGGGTGAATAACAACAAAAGGCAGTTTATACCACGTAGAGATATTGCTTTTTAGGACTTTATGCCAGTCTGTTACATACTAACATTCTCGTAAAATCACTCACTTCGGTTTGATTCGTTGAGTAATTTTTCAACACCCTCATGGTCCATACATTCGCAAGTTCTTGTGAATAAACTCCTTTGCTTCTCGTGAAAATTATGTATCTTTTCCATATCTTGTTTTATCATCATATCCTTATCTTATTTTGATGGAATTTGGTTTTATTGAATTCGGCCTTTGATTAAACTCCTTTGAAAATCTCCATGACCCATTCTGTTAATTTATGTTTGAGTTTATTTTCCTTTATTTATCTACATATTTATATCTATTTTTCTAGTTGTGTGTAGATAAACCTAGGTATACAGATGTAAAATATCCGACACTATACGAACATTAAGGGTCAGTATTGTCATATAGTTGTCATATTGTAAAATTATTGTGAATTCTCTGAGAATTTAATGTCAGTGTGCATTACACAGCTCATGTTCGAACTCATATATATTATGTAAATTTCGCAGTGAATTTCCAATAAGAGGAATGAGTCCTTTTTATACACACACACACCTTTTTTGGCATGAATCTTTCTCTTGAACTATTCGAGTAATATATAGAAAAATATGTGATGCAAGCTTCCCCCAAAACTTTTAAAAGGTAAAGTGAAAGTTGATATTTGCATCCGATAAACGAAATAGGATTTGGCAAAGTTAGTCCTTTCAACATCTCCATCCCCACCCCACCCCTTTTACTGCAGGTCTAGATTTTGGGGGTAGGCTTGCCACTCCACCCCTTCTTTGAAAAGCGATACTGTGTGGGTGATAAGACAGTTGATGCATTGTCTGTTTCATTGACGTAACGGGACAGGTCGGGGAAAGGGGATAGGTATGGAACCAAGGATATCATTAAAAAATGAAGCATAATACTCTTAAAAATTATTGAAAACCGGAGAAAATCAAATCACTGTGTTATATTTTATTTTGCTGTATTTTGAATGTTTTTTTTATTACATTTGATAAAAAAAATTCGGTCACAATCTCTACACACAGCTGAAAAACGTACGAGATTTATACCTTGTCTCATAAATTGGCAAAAATTTTAAACGTGGCATAGAAGGTATAAAGTCATTATATTAGATGTAGGCTATGTCGATTAACTATCAGAATTATTGAATTCAAAATGAAAAATGAATTTAAAAATTGTTGATATAATCGCTCCATGTAAACTTTGTGGGTCTAAAGTAGTTGATTTATTCATTCAAACAATGAATCAATTAAAATCTTTAGTTGCATTTCAAAATCGGTTGCATATAAAAACAGGAATTTCAACAGAATATTTTTACTATGGGTTTTAGAAGACAAAAATAGTAAAAGCTTTATGTAAAAATTTCACAACTGTGCTTATAACTGATCTTAAAAAATATCCATTGTTGTTCTGACAAACTGTACCAGAATCTCGTGTTTGGGACTTGTTTGTTATAGATTTAGAATTTGTCCAGCAAGTCAACAGATCCGGTGGGGGGTCAGAACCCGCTTTCACCTGTGTCCAAAACAACCCAGGTAACACCAAAAATAAATCCCCCATTTTCTGATCAGTTGATATCTACATTAATCTTCGTATTAATCCCTCTCTAAAGTCCTCATCCTCTCCCCCGGACAACGGGCCACGCCATTCAAGGCCGCAATGTCACACAATACTGCGATAATCTTAGACAACGCCACCCGAAAAAGTAAAGCCCCTATAGTATTCCTATTAAATAGTTAAAACACCAAACTCAATAATAGCTAATTAAAAACACAATGGACCGTTACGTTAGCAGTTATTAAAATATCACACACCGAGGAATCGGCGATGAGGTGACAGCGAATGGACTCAGCCAATCAGAAGTCGGATTGAGATGTCATTCAGCGCTCAACTTGCACGGGATTGACGCGATCATCGGTAGGTTAGGGGTGAGACGAAATCAGCGCAGCTCGTTGTGTATTACGACATTCCACTGGCGAACCAGCCCGTATAACAAATTACTTTCAAAGGGTCTACAAGAATGAATCCGGTCCTTTCTCCTGAAATTATTAGAGGTACGTCTTTTTATGATATTTAATCTATTTTTTAACATTTGAGAAAGTTTGGCAAGAGTTTTTGTACCCGGTTTTACATATCCTCGTGCGAATCAGGCTGTTGACGTCAATTGGATGGCCTCGGGCTATTTCTACATAGCTGTGTTCGAAACGTTTTCTTTAACTTCACGGATAAAATTTATATATTTGAAATATGAATTCACACATCAGGCAACTGACTTGACTTATGTGTCAAAATATTTGGCTTCTTTTGGATTGTGGTTTTCTATTTTAATAAGGACTTTTTTTTTCTTTTTATGTTAGTTCAGCTGAACTTTTTTTAAAGCATATATTGTTAAAACTCGACAAGATTCATTCAGGGTGTATGGAAAGTCGGCACTATTTAATTACAACTAAATTGTTTACTGATAATTGACTTTTTTTGCCGAAAATATTGCAAGTTAATTTTTTTTCGGGTCATTTGCACAAACATTGTAATATATCTTTTACAATATCGCGAGTTTAAAATAAGTTAACTTCATATATGATAAGTAGCATAGATTAAGCGGCCGATTCTTCTGTTTAACGGAAAACCGAGGTTGAATGATCGGATGACTTTATTTAAAAAGTGGATGCTACCTTTTCATTTTAGTTTTAAATAAAAACGAAATTTTCCAAACTGATGTTAACTTGTTTACTGCTAAAACAGATATAGAATTATAAGAAATAAATCCCCTAATATATCGTTAAATGACTTCTAATGTTAATCATACCAATTTTAAAGAATGGAGATTAAACATATGAAATCTTGGTATAATATTATGCAAGATTTTTAATACTCTGACGTAATGATTTCTAAGGGTGGTCCTCGTGAAGGCGAACTCGTGGGGACAGGGTTTGTGGTGTGGTAATATTGAGTAACTGATACAGGCGTGACGGTAGCCATAGAATTACATTGTCTGCTGCATGTAGAATAAAACTAATTTGCAGTTGTAGAGACGGTTACAATTTGGTCAGGAATCAAGTTACCTGATATTACCAAACTTTCTGTAATACACTACGTGTTCGCAGCGGTTCACGTCGAGATAAACCCAAACTGCATCAAAATCTATTTACTTGCAATATGAATTTATATTATATTTTTTTTTCTGTATAACTTTAATTAACATCACTAATATATCGAGTATCACAATATTCTCTCTTTTTTTTAGTGCGATTATTTGTGCGATTCAAAATAAATGAATAAGATAATTTTGTGTAATTTGCAACATGTAACAAATAGATGAAAAATAGTTAAACAGTATAAAAGTGATTCTTTGTTTTTAAAATAAACTCTCAAGTAAATCGTAAACATTACCCCCACCCCCCGTTGCTTTGAGAAACTAGAGTCAAAAGACGAGTTCAAACGCAGCAGGGACCTATGATCCCCGACGTCATAGGGGGCAAGTTTTTACTGTCATTATCCCCTACATCTACGGCAAAGTACTCTATTATAAACAAAACTTGACAGCTAAATAAGCAATTTTGACCACGTTTGTAATTATTATAACTTCATTCCGAATGCCCGAAAAATACTTAAATGTTTAAATTAACTATTTAAATTTTATTAAACAACTTATCTAAGGAATTCATCCATACATGTTATTTCTTATTTTCATTTCCAAAATGATTAACAGTATAAATGGGTTTTTTGAATGCCTGTAATTATGAATTAAAATTATCTTAGGAAATTTATTTAAAATTATTCAAAATTTACATGAAAATACATATGTAAGTTATATGAATATCCCAAAGTATGTTATAATCTTGGCCTGAAATATACAGGTTTCATTTTACTGAAAAATTGTTTTCTTGCAAAAAATATAACCCTCAATGCTGAAATTTATTTTTGGAAAAGTATTTTCTAATTTTTTTTAAATGTAGATGTTTGAGATTCAAATTATTGTTGTGACACCCTCAGTAAAAAACAGAATTCTTGAAATCTAAAAATTTTAAAATTAACAACTTAAGTCGCTTTCACCTTTTTGTTTCTATGTTTAAAAAAAATATTATACATGTAGTAATAAACTTGCAATTAGCTTTTACCTATTAATCAAAGGAAAATTGCCTAGTAAATTATGCAATCATTTAAACTAAATAACATCGCTGCGTAAAAAAAATCTGTAAATATTTCTCATCATTGACTTTCTCTTTCTCTATCCCTCTTTCTCTCTTTCTTATAGTTAAAAGTTGATTCTTTCTGGTAAAAGAACTTTATGTAATAAATCAAATTAAAAAGAATCCCCAGACTTCCAAAAAACCAACACATTTTTACATTAAACAAAATCCACTTATGGGTGAACTCCAGATTCAAAGGTAAACAACGGAGATTGAAATAAGTTTCCCTTTTCATCGGAAAATTAGCAACACAAAGTTTATAATCAGATTATTAGTACAAAGCCATATTTCGGCCAAGATATACTACTCCTTCCAAAATGTTAATATTGACATTATAAGCTTTAGTTTTAGATTAAAAAAATAAACTAGGCATGACAGAGAATCCTCGATCTTACAAACTACAGGAGCAAAACACTTCAAATTTATTTCAGGAAGAAACTGCTTTCTTTGGTGTTACATGCTGGTATGTACGGTAGGTGGCGAGCATTTCAAAAAAAAAAATAAATAAATAAATAAAAATTAAAAATCATAACTAAAGGAATACGTAAATTATTCTGAAGGTGGGGAGCATTGCAAAAAATTATAAATAATAAAAATCATAACTAAAGGAATATGTAAATTATTCTGCAATAATCGCTACCTTCATAGCCCACTAATACCAAAAAAAAAAAATCGAATCGGAATCAGCCGAGTTTTGCCGATTGAAGGTATGTAAAATATTTGGAGGAATGACGTCAGTCCGTGCTATCGGTGCTCTTGTTGCTAAAGTTTCGATCAAGCACGAAATAATCCACGCCAAAAGTATATTTAACAATGTTAATATATGTGTTTATAGGCGTTTGAATAAATCGTGTAACTATAAGGACCGAGCACTGCTAAATAATAAATTTCAAGGCGAGTTACAAAAAGTTCAAGGAATGCGTATATTCATACGCAGACACATCGAATTAAACTGGTTAGATCGAGTTCGGCTTTGTCAGTTTCTATATGAACACGATCACATTAAAAAAAAAACCCAAGGATTAAATACTCATTAGATGTAAATATAATATAAGAATAGTATCAAAGTACAGGGATTTCTATATAAAATTTTGTTCGGGCGATAGTGATATACAATTATTATATTATTCAAAACCATCCCCCTCGATCGGTCTTTTCTTTTTTCATTTTGCTCTAGACTGTAGTTTAATCAGCTTCAAAACCAATCTACAATGGAATGCCTTATTCCTCACAAAATAAATTTAGATATTTGAATTACCAAATATTGGGCTTTTTTTTATTAAGATTCTGGACAACAAGATAGAAAACCGGAAATCCTGTGTCTTGTCTGCGGAGACAAGGCTTCTGGGAAACATTATGGCGTGCAGAGCTGTGACGGCTGTCGGGGATTCTTCAAGCGGAGCATCCGTCGTAGTCTGGAGTACGTCTGCAAGGAAAACGGAAACTGCGTGGTAGATGTTGCTAGAAGAAACCAATGCCAGGCCTGTAGGTTCCGGAAATGTCTGGAGATGAAGATGAACAGAGATGGTAAGAAAATATTTACGAAATACACCTATACATAGAGTTAACATTTTTTAACACATGCGGTACCATTATGAAATATATTTTATCAATTATTTTAAGGTTCGATTAAGTTTCTATTAGAGGTGTCAAACTATTGCTAAGCTTAAAGGTACACCTATGGTCACGAGAGATTTTTGTCAGTTCTTTGATTGATTACTGGAACAGTGCTTGAGGTTTGGCTTCTGGATGTAGCTTTTTCTTCTCGTTTCCCCTGGAGTATTTGATAACTAAACTCCAGGTAATCGTGTTGACTTCACCTGTGCTTTCTCAGAAAGTTCTCCGATCCGTCATCTCGAGTGTACCTTTCTCCGGAGTGATCAATCAGTCGGGATCGGATATCCCCGGAAAAAATGCGCTGATCCATAACAAGTGCTCGTTCTAGTGTTTGGGTCAACATAAGCTATGTGTAATGATGAAGAGAATCGTGTCTGCCGCGGGATTTCCAAACCAAACTCATATGTATTGCTTCAAGTGGGTCTGCACCAAATTCTGAGCAAATACATTCAATTATGGAAGATGCTGATTGCATTATTTTCCGATCAATCCTTTGTCATCGATTTAATATTATTTTAGACTCGTGTCAATAGGAACTTATTTTCAGTAAAAAAAAAAAAATCATTTACATGTAGAAATTTTTTAAAAAATTGATATATAGAAATAGGACAAAAAGATCTTTAGAAATGAAAATAAACAAAGCACACCGCTCATAAATACACAGCGAACGTACTGAAAGGAGAAAATGATCATCCCTTAACAATCTGAAGGACCGGGTGTAACGTGAAGAGACAGCAATACCCAAATAATTTGAAGCGGTAAGTGTGAAGGGGCGTGTGGAGATCAAGTATCGGTGTTTTGTTTGTCAAAATGTAAAAGCTTGTAATCGAGAATTCTTTTGTTCCCCTGTCCCCTGTTGTTGTACAATAAACATATTACAGTGCCGAATTGGCTGTAGATTGGTTAATTAAACCATACGCCGATTGACGACAAAGCCCCTTCACGGCGGTGACACCCTGTTGACAAAACCATCCTTGCCTCACCTGTCCGCTCTCACTGCGCGAACGAGATCTCGCGAGCGCACGCGACTCTTGGAGAAGTTCTGTATACAGATTACTGAATGAAGCATTTAGGAAAATATTTAATGAGCGCCGACTACTGGTGTTAAATAGAGCCAATTTGCAAATAAAGGGTAATGTGATCTCTTCCAACCTGTGGCCTCCATATTTTAAATGCCTATTGCCAAGTACAGAGAAGCTTCCTCGACGGTTGTCTTGGACATTTGTATCTAAGTCAGAAAGTTTCCAACAATTTTGAATGACAAAGACATGTTTTACAAGCCGTTTTGTCAGAGCTTTGTATTTTGTTAAAATATAAAAACTTTATAACAAGAATTACTAGTCACATAGAAATTCAATTTTTGATAAAAGTAATTGTAGTTAATTATATAAAACCAACAATATGCTAGATGCGAAGATTTAAATCGTACAAAATATTCACATTAAATGTGAAAGATGAAGAAAGTAATAATTTTCAATTTATTAATACCCCCAAAAATAGTATTCTTGTAAAAACATTTATTTCTTTAAATCTAAATCTTTTTTTTTTATGAAACATAAAATATAAGAAGTAGAAAATAAAAAATGACTCTGGTGCAATAGGTTTTATATGTAAATTTTTCAAATTTTGTTTAAATATTTCTATATCAAATGGGAGATTCGGTAGCATCAACTTGATATACACGTATTCAATTTTTATTCAAATTTTGCTTTTTCTGTTTATTAAATTATTTCTGAACACAATGAAACTGTTAATTTATCTTGTTTATTACACGTATCTAATTTTTTTTAAGAATTGGTAACTTCTGTACAGTACCTTATTTGTTACCAAAAAAAAATGACTCGAGCTGTTTTTACATAACGAAGAATTATGAAATTTGTGTCTTACTTGTACCCTGACTTCTGACATTCAAATTTTGGTCAAACATTCGAAACGACCAAGAATTAAAAATAGGAGAAAAGTAGATTGTAGCATTGTTTGTTTTTAAATATTAAAAGGGTAGTCTTTGCTCATCAGCCCAGTGTGTTCTACATTTAAATGTATAATT
>WFKH01011581.1:17399-42261 GCA_016163765.1 Magallana hongkongensis
AGGTTAATCAGTCCAAAACTAGCGCACGTTTTTCTGCGCAATAAATATACAATTTTTTCAATGGGCGGCACTGTAGCTCCCAGGTCGTCCATCCGAATTTTTTCAGACCGGGAGCTACAGACCTGCAGCTAATTGGATAGTTGTTACGAGCATTTTTGAATCTCTTTTCGATCGATCGAACAGAGGAACAAAGTATCATTGAGGTACTTTCTATCTAAAATCAGAATTAGAAAAGTGCTTTGTTATTTTCTGATTGACCGTGATATCATATGACACATAGCTGGGAACACTTGTCCGAGTTTTCTAATTCCTGATAACGAATAAATGTATATAGAACAAGGTGTGACTAGTGACAACATAAACAAAGATCGACCGAGATATGTACTAGTTTACCTACGCATTTATAGGCATGGATTCTAAGAGAATCCTCTTTATGCATTGTGTCACGACCTTGAAATTTTCCTAGATATAGAAGGTCAAGGTCACTGGTATCTCTTAATGCAAAATTTTATTATCTCTTCAAAATTCCTTTAGAGGTATTTGGAATCCGTTTCTTATTTTGAACACCAAACCAACAGATGCCATTCTCTTTGTCTAACATCATTAATCATTTGAGACGCAGGGGTATAGATATGAATATGCATAAATATTCCCTCAACAATGCTATGCGTCATTGGCCTTAATTATTTGGGGGGGGGGGGGGTCACGGTCACTAATCTCTTATATAAAAGAAAATGTTAAGTCCAAATCTATTTTCTAAAAAGCCCATTCTCTCTTCTGATCATACATGTATCATTACGCGAAGGTAAAATGTCCCATGATAATTATAATGGTAATTATTTACATGAACATGTCCCACAGAACAACAGACCTTCCATTGCATATAGCGTGTTTTGCTTGCTTAACAAAAGAAGATATATTTAATTCTCCAGGGAGAAGCATAGGCCACTGACAACACCCCCCCCCCCCCCCCCCCCCGATCACTATATAACGTGTATATAATTATGAAAACATATTCTGTCAACTACACGTTTGAAACACGAGAAATAGTTTGTAGATGTTTAGTAATACCTTTGAGGATTAATATAATACACACGGTTCCATTATAATTCCTCGGAGATAAGAACTAAGACTACACTGTTCTACATCTTATTAACTTCACAATGCCATCTGGTGGTGCATTGCTGTCGGCTATAGGTAAGAATCAACACTTTTACATTAAAATGATTTTTTCCTTACTTTACGTATATGATCTGGAACTATATCTCAGCAGAGTGGTTTAGGTCTGTAACTAATATATAGAGACCTGTAACCTATATCTACTTCTCTACTTCTCGGTGCAATTCTATATTGAAGTTCTGTGCATTGTCCCGGTCTTAGAAGCTTACACGTGTGATGAAATCTTCAGTAAAGGTACAGTACCGCAGATTTATCTGATTAAAACAAAAAAAAAATCCTGGAAAAGTTTATCTTCGATTTTTCTATTTTTCTTCTGTTGATTTTCAGCTACAACACTCGATTTTTCGCATAGTGGTAAGTAAGATATATTCTTTTGTAACGAAATTCAAAGTTGTCAATTTGTTGAGTTAATTGTGTCCAGGTTGTAGAAATATTAGTTTAGATGCTTTAAATAAAGGAACTTTAAATCATCGCTTTTTGTAACCTCTGAAACCTAAGGAATACGAATTTATGGAAACATCCCATGAAATATAATAATTAATAATAAGATAATTGACCTTCAATGAATATTAATAATTTCCCAATGATCAGACCACTGTCTTCACAACTAGGGGATATCTTCTATATTTGTAGGCGCTGAAATAAACGTGGACTGCCGATTAAGTGAGTAAAATTTAAAGTCGATATGTTTTGCGTGTTTTATTTTATTTGCTATGACAATTAATTTACTGATCAACAATTCAAAACACAGAATAATTTTTCTATAGATTTGAAACACATAGAGCCGCACGTTCGTAAGTAGTAAAACTTTTTATGAAGTGTATTTCTTCTGATTTTTTTTTCTTCAGCTTTTTACATATTCTGCAAAACAATTTTTAGTTATTTTCATATAAAATCTTTAAAACGAACCCACTTTACCAAGAATTTTCTTCTTATCAAAGATTGACGATAAAGTTTAAAGAAGAAAACCAAAAATTAAAATATACTCGCTATTTGATCAACAAAACACATTTATCATTAAATATCTGCGTATTTATAGCTACATATATATAATATGTCATTGCTGAATCTAACAGTTGCGCCGTACCTGGACATTTTACGGACCACTTCTCTCGTGGCTTGCTTCTACTCCGTGTACGATGTTAGACACCATGATGAATACTTCAATCAGGAATCTCACGTCATCGCTATCTGTAAACCTGGAGCGGTAGGTAACTGTAACTGTAAACCTTGAGCGGTGTGTAAAATGTATTATTTGTAAACCCTGAAGTAGGTAACATGTAACAATAACTGTAACTTAATTGGAGACGTAGGTAACATTTATTATCTGTAAACCTGAAGGTAGGTAACATGTATTACCTGTAAACCTGGACCTGTAGGTAACATGTATTATCCGTAAACTGTAATTGTAAACCTGAAGCGGTAGGTAACCGTAACTGTAAACCATGAGCGGTAGGTAACATGCATTATATGTTAACCTGGAGAGAATACAATAACTTAACTTTGATGAGGAAGAAAAAGTAATTTATCTATTGATGAGGAAGTAAAAGTAATTCATCCAATCTGAACGGTTTGTAACGTTTAACTGTAAACATGGAAGAAAAGGTTAAATAATCAGTAAACCTAGAGCAGTGTATATCATTCAAGTTTATGTAAACTTGAAGCCGTATGTTACAATTATTGTAAACCTGGAGCATCAGGTAAAAGTAAATGTAAACCTTGAGCCGTATGTTACAATCACTGTAAACCTAGAGCACCAGGTAAAAGTAAATGTAAACCTGGAGCAGTAGGCTACGTTATCTACCAAGAAAGTAAGATAAAATTGTTTCTGTAAACCGGAATCGTCAGGTAAAATTAATATTTAAACCTGAAGCGGCGCGTAATTTTAATATTACTAAACCTTGAGCGGAAGGTAATAGTTATACTTGAGCGGAAGGTAATACATTTAGTACTAGTATTATGTAAATCTCGTTGTAAACCCTGATCGGTAGGTGACATTATCTGAAGTAGTCGGTACAATTATACCGGTATCTCTGTGTGATATCTATCGGTGGGCATCATCACTGACTTATACACTGTTAACCAACTTATATATGCGAAGACTTTACTTCACGATTTACAACAGTAAATAAGTGGTTCTCAGCAACTAGTTTTTGCGACCAAGGCCATGATAATGATTATTAACAAATACAAGCAATATTTAAGGGCATGTTCGCGTCAAAAAATATTTATGAATATGAGGTTCTCGCGAATCTCGTAAAATCTTTTCGCACGCGAATAAAAATACCGATTTCATGAATTAATACGATATTTTTTTGTTTTTAGATGTGCCTTAACCAACTCCATAACGAGGCGTATGAGAGAGGCTGTGTAGATGGACACACGAACCAGGTAAATAACATTACATGACAGCCAGACATACATGCATATGTAAATATGTTAAAAGGGGTGCAATAGAAGAAGCGATGGATGCGCAAAAATAAGGCAACGAGGGACATGTTGAAAAAGAGAACGATTATAACTGTCGAGAGAAACAGTAAGAACAAAAAATGCCAATGTATTACGAGAGAGAGAGAGAGAGAGAGAGAGAGAGAGAGAGAGAGAGAGAGAGGGGGTTATACTTATAATTTTAAAAAAATATAGATATGTAGGATATGTAGAGAGACAGGAAGTGCACTTTAGAACCTGCAGAGAGATAGAATGATCATAGAAGAAAGAATCTGATAGATATTCAGTAGTACCTTGGTTTATTTTAGCACCAGGCAGTCTGTAGCGGAGACTTCTGTAACAGTCGAACCCAAACAGGTAGGGAGTCATCTAGACAAAGCTCCATACAAGTGCTCACGAAAATGAGTTCATAAATAATTTGTTTATATCATGTTTTTTTTCAAACAGAGATGGATTTGGTAAATAACATACTCTCAACTTTAACGAAGACCACGCCATCATCAGGGTCGACAACTAGCACAGTTTCCATGACAACCACATCAGTGCGTCAACTTTACACAGGTAAAAACAAAAACTCCTGCTTTGAAAATGGTGTATTCTATAGGGAATCAAAATTTACCTAAACTCACGAGCTATACGTCAAATGAAGTTCTATTATATTGTTTGATATTTCCTTGTGTCGTGTAATGATGATCAGATACTCATAAAGGAAAACAAAAAAGCATAGCAAAACAAAACCAAAACAAAAAAACAAAAACAAAACCACACACACACACACACACACACACACACACACACACACACACAAACCAAAAAAATAAATCGTTTCTTTATAATTTAATATAATATTACCAGATTAAGATGAAACATTGTTAAGAACAATGCTGGAATACATAGCTCTTCATATGTGACCGTAATCGGCGAAATTCTTATTCTTGAATAAAAGACTTCATTCTCAATATTCTGTTCCTGTTATGCAGTTGATGCATCACGTTCACTGCAATATTGGGGCTGAACAAACATTAAAACTTTTTATATTCTACATATAAGAAGATTTGAATCCTCTCATGGAGATTTGTATTTTTTGTTAATTAGATTCAATGACCTGCGAAGACATCTTCAGAAAAGGTATAACTTAAGTATATTTCAATACCATGATATTATAAATATGATGTTTAAATTACTTATAGTAATCGTCACTTATGCAATTCAAATTGTCGAAATAATAAATTGTTTTTTTAAAATATATTTTTCAGCGTCCTTGTTAGATTTCTCGCAGAGTGGTACGTACATTTTCTTCTGAACCCAATGTGTACCCCAAAAAAAAACCCCCCTAAAGAAATTACATTTACTGAACAACGTAGTCCAAGAACTTTGATTCATGTAAAGTAATTCATTCCTCATATTTGTTCTTGCACCTTCACTTGAAACCGATGTTAGGCTAAGATGATGATTCAGAAATACAACATTTTTTTTTAGAATATTAATATAAAATGCCTGTATATTTTTTTCTTCTTTCAGACGCAGAGATAAAGGAAGCATGTCGGTTAAGTGAGTACAATTTCTATTATATAATTAGTCAACCTCCACAGATATGGTTCTACATGTATTTATCTTACCGTTTATATGCATATATGTGAATGAAATGTACATGTATAAAATTATCATTCACAATGCGGTACCGTGACAACGTGTACTTTAATTCTCTCTGTAGATTTGCAGCACATTGAACCACACATTCGTAAGTAAAAAAAAAACATAACAATATTGGTTCAGAATATTAGTTTTGATGAGCCATTTGGGATATATACCAAAGTACAAGTATTTCGTATAAATTTATTTATTGGGCTGATTCTAACAGTTGCGCCATACCTGGACATTTTACGGACCACTTCTCTCGTGGCTTGCTTCTACTCCGTGTACGATGTTAGACATCATGATGAGTACTTCAATCAGGAATCTCACGTCATCGCTATCTGTAAACCTGGAGCGGTAAGTAACATGCTTTATCTGTAAACCTGGAGGTATGTAACCGTAGCTATAAACCTGGAGCCGTGGGTAAAATGTATTATCTGTAAACCTTGAAGTAGGTAACATGTAACAATAACGGTAAACTTGGAGCGGTAGGTATAATGTATTATCTGTAAACCTTGAGCGGTAAGTAAAAGTAACATGCATTATATGTGAACCTGAATGTAAGGAACATGTATTATCTGTAAACTTAGCGCGGTAAATAAATGTAAGATGTTAATGTTATATACCAGAAAAGTCAGGGAAATTGTCTGTAAACCTGGACCAGTAGGTTACAATAACTGTAAACTTGGATCAGTATGTAACATTATCTTATTAAACCTTAACGGTTACTTACTTTATCTGTAAACCTGGTCACATAATATGATCATCTGGAGCGGGAGGTTACATCATATGTTAACCTAGAGCAGAAGGTTACGTAATGTTATTTTGGAGTAGAAGGTTACATAATATGTTACTATGGAGCAGAAGGTTATATTATATGTTAATCTGGAGCAAAAAATTGAATTGTCTGTTAATCTGGAGCGGAAAGTTATATCAAATGTTAACCTGGAGGGAAAGTTATATCATATTTTAATCTGGAGCGGAAGGTTACATTATATGTTATGATCCTGAGAGAAAGGTTACATTATACAAATATTGACTGGGGTTGAGGGCAACATTAAATATATTAGCCCCCGAGGGACAAAATATTGCCCGACGCGAAGCGGAGGGCAATATATTCGTCCCAAGGGGGCTAATATAATCAATGTTGCCCGAAAACACAGTCAACATTTGTTTTATATGAAGAAACAAACTAAAATTCAAGAAAGGATTTGAAAACAGATCGCCATAATTTTCTCAGCTCAACATAGATTTCACGAATTCAATTTTGCGCAAAGTTCATTTCCAAAATATCGTCTGCATCAAACGGTCAATGGTTATATTCCGCCACCCGTAGGAATTAAATTACAGATGATCTACTGTTCTACCTGAGCGATTAATTGAAATAGAGGGACTATTCTCTAGATATTATTCCTAGCCGGTCAATATTTAAAAAAATATTGACCGGTCAATATTTTTCGGACGAGCTAATATTACGATTATTGACTATTCGTCTATATAGAGTTATATAGTGGGAATATACTACTGAATATAACAATATGTGTTAATCTTTAGCGAAAAGTCATATCATATGTTAATCTTTAGCGGAAAGTTATATCACATGTTAATCTGGAGCGGAAGAATATATTATATGCAATGATCTTGAGAAAAAGGTTACATTATATGTTATGATCTTAAGAGAAAGATTAAATTAAATATTCATCTTAACAAAAGGTTACATATTATATTAATTTGGAGCAGAAGGTTACATTATGTGTTATTCGGAGCGGAGCGTTACATAACATGTTAATCTGGAGCGGAAGGTTACTTAGTACATTATAAGTTTATCTGGAGCAGACGGTAATATTATATGTTAATTTGGAGCAGGATTTGCATTGCTATTTTACTTGGAGCTGAAGAGAACATCATCTTATTAACTATGAAGTTGTTGGTACGACAGCATCAATAATGCAGAAAAATACATACCTGTGTGATCCACTAAAGAAAGAATTAAGGATCTCTCTTAGTTAATTCATAAGTTAAAGTAATTAAGTTATTATTTCTGTCGATCAGAACGTTGCATGCAATGTCCAATTCTTCCATTTATGGAAATTATTACAACTCTTGAGTAGCTTTAGTAGTTCGTCAGTTTGTGCTGTCTTTCAGCGTTTTATCAAAGTAACTGACAATTTTTACAGTGTGATCCTTGTTGATTAGAAGAGAACAGAGAGATCCTTTTGTATGTTGGAAGTCAAAGGGAGCACCTGTTATTCCCCCTCACTTCTGTTGTAATGCTCTTGAACTTTTGATTAAATATTTAGTAAAATTGATACATTGTTTTTCTAGATGTGTTTCAATGAAGGTCACAGCGATGCTTATAAAAGGGGTTGTGTAGCTGGACATACAAATCAGGTAAACTGAAAAAAAATTACAAAGAGGGAAGGAGAGATTACTCAGTGCGCAAAGGCTACAGTTATTTAATATTTTGTTACAGCATCAATCCACCTGTTCCACGGACTTCTGCAACAACAGAACCCAAACAGGTAGATTTATCGATAATACTACACAGAGAGAGAGAGAGAGAGAGAGAGAGAGAGAGAGAGAGAGAGAGAGGCAGACAGAGAGACAGACAGAGTACATATTAAAAGTTCTATTCATCAAACAAAATGTATAGTTAACGTTCGTCATATGTATCCTAACAGAGATGGATATGATTGGGAATATCTTGTCACTTATTACAACTACCACAATAAAAACCACAATCACTTCAACAACCACACCATCCTCGACAACCACTTCAACAATCACACCATCCCCGACAACCACTTCTACGCCATCAACCACTCCTACCACTACACCATCAACAACCACACCATCCCCGACAACCACTTCAACAACCACACCACCCCCGACAACCACTTCAACACCATCAACCACTTCTACACCATCAACTACTTCTACCACTATACCATCGACAACTATTACATCCCCAACAACCTCACCATCAACCACTTCTTCAGTCACTAAACCAACAACCACTATTAAACCATCAACCACATCATCCCCGACAACTACTTCAACACCTACCACATCACCAAAGACTAGTGCGCCTATTAATTCACCGGCGGTTTCTACAACATCCTTAAAGACGACAACATTAAAACCGATGACGACAACATCAAACCCAATGACGACAACGTCAAACCCGATGACGACAACGTCAAACCCGATGACGACAACCAAACCAGCAGTGACGACAAGAGCAGTTAGCTCTACAAATTGTTCAAGTATTGACCTTCACAGGTCCTTTTTGTAAAGAGAAATCAAATCAAACTACTCTAAGTAGTAAGTGAAGGTCTATGCTTTGGTCGATAGTGCGCTGATCCAAATCTAGAAATAGATGCAAGACTGAACAAAAAGCAATAGCGCTACGCTTTGTTCTAAGTTTTTTCCCAAAACAGATTATATAGAATATCTTACATTGTTTTCTGATGCAAATTGGGCATTTTTTTTAATATAAATGTGGATATCTTACTTAATTTGAAAAGTACATGAATAACATCTTGCTACCACTTGACATCACTTCTGTCGTTCTTTCAGACAGTCCCCAGCACCAGTGTCGCAGTGAAGGGTTCTGTTCCCTCTATCACGCCAACACTGGAGCGTGCAACAAGCCTATAGACGGCAATAACAGGGACTTTTTCGACAAATGTGCACTTTTCTGCAACCGATGTCAGGAATGTATGTTCTATCATACTGAACAATGGAAACGCTCCGTCAGTTGAAATCGTCCAAACAAAATTTGAAAACTACAAAATGTATGTACATCTCGTTACAGATTGTCAGTTGTTCGCCGTGAATACCCAACCTACGGCAGGTAAGAAGGTCATTTGTTCAGTTATGCCATTATTTATCTTATTGTTTCGTCATTGATTTTTCTTTGCTTTTTGGTTTCAAAAAATTTGATTACAATTCACTGGTGATATGATTCACTTGTAATGCTGTATGTGATCCATACCAGTGAATCCTAGCAAACGTTAAAATATTAAGTAACGTCTTTCAAATTACTGTTTGCAAAGAGCTTAATAATCATAACAAATTGCATTTCTATTTGATGTTTAACAGCAACTCAAGGTTTCCCAACTTTAGTGTTACAAACGTCTTTACATTGAATCGCTTTTAATCACTCGGAATTTGGAAAATGTTTTCGCCACCCACCTCTTAACAAAAGGCGTAAGTTTAAAACACGTCGAAATTACCATCCCCAATATTAATCCACACTATCTTCTAACATTTTGTTACAGCCCCCCGGAACTGTCACCAGTGTGGGGACCTGGCCTCCTCCAGCCCTTGCTCCACCCTGCAGGTGTACACCGCACCCTCAACCCCCTGCCCCGCGGGTCTGGACTTTTGCATGACCGATATACACCATGACACATCGGGAAATGACCACATATACAAAAGGTTTTTGGA
The DNA here is from genome assembly GCA_016163765.1 of Magallana hongkongensis. NCBI lineage: Eukaryota > Metazoa > Mollusca > Bivalvia > Ostreida > Ostreidae > Magallana > Magallana hongkongensis. Next base: position 27,114 of record WFKH01011581.1, read on the forward strand.
TGTTTCGTACTCAGTATACTTTTTAGCTCACCTGAGCTGAAAGCTCAAGTGAGCTTTTCTGATCACATTTTGTCTGTCGTCCGTCTGTCTGTCTGTCCGTCCGTCTGTCCGTCTGTCTGTCCGTAAACTTTTCACATTTTTGACATCTCCTCAAAAACTACTGGGCCAATTTTAACCAAACTTGGCACAAAGTACCCTTAGGCAAAGGGGATTCAAAGTTATGAAAATTAAGGATCACGCCCTTTTCAAAGGGGAGATAATTAGAATTTATTTTAAAAAATTGAGAAATTTTCAAAAATCTTCTTCTCAAGAACCATTTGGCCAGGAAAGCTGAAACTTGTGTGGAAGCATCCTCAGGTAGTGTAGATTCAAAGTTGTGTAAATCATGACCCCCGGGGGTAGGGTGGGGCCACAATGGGGGTTCCAATATTTACATAGGAATATATAGAGTATATCTTTAAAAATCTTCTTCTCAAAAACTAATCAGCCAGGAAAGCTGAAACTTGTATGGAAGCTTCCTCAGGTAGTGTAGATTCAAAGTTGTGAAAATCATGACCCCGGGGGGTAGGGTGGGGCCACAATTGGGGGTTGAATTTCTACATAGGAATATATAGAGTAAATCTTTAAAAATCTTCTTCTCAGAAACTTATCAGCCAGGAAAGCTGAAACTTGTGTGGAAGCATCTTCAGGTAGTGTAAATTCAAAGTTGTGAAAATCATGACCCCCGGGAGTAGGATGGGGCCACAATTGGGGGTCGAATTTTTACATAGGAATATATAGAGTAAATCTTTAAAAATCTTCTTCTCAAGAACCATTTGGCCAGGAAAGCTGAAACTTGTGTGGAATCATCCCCAGGTAGGGTATATTCAAAGTAGTGAAAATCATGACCCCCGGGGGTGGGATGGGGCCACAATGGGGGGGTCAAATTTTTAAATAGGAATATATAGAGTAAATCTTTAAAAATCTTCTTCTCAGAAACTAATTAGTATGGAAAGCTGAAACTTGTGTGGAAGCATCCTCTGGTAGCGGGGTAGGGTGGGGCCACAATTGGGGATTGAATTTCTACATAGGAATATATAGAGTAAATCTTTAAAAATCTTCTCAGAAACTAATCAGCCAGGTGATTCTTTAAAATTGTTTAGACTTTGGCCCCTTGATAATTCTTGGGCCTCACAAGGGGTTCAGAGTTTGATGTAGGTTTATATCCCATACATAAACAATTGTTTAGGATCTTTTTGAGAACTGCAATGCTCAACATGTGTTATGACTATAAAATCATCCTGTTACAAAAGGGACTAATGATAATAAAAATAAAAATATCCAGGGGGGAAAATGGATTTTCATTTATACAGGATCTACATGTATTATACTACATTGTCCAGATAGTTTGTATTATGACTCCTTTAAGCTGATTTCATCATACCTATTGTTCCTCAGGTGAGCGATGTGGCCCATGGGCCTCTTGTTTTGAGATGGGTATGTAAATGTTTGGTGTGTTGTACAGTACCAATTTTTCCTACAATAGTATGTACATGTATCAGTTTATTTTATTCCTATACACATGCCCTATTTCCTATAGCCATGCCTCCTATCTCTACTCGTGTTTTGTTTCCTACAATCAGATATCCTTTCTCAAATCTTGTTGTGTTACCTACAGCCATACCTCCTTTCTCAACTCTTGTTGTGTTACCTACAGCCATACCTCCTTTCTCAACTCTTGTTGTGTTACCTACAGCCATACCTCCATTCTCATATCTTGTTGTGTTTCCTGTAGCCATACCTTTTTCTCTTGTTGTGTTTCCTGTAGCCATACCTTCTTTCTCTACGCGTGCTGTGTTTCTTAAGATGTGTCATTACTCCAGCTAATTTTTTTTTCCTAATCAAGTGCGTCGTGTCCTCGTGCTTACTCCGCGTTGTGTTTCTACAGAAGAGGCATTCTTTCCTACAAATTTGTCATGTGTTCTATAGGTGCGTGAGCAGACAGACGTGCGAGACGGACTGGCTGACCCAGACATCGGACCAGGACCACTGCACGCGCTTCGGTCAGGTACTGACCAGTGGGGAGTTCAGCTGTCACTTTTGCTGCACGGGGGACGGGTGTAACACGCGGCTGGTCCCCGACCATAGCACCTTCTACACCAAAACCTAACCAAGCCTCTACGCTACAATCTACTCCATACCAATTTAATATCCTCTTCGCTACAATCTACTCCATACCAATTTAATACATGTATATCAGTGTTATTTATACATCATCTACGAATTATTACATGCCTCTTCGGGTTGTTTTCTTACAATGTATATCTATCCATATCAAGTCAACTTGAATACTTCAAAGCTATTGATGTCATTTACCTATAAGTATTACTACTTCTCAAACTGTTTTTAAGTGTACAGTCATAAAGCGAAAATTCGTAAAGCTTTCAACTTCACACATACAGAACCGAGTTTCATATTACCGGATATACTGCAAAATAAATGGTTGCCAGGGTGATCTGTTCACTTGTATTTTCAAACAACGAGCTGATAATCAAGGAATTGGATGTTATGATATATATGAATTTTTTTATTGCTTAAAAACTTGGGCTTGTCACTGGAATTGACATACGCTGGTCTTTATGAATGACAGTCAACTGCCAGTGAAACTGGTAGGGGGATACATGTATATTCTTTATTGCTTCCTTTCCGTTTGTCTGCTTGTCATTCTATCCCAACTTGGTTTTCATAATTTTTCTCAATAATGGTTTGGAAAATTGATTTGCCATGTAGCTTTATAATGAGAAACTACAGATCAAGCTTGAGTTTTGGTAGATTGATTAACAGATGATAAAGAAATTAATTTTAAACTACTATTTCTTTTTTAATCAGGTTGGTTGTTAAAATGCAATTATAATGACTCATTATCTCAATGGCCACAGCCAGCATTCTCTCTCTATCCTACTCTCTATCCTACACATTTACCATGTTTACAATTAACAACCAACGTCAAAGAGCATGATTTCATGAGGCCTGTATCAGACATAACCAGGGACGTATTAGTATATACGTCCCTGCTATAACTATTCTATTAAATCGGACAGTGTACAATACCGGTATATATCGACAGTGATTCCCTTATGTATAAATGAACATCGTCTTTAGAAGCACATTTGTTTTATTCACTAAAGTGTAATGCAGACTTGAGATTTGTAAAAGTTTATTCAGTATGTGTTTATGTGATACAATGTGTATTCCGTTCTTCATCGTTTTATAAATCACAAACAATGAGAGAGATCAGGAGTCCATGTTCTCCCCTCGTTTATACGATGCATAGCACTGAGGACTGGGAAGCAAAACATTGGTCAAATACTGATTAACGAGAACTGTGTTACATAACCTGACAATGGCTGACTAAAAAATTACATGAACACTATTTATTTTGTAACAGAGTACTGACACAGCAAAAAAAGACTTGTTACTAGTAAATGTATATATAATATTCCATATATAAAACGCCTCGATCACAGCTTGTATTTGACATTAAACTAAATAAAAAAACAAGGTTCACAGGTAGTACCGGTAAGTACAGTTGATAAATATAATAGGTTTATATCTGATCTCTCTACAGTTATGAACAAATCTTTTTTAATACCGATTTATATTCCAAATCATTTTCTATTCCATAACGTAACAATACCCCATACCTTGTTTTAAAAATTAAATACATGTGTAAGTACAAGTAAACAAAATACACAATAATTATTCTCAACAAATGATAAATAGCCATTAAAATGATGATGAAGCAAATGACAACCAAGGCAGGGTTAAATTGAGGTTATACAGAATCAACATGGATCAGAGCAAGTTGACCAGTGGTAAACATGTCAAATCAAAAGAAATGTACAAGGAGTGAACCTATGGAGTTAGTAGATCTTAAATTATGTGACCCAATGTACACATCCTGTAGAATACATCCAACAACGAAGTAAAAAAGTAATTTGTACACATCCTGTAGAATACATCCAAGAACAAAGTAAAAAAAAGTAATTTACTAGTATAAAGGTAACATCATTGTCCATTGTCAGGTCTCATCACATGTTGCTGACTGGCTGACTGACAACCAATCAACACTGAACCAAACAGAGGTCATCAGACATCAGTTCTGGCATTGGACTGTACTTTACATGGCATTAGTAACATAAAGGTCAATATGCATTGTATTGTGAACCCCAACAATAACAAAGGTTTCAGTGTTTGAAATATTTCTCCACATAAATGAAAGACTTCTGACATTTCTTGTCAATCAACAGCTAAAAGATGAATCGGCTTGTCATCTTCAGTGATCAGTGCTTTCAGACACTGAACATAACAAACACTAGCACTATCTGCTAATCAAAAACAAAAGGTACCAGTTGTCATCCATCAACTATCAAGAGAAAACTACATGTGTTTAAGTACCCCAGAAAAGTTTCAGTGCATTGATGAAGACAAATAAACACAAGAAAACAAGTCAAAATGCAGTAAAATTAAAATAGACAACCATCACTCATTGTAGACTAATTATAGACCGTGGTCATTCGTTGGTGTAGTCCATGTTTTTGATGAACTCAACCGCTGAACAGAACTGTATCCACCAGTACTGCTCCTCTCCCCCAATCCTGTTACCATAGAAACTCTGTATGTACTGAATGGTGGACAGCAGACAGGGAGGGTTGGCCTTGATGATCACAAAGATGATGACAGGGATGAAATCGTCAGCAGCGGGCACCGCTTTCTCGTTGGCCATACTGAGGAGGTTCATGATGGTGGTGGCACAGCGGAACACACACTTGACTTTATCCTTGGGGGTCTGTAGAAGAAAGCATTCAACTCAGGGTCAAAATACACACCTAGCAGCTTAGATGACACAGCATCTTTTTTTAAATAAAAAATATGGGTCCGTTTTAAGTTCTAGGAAATGGTGGTGAGTGATGATCATTTTCATAAAAAAAAGCATTTTAGTAACAAGTGCTCAAAGAGGGCTAATACAGGCTATGCTATTACATGTGACAAAATCTTCTGATCACTGAAACTGACCTTATAAGCATTGATCATGTAGATTTCCTTCTGGGCGGCTGTCCAGGGACACTCGAACTGGTACATCCGTGGAATCCGGAGATCCTTGTGGGACGGAGTGATAACCTGACTCAGCTTCTTGATGTGTTCTTGGAACAACCTACAATACAGTGAATGTATCAGCTATACAGACTTAATTATGTGTTCTTGAAATGAACAAGTCAAAGATTTCAAGATTACTATGAACCAGACTGTGAAATGTATTGAAGATTTCTATATATGAGGCTACAATGTATAAACATACTGGTCTCTCAGGATGTCACCGTCTCCGTTGGGGAACATGGCATGTGTGTAGATCCGACTCATAATGTACCTCTCTATGGCCAGCTGTGCGTCCTCAATCTGACACTCATTGGCAGCTGGAAAAACAATCAGTCTAATACAACTTCCTTATTCTACACCAAGTGGTCATTCAGTCACTTAAAAGCTATTGGCTTCATCAATAATTCACATTACAAATAAAAAATGTTGTTTAAGGTGGAATGGGACATCTGTCGATAATAATGAGGATAAAAGTACATTACAATCAAAATACTTTCACCGGTTTAGAATTTTCAATTTTAAAATATTTGACCAAAATACACATTTTAAAAATTTTTGTAAAAGTAAAAATTTTTAAATCCCCAGCGGGATTCAAACTCATGACTAACAGATTCGTAGTGAACACTCTGACCCATTGCACTACACTGTTTGGTGACAATTTTGGGAGAGAAAATATTTATAAAATTTACACTTGATTTTATTGTATATTTCGATAAATACATGTAGTACATCACAATATGGAGGTGTCCCATACCACTTAATATATTTGCATTCAATCAATAGTAAATGAAGTTGCAGTGGGATTCCCAAGCACAGAGTATCCCGGTAATGACCTTCACCCCTTACCTTGCCACACTGGGTCCTGGTTCATGGCCTGGTACAAGTACTGGAGAAACTGTTCTACATGGTCAGTCTGTAACACAACGGGAAGTACTATTTAATCATTGTAACATTACATTTAAGGCTCACTTCCCCTTAAATAGGAAATATATATTGAAATATCGAGATAATTCTTTCTGAAGTTACTCATTAATAGTTCCTACATGTATGTGATGAACTTTATAATTCAAAACATAATTTTAATATACAGAAATAGGCATTTACATATGTAAATGGATACATTACAACAAATTAATACCAAATTGAATAAAGTCATAAAGAAGTTTATAATCACAAGCTTAATAGTCCTTTTTAAAATTATAGGAAAAAACAACATTTACCAAGTAAATCTTAAGGTTAATGATGATTACCTTTTCATCAGATACTGTCAGTTTGTTGAAATCAGACATGAATCTGACAACACTGCTTTCCTTCTTTTCAATGAATAGCTTGACACAGATTCTGGTCATGTGATTCCCACACACCTCCTTGTCCCTAAAACGTTTTATCAAAGCAATTAAAACAGCACCAGATTATATCAATATTTCCAACCTCAACTAAAAAAAAAAAAAAAAAATTCTGAAGAAATAAGAACATGCTGAAATCAAATTTATATAGTAGCATACACCAATATTACCTTTTGATTCTGCTAAGAAGACGCTGTAGATGTGAATGGGTTCCCAGCAGGCCTTGCCGACAACGAATTAAATACGAAACATAAGCAGCACGACTCTGATAGTCTTCTTGGAGAGAACGCACCAATTTCCTACATCTGTATATATAAAAAAAAACATAGTATTCAATCTAATGAGATTTTTAAACAGTTAATTTCTAAAAAATGTTTCTCCCTTACAGTTATTTGTAAAAAAAAAAAAAAAACTACCATAATAGTATAATACCAGAAACTATTTCAAAAATACAAAATTTACCCTTCGCCATCAAAGAGCCTGACACAGCGGATGGCCTCGTGAAGCTGAGCTATGAGGTCCTTATCCTGTAGATTGAGCGCCTCGGCCAGCTGCCCTCGTAACATCTTGTAGATTTCTGCAGGGTCCTTCTTTACCCCCTCCTGCCCCACCTGAGGGGAGAACTCCAGTAGGTTATACCCAAGCTGTATGTCCGTGTTACTTAGAACTATGCGCAGCTTTCGTTTTGTGTCCGTAAATGCGAAACAGGTCTCAAGATTATCCGGGTCGTAGAGGGGTGGACCGTGAATATCCTCATCTTTCACAGACATCCTCTTCTCTTTCATCGCGGTTACATCAATGTTTGGGAGAGTTACCTCTTGGGATACCACTGCATTGACAGTGGGCTTGGTTCGATATTTCTCTAAAATGTCTTCTGAGGATTCTATTAACCAAAGCGATACAAAATATATATCACATGTATATTGGTCCATATACAAACAAAATCCAGTGTGTTCATTGTATATCAAAGCAGTAAGGCAAATAATTTTATTCAAACTTCATTTTAATGGATGATGTCATTTCTATTAGTTTTTCATCTTAGAATCTTTTTCTAAAGCAAAGTGACTGCCAATCTACAGAATTAGCACCTTCATTCTTTTAATGGGTTTACTATGTAAATGTTATATGATCTTTTGGACTGTAACCTTATCTTTTTTTATTGAGCAGCTTCTCTTCCTTTCTCCCCCTGCTTTACTTACCTCTGAGGGGTGGGTCTCCTCCCTCTGCTCCCCCCACTCCCTCCACAGATGTATCCACCAGGATGGGTTCTTGAAGCAAGGAAGTGGGCGTGTCTGCAAAAAATCCAGTAATTACATCAACATTCAGACCCATATTTTAAGTTGTAATTAAGAACAAGTGCATATTCCACTCTAAAATTGTATATTCCACTCTCTGAGTTCCCAAGGCAAAGCCGAGGGAAATAGTTGCTGTGGAGGGGGACAATACACTTGCTATTGTCTGAATAGTCAGTTAAAGGGTGTTTATTATAACGGAGAAAACTTTGTCAGCGATAGAGATTTTCTTGATGGTACCGGTAAATAAATTAAAGTTATTGGACTTTGAATTTATCATAGCGACTCAGATTACACCAGAGGTGTTCCGAGTTTAAAAATGAGGGAAATTGAATGCAGATGGTAAATAGTTTTGATGACTATTAACCATGGGCAGATAGCACTAAAACTATTTCACGGTTACAAACAATAGCATGTTTATTCATTGTAATTTTACATAGAAAATATTCACAGAGGTACATGTATGATAAATTACACTATTTGTGGACATATCCCACCCTCCGAGTACATATATCCCACTCTCTAGATATACATGTACATTCCACTTTCTGAGTGTAAATTCTACTACAATTATACTCTACTTTCTAAGTAATAGTTAGATCATGTTAAGTAAAATTTAAGCGGTTAAGGAGGGGGCAGAGGGAGTGAAGCAACTGAGCCCCTTCTTAATTGCTAAAATTTTACTTAATACACATTGTATGATCTAATTTACTTAGAACTTAACCCACTTTTTCATTGGCTGATCAAAAGTTCTGTGCCATCATTTATTATCTCTCTTTTTTACGGCTCTCTAAACCTTCAATTGAAAATGTGACATCGCAGTGAACTTAGAGAAATTCGTAACGATTAAAAACATCACTTAATAGAATGTTTAGCAACTGCTGATTGGATAAAAAACTGGGTTATGTTTGCGGAGCTTGAATGCGAGTACAATAACTCTAAACTCATTTTATCTATGTATTATATGTATATATTTATAACATTTTATCTACTTCCATTCTCTGTGAAGAGTGTAGGATACTAACCTGCCCCACTGTCCTCTCCACTTGACTTCATAGACTTCTTCTTCATTCCTAAAAAAAAAATACAAAACCGTACCAGTTTGATAAAATTGGAAATATTTCATTTTTAACTCAACAACTTTCCATCAATATTTTTAAGATAATAGTTTTGTATACATGTGTGCAGGTACATGTAATATACACCAAGTACACAAGCTACAAAGCATTCAATATGTGTAAATAACCACTTTCACGTGTATTGTTTAAAAACATTAAAAAAAGACAACTACCAGTACACATGAAATTATTCATGTCTCTTCATGTTAAAAATGTTAATTTCTTTGTCCAGTGTTTTATTAAGCTGATTATTTACAGTGAGTTCAAGTTAAACCTGTTAACTTTTATTGTTCATTGTTAAAATATATACTGATTTTCTCAGCAATACTGGCACATGTATATCGTATGGCATAGGCTCAGCAAAGTACTATATGTGTCCTCTGAATGCAAATCAGTCATTTAGTAAAAAAAAAGAACTACAACCAAATGCTTTATGCATTAAAACAGCAGTGTCATCCCAAAGCAATCAAAGATACAAACATGCATCTGTATAGCAAGAGTGAAATGGTAGTCCAACATACTGTAGATTCCTAATTAAACGCGAGGAATTTATTTCCGCGTAAAATCGCGAGAAGCACCCTTCGGATTTTAAAATCTCGCCATTATTTTTTGAGAGTTGAAAACTATAAGAAATAAGGAGAAAAGTTCGACGTTCGCGATTTTATATTCTCGCGGTTTGATAGAAAACAGCGGGATCGTGGAATTAAGTACTCGCGTAATATAAGGAATTTACAGTACTCATTATAACATCAATTTTCATGTAGACAATTTTAATATTAAACTTTTAGGATAAAAAATACAACTTGGTATGGTTTTTTTCTTCTTACACTCCATTATAAATTTGTATGGTGTAATTCATATGAAAAAGTTATTGTTTAGACATCTTTCTTTAATTTTATTTTTTTACTCATAGGGAAGATGGCGAGTTCAAGCAAAACAAAACACATGGCCTGGACTCCATTCCACCTGCTTGCTATTCTTTCTCTGTCAGAAATTTCACTGTCATGCCCCATCAATAGTGTACATGAAGTTTTAAGAGAAAATACACTCCAGGGATAGTAAAAGTAGAAAAAGGTTCTCTGCTAAGCACACCTTCATTCCAGCCCATTACAGCTGAATTAAGCTAGTTCAATAAATAATTACAATAGCCTCTCTAAATGATCAGGCCTCAAAGCTATCAAAAAGTTAGAGTACTTTGCAGGTAACACACAGAGAAAAGAATGCTAGTGGTGATGAAAGTTTACCCAGATGCTGCTGAGTAAATCTGCTGCTTGTTCGGATAATGGAGGAGACATAGTGATGAGACCCTGAGAAAAACAGCAATACTCAGTTCTGCTGCCCCCAATTTGTTACACAGTCAAAAAGACTTGCTGCTAGTTAGTACACCAGACAAAATAGTAAAACCATTCCCTCACTTTTTTTGTCATCTAATAATTCAAAAGCACACATAACAAAAATACTCATTTCATAGTTTTATCATCACATAACAATGTTGTAAAAATAAAAGGCAACAAGTGCTATACAGGAGCCGAGTTGTCAATATGACCTGGGGTCTACACTCAAAACACCTCAATAAAACAGGAAGGTGTTTATGTCATGACAAACATTAACTGATTACCTGCCAACGAGGAAGGCTCACATGCTTTCATTCTATTTTATGATCTGTTCATTACACCAGCCAGAGTAAAAAGTCCCATACCCTTGACCTTAATGAAGGTTACAACTCATTTGGTTGTAGGTTAATAGAACCTATTCCTAACATAATTATTTTCACAAGAAACTTATCAATGATAAATTAAAAATTAAAATTTCCCACATTCAGTTTTGAGTGTGGCAAATTGGCAGAGTGGAAACTAGCCATTGTTACCTATCTTTCTTGCACAAATTTTAGAGAGCCCTTGCAAGCGCCCACTGCTTAACAAGCCTCTGATGATAAAGTAAACAGAGAGTTCTGACAACCGATGTGTCTGAGGACACCATAGAGAGGCGAGATACGGAGATAGATGCCCTGTTACCTTTGTTCAGTTTGACCTTCAGGTTCCTGAAGAAGCTCTTGTTGTCCCTTTGACTCTTCTCCTTGGCAGCTGCCGCTTCCTGTAAAACAAACATAATCCCGTACTGTTTACTTCCTCAACAACAACAACATCAGAGATATCTTCAAAGATTCCGAGTACAGATTTTTATCATGCAGACTTGGCGGTTCCATTTATATTACATGTATTTAATGTACATGTAAATCTTCATCTTAGCTACAGAACATGCATTTTTTTGAGTGCCAAATCCTACAGAAAGTATGCAGAATGTTCACTTATTTATAACACTTATCAAACATTTGTAAAGTTTTCCTCAATTAAAACTTCAAGTAGTTTTTCAAAATTTACATACAACATTCAATGTTTCAATGAAAAAAAAATTATCTCATTTTTTTCCAAGTATGTATTCATACCTTTTCCTCAGACTTGTCCGACACATTGTCAAAGCTTGCGGACCTAGAGGACTTGGCAAAAGGGACAGCGTCTGATCCACTGGAATCACTGGTGAGGCTGTCCTGGCGGGAGCGAGGTAGGGGACCCCCCTTTGTGTTCCCCTCCTTGACATCGATCAAAGAGTCCACCTGGAATGTCTGTTGTAAGCTGGCTGCCGAGTCCGCCCAGGTTTTGACGGCTGATTGGTCAGAGTTCTCGTCCCCTCCCAGGTTAATCAGGGTCTCTGTGGTGGTTTCTGTGGACTCGGTAGGAATTGGATCATACATGATCACAGACAGGCGCTTGGTGCTGAACGCGGTGTTCTGTTGCTCGGACAATTTGACATTGTTTGGGGTGTCTATTAATGAGTCAAGTGACTGGGAGTCAATGGACCGAGGGGTTCCTCCAAAGCCAGAGTCAGAGAAACTGTAGGTAGCACCGCAAACCACAGCTGATCGTGACTTCTTGGTTTCTAAAGATTTAGATATAGTAAATATTAACTTGGTTTACATGAAGCAAGCAGACTGAATTTACACAAAAAATGTTATCAAAACATGATCACCCAATCTTCATATAGAACTAGTAAAATACAAAAATCAATTAACACTGACAAATTAACCAACGTGATTTACCTAAACTCTTTTCATCCATGTCTTTTTTAACATTACTTATAGCTGGACAGCTAACTCGTTCCAGAGGTTTTGGACCATTAAACATAGGATTTTCAAATGCTAGGAAGCTTGCATTTTCTGGTCGAGAGAGAGGATCAAATGCTGCTTGGTCCTGGTGATTGACTTTTGGTGAAGACTGACTGGTTGGCACTGGAGCTTTGAAGTGTTCTTGTGTTTTCCCAGCAGGGAGGAAGTCTGATTGAGAAAATCGGAGTAGAGATTGTGCGTTCTCTGACTGTAGACTACTACTGTCCTCTAATTGTGAGGGGAGAGAGAACCGATCAGGTTGTGATGATGCAGTGCTTGGCAGTGGGTGAGTCATTCGGTCTTTCTGCCTGGGTAAGGGAACAGGGCGAGGGAGTTTATCCAGGTCCAGGGGTGGGGCTGATGACATAGCGTGAGGTGCTTTGTCCATCAGGAGAGGTTCCGGGGGTTGGGAATTAGTAAGCTGCTGCTGGAGAGGGGGAGGGAATTTTTCTGGTTGAAGCAGAGGTTTAAATGTCTGTTGGGAGGAATGTGTACCTTGTTTCTGACTAGAACTATGCTCCGGCACAGCCAGAAGATTACTGGACTTGGCCCGAGGCTGATATAACCTTTGGACAGGTTTGGGGGGAGGTAAGGAGAGTCTATTAATGTCACTCGGGTGGAGAGGGTCTTCGTCCATAAACACTTCATTGTGGGGGAAGGGCTTTGCAGATTTCCTGTTGACTTTGATCTTTGCTGGGAGAAAGGGCACAGCCGCCTCTGCTCCACCCGATGCTTCCATCCCCTGTCCTATCTGTAGATCCTCACTCGGACTGCGCCGACCTAAACCAAAAAAAGCAAGAAAATCTTATTCAGCTCTTATTTGAGATTTATTTAATCTGCCTCTTTTTCATAGTCATTTCCACTTTATTTCACTAGTGACAAACCTTCAGAGTTTTCCAGATTCCCAGCATCTCCTGACATGATTGAGGCCAAGTCTGTGACACTACCTACATCATCCTGTAAAGATGAATTAATCAAAATCAGTAAGTACTAAAACTATTTGACACAAATTTCATATAAAGGACTTAGAATCCTATAAATGAAATTTATTTCCTGTCTTCCAATTAACTAAACAGTTTAGTGACACAGCTATTTCTGTTTTGTACTTGATTATCTGATATTTCTTTGCTCTTTAACATGACCTGATTTCAATGAAGTACATGCTGTCTGGTGTTACACACCTGACATCACCTGTTACACACCTAATGTCACCTGCTACACACCTGATCAAACTCGGACAGGGCCTGTTTGTCCTCTGTGTCGCTGGCCAGTACGTCCGTACTCCAGGCGTCACTAGCCGTCTCCGACACCTCCGACACATGCTGCAATAAAACAAAGATCAAGCCTCTTCACAGCTGTATTCATATGATTTGAAGATTAATATACAATTCTCTACAATCATTTGGGGGTGGACTTTACTTGTTAATGGAGACAAGTTACTGTTTCCTCCATTTGTATACCCCGGTACACGGTCAAAAAAGGTAGAAACCTTCATCATTGAATATAACTTGCTTTAATTTCAATTTAAAAACATGTTTACTCTATTTGTGTTGATGTCAAGTTTGTAACCTAATTTGATCTAATGAATGAATATCGTGATGCTAGATATCAGTAGTGGCCCTTACATCCTGTCGCGGGAGGAAGCTGCTGCGAACTAGTTCCTCTAGCCTATCATACTGGTTCCCCTCTGGTGGGGGCTCCGAATCACTGGCCAGAACATCTGTACTCCACGTATCACTCACTGTGGACTTGGTCTCCACTCCTGTGGAAAATATTAAACACGTAAAACTATGTCCAATATATCATACAACTTCCTTTTCATTGAATTTAACGGATCATAATTCTAATGATGTTGGTAGACATTTGCCTATTTCTTATCATAATACTTTGCATGTTTATTTCTTTTTACAATTTAAAGTACACAGATAATAGAGTACTTCTAAAGTGACAGCAATCATAAGTGTCCTTACTCTCAATTTCGGATCTGATTTCAAATTTTCCAAATCTATCTGTGACATCTTCTCGGTTTGGTTTTGGAATTGTTTCAGGGAGGGGAGGAATCTCGGGGAGAGGCATCTGAGGGGGTGGGGGCTCCTCCACACTTCCTGCCTGTGAGAGGGGTGTGTCTCGGCCACTGATGTTGGGAGTGCCCCGCCCACTGACGTTAGCGGAGATCATATCTGACATGTTGTCGTTGTCGTCGTCTTCCTCCACAGACCCCACGGAGTGACTCGAGGCAGCCTCCGAGAAAGCCTCCTGGATCTCGCTAGTGTTTCCTGTAAGGGACAAGTCTGCAAATAACCACCCACATTGGGTTAGGGGAGCACAGGACACACAGTGGATGACATGTTAATATATAGGCTGGGTATGATTTACATAACAACACAAAAATATACATGTATGGTTGTGAAAAAAAACAAAATTACAACATACAATTTACATGTGTTTTTTTTATCAATGGTTTCCTTGTTTGATAATGACTTAGCTTAATGCTTTACCAATAGATTCCTGGTCCTGAGAGAGGGAGAACCTCGTCCTCTTAGATGTGAACATCCCCACACTCTCCGCCTCCTCATAGTTAGGGACATCATGGTATTTGACCCGCCGGGGTTTGTTTTCCTGATCCATGGACAACACTTTCTGTTCGGACATCATTCCCGGACATTCCGAGTCTACGTTCAGAGGAACCACCAGAATCTCCTTAACCATCTCATCTTGTCCAGCTAACGAACTCGCCCCCTCTGATAATCCTCGCTGCTTCTTGTCTGAAATTAACACCAACAACTGCCATTCATTTTTTTAACAAAAGTATATCTAGGAAATAACGTACCAAATAATATGCATATCTTGATTACAATCTGAGAAAAAATGTATCTCAACCAATATGTGGGTTTTAACGCCAATCTGGTTTCATGATTTAATGCATCATACAAACATAGGTAATCACAGATTACAAAGCTCACCGAGACGAGACATCACCTTTATGAGGCATCACCATTATGAGACCACCTTTATCATATGATATGAAAATCATAGTTAATGATCTTGGATATTCATGGAAACTGTTTTGACACAATATCGTATATCATATGT
>WFKH01011581.1:46292-59093 GCA_016163765.1 Magallana hongkongensis
TTAAACATCCTATTACCTTTTTATCTCTATCCGTGAATGCGTGACGTATGAGCATATTAATATCAAATGTCTCCTGTAAAAAGACCAACGAGCATAAATTTGCTCACTTTTACCTCGGAACGAGTACCTGCAATGCAACCTGCCTACTTCTTTACCTTGGGGGTTTTTGTTCTGGTCATGTTCGCCAACGTTATCCCCATTGTGATCTTGTGCTGTTCGAAGAGCCTGCGCCGGGACGTCTTTTACCGCGGCCTTGTCTGTCTGTGTGTCAACGCTTTGGCGGGTGCGCCATTTACATTTTTGTTGACGTTCTACCCCCAAACCATTTCGTACAATGTGAGCATATTCTTGAGATCTCTTACTGATGTATTTGTGCTTCAAGCCAATTTCCATCATCTGCTGATTTCTTTTGAACGTTTTTGCGCCTGTAGAATGACAAAATATTATCTTTATTTTACCAGTTGGCACCAAGTTATATATATTTTCCTGACTTACGGGATAACAGTTGGGTGTGTTATTGTTATTCACAGGTCCAGTAAAACTAAGAGTCATATTAACACATCATTGATCTACAATCGGGCGCCCTCGGTGCAAATCGTCTACTCTTTTTTTACCATCGCTATTATTCTGGGAGTTCTGCTTTTTACTGTTTTATCCATCTATCAACTTTTCAGTAATTTAAGAAAATCTGGGAAAGTTGCCAGTAAAGAGACGAAAATACAAGGCAACAAAAATAAAGATAATTCGGTGATATTTTGTGTCACAAAACAAACTAAGCAGGCCTTGAATGATGACAAAGCAAGCGAACCAGACAAAATTTTGGTAAAGATGGCTGACGAGAGAAAATATGCACCGTGTCGATTGTCGAATACCTGTACTGTGGAACCATCCAGTTCCCAATGCACCGACATTGGCTTCCAAAGATCCCGTCAAAGAGGGGCAACAAAATCCGGAGAGCGGCGAGGGGAGTCCGTCAAAACCATGCTTATCGTGGTTCTCACCCTGGTGGTCAGTAACGTCCCTTATCACGTGGTTCAGGCGGTGTCCTTCTTCACTGATCAAAATGTCGCCGAGGAAGCCCTGTGTGTGACATATTATATGAACAAGTGTCAATACATTTTGAATCCGGTCATATACATGTGGAGAATTCGACCGGTCAGGGATTTTATAAGGGGCAAAATGAAGTGCAATGCATATGTAAATTCTTAGAGGAGACATGAAGCTGGCATTTACAGTTTGCAGTCAAAGGCACCTAACAGTGTGTTTGCAGTGTCTAAGTGATATTCAGTATCTCAAGATGGTCAATTGTATAAACCAAGTAATATTGAAACAGAAAGTTCAAATTGTCAAAGATTATAATTTAATATTTTTATATTTACATCCACTAAGTATGATTCCCTCTATTTCTTACGTAAATTGATTGTAATTCATAGCTCTATAAAAACCGACTGGACTGAAATCTACACGATCCAGTTCTAACCAATATAGCGATCGGTCGAAACCTCCAGCAACCTTAGAAAAATCACGATCTGCACGAAATAATCATAATGATGTCAGACTCAAATTCCCATATAAGATGACTTGGCTATTTCTTTTATCTATGTATGATATACATTAACAATAATTTAGTTAATTTTACTAACTCTTTACTATCAATTCATTAATTTGTTAAAGAAATATTTTAAAATAAACAGTAAAATGCTTCCTTTGATGATTCATGCGGAATATGAAGGTAGCGATCATTGCAGAAATAAATTCCATAACCAGCTCACGCGGGTTGTGTATTTTTCCTGCAATGTTGCTTCCTTCATATCCCGCATGAATCACCAAAGAAAGCATTTTATTGTTTAAGTAACACTATATCTTCCCTTTGGTAAACAAAAGCAAGATATACGCTTTTTTGAAACTTACGGTTATATTATTCAAACGATATTATTCAAAGATAAATATATATATTCGGTTTATATTTTTGCATTGGATATCTGTGACGTTCAATCTTCAATAACACACGTCAAACCTGATCACGGCGTATGAGTACAAGTAAACGTCATCACGCGTTTTGAATCGATTTATTATTGTAAGATTAAATGTAACGTTCAAACTTGCATAAGCAATTTGATATGTACTTCTGAAGAATAACCGTAAAATCATATGTATTATATCTCAAAAGAAGAGTGTCTTGCACTATATTTTAAGCCGCGCAAGCGCACTGAATAACATGTTTTATGACTGATCCTTCTCTTATTTATATCCCTGACAAGAAGCGTATATAATGGCTTTAAAGCGACGAAACAAAAATATTTCATACTAATAAACATCAAAATAAATATATGCATTGAATGCTTAATTTTGGATATCGTCGGTCCACAACAGGCCGTGCAGACAAATTATCATACCGCGCTAACGATGCGGAAGTAACTAGTTTTAATAAATAAGATAACTAACGCGTTGTAACGCTATTGCTTTCAGGTACAACAAGATTGGACTAAAATAATTAATCTTTATTTGTCAAGTCATCCGACTTATAGCGATGTTTGCAAACATTTATGAATCTTTTGGTGCCGATAATCAGACATGTAACTTATGCAGCTTATACATGACTAGCAATGCCGCATTATATTATATTAAAATTGCAATACGTGTATTTCTTTTCTATATAATGAAAGAAAATGACACTATTTATTTAATTCGTGTTAAAAATTCGCAAGACGTTCTTCGTTCAGAACCAATGTGTACCACGAATTTACGAAGATGGAATTTGTCCTGGTTTTGATATTTAATAGAAAACAATTAACCTCATTTAACAAAATATGAAAAAATAATTCAAAACCATCAATTGATTTATGTGTAAACAAAAAAATCCCACTGCGAAATAAATGCATTTCTGTGAAATTCGAACACAAATCAAGGTTTAAAAAAATAATTTCTATGTCATTGAATTCAAAATGTAACAAGAAGCTTAAGTCAAAAAATAAATCGTTTGTCCATCTTGTCTTTCGAGGTATCGAAAAGGATCAGCTGTTTTGTTTGACTAATCTTCTTTCAGTTTGTTCAACATTCATGTTTATTGACTTGTAGTTATCTTTATTTCACGAACGTCAATGATCTATGGGTAAAAAAAAATCCGCTAAGTAATGTTGTCACGAATATTTCATAATTCTTCGGAGATATGTTTGCGGTGGGACGACACGAAATACACCTATGTTATAGAATTACACATCATTAAAATTCGTGAAAGGGGACAATAACCGGGCATTTGGTTTGGAATCCGACCCATATTATCAATCCGGATAGAAAGAAAAGGATAGTATCCAAAGTCACGCAGCGGAAACACAGAGTTTTAATAAGCATTTAAAATAATGTCAAAATATAATAATTTTATATTCAATTATCTTGGATTATATCAGGGTTTTTGTATTATTTTTATTTATTTATTTATCGTTTTCTTTATTCGTTTATTTATTTAATGCTATTTATTTAACGTTATTTATTTATTAATTTATTTATTTATTCAGATTTTTTTTCTCAATTTCCTAAGTGATCCCAAATCATGTGGTTGTTAGCTTTGTGTACAAATTTTAAAAAATAGCTTTTCTATAATGTACAATTAACTACGCTAACTTCTTAATCATTATAGGAAGTATGAGATTCTAATGCATTATGGAGGACGGAACTAGAATGGCATCACTTCCCCGCAACTACAACTAGGTTAATGCTAAATAAAGAGACGTCATTCGCGACACATACAATATACATACGGTATATTGTTCTCTGATTCATTCTTCTCGACTCGTTAACGCTCTCTATGATCGGAGATTTCGTGCTTTAGTAATTAGAAACAAGATGAAGAGGAACACAGAAGAAAAAGAATCTGATGGACTGTTTCATTGAGAGCGAGCTGTGAGTACATAAATTCTTCAATGGAGTAGTCAACTGTCGAGCACGTGCTAATGGCGCCGATCCGTTCCCGCCATTATCCATCGTTCTCCAATTAGAGCGGGATGCCGACCCTTGACGACAAGATGTGTGGTTTAACATGGACGTTCGTTCTTACCATTGTCAGTGTCGTCTGCTCGACAATGACACTTCTCCCGCCAAAGAGAAGCAGACGATTGCTCCATGATTTCTGCTCAAGTCGACGTTTGGTTTTTCGATGGATGGGGAACCAGCATCAATTAACTTCACATTATTTCTTGTCTATACGCTCCTTCTGGAGATTTTGGTGCTTGAGCATGCGCCCTGAAGCTCTTGAAAACGAATGATTAGAACCAAGAATGGCGTCATACTAACTCTCTTCAAGAGATCGTTCTTTACAGATTTGGTGCTTTGGATACTTGTACATACATAGAGCTTGTTGGGGAAGAAGACCAAAAATATTTTTTATAATGTTATTGCCAACAAGGTTCATCTTTTTCTTCCACGTAAATGACTTCAAGTTGTTGTTTTAGGCAACTTAGATCTGATAAACGGACACATAGAGAACGGATCCTAGTACTGTTACTTGCAGTTTCACAAAATAAACATCTTATTTGGCTGAACGGTCTTGGAACGGAGATAAACTGAGCCGTTTCAATTGACAATTCATTACCGGTATATGCTTAGTGAAAACATCTTGAATTATCACTTTGTTAATTCACCCAGAGTAAATTGTTATCATTAAAATAAATAATAAAGTTACCGAGCTTGCCTGGTCTTCTAAGTTTTTGTCCGAGCTCGCTGATGCCTAAACCACTGATGTAAAAACTTTGATCCACTCCAATATTATACATGTATAATCAGATTGCATTAATTTAAAGAATTCAGATTTATTTATTCTAAGATAATTCTGTTGGTTTTAGGTATAGAAAATAAGATAGCTGGATATTTAGCAGGTGGGGGGGGGGGGGGGGGGGGGTGAAAAAAAAAAAAAGGCAGTTTATACCATGTAGAGATATTGCTTTTTAGGACTTTATGCCAGTCTGTTACATACTAACATTCTCGTAAAATCACTCACTTCGGTTTGATTCGTTGAGTAATTTTTCAACACCCTCATGGTCCATACATTCGCAAGTTCTTGTGAATAAACTCCTTTGCTTCTCGTGAAAATTATGTATCTTTTCCATATCTTGTTTTATCATCATATCCTTATCTTATTTTGATGGAATTTGGTTTCATCGAATTCGGCCTTTGATTAAACTCCTTTGAAAATCTCCATGACCCATTCTGTTAATTTATGTTTGAGTTTATTTTCCTTTATTTATCTACATATTTATATCTAATTTTCTAGTTGTGTGTAGATAAACCTAGGTATACAGATGTAAAATATCCGACACTATACGAACATTAAGGGTCAGTATTGTCATATAGTTGTCATATTGTAAAATTATTGTGAATTCTCTGAGAATTTAATGTCAGTGTGCATTACACAGCTCATGTTCGAACTCATATATATTATGTAAATTTCGCAGTGAATTTCCAATAAGAGGAATGAGTCCTTTCTATGCACACACACCTTTTTTGGCATGAATCTTTCTCTTGAACTATTCGAGTAATATATAGAAAAATATGTGATGCAAGCTTCCCCCAAAACTTTTAAAAGGTAAAGTGAAAGTTGATATTTACATCCGATAAACGAAATAGGATTTGGCAAAGTTAGTCCTTTCAACATCTCCATCCCCACCCCACCCCTTTTACTGCAGGTCTAGATTTTGGGGGTAGGCTTGCCACTCCACCCCTTCTTTGAAAAGCGATACTGTGTGGGTGATAAGACAGTTGATGCATTGTCTGTTTCATTGACGTAACGGGACAGGTCGGGGAAAGGGGATAGGTATGGAAACAAGGATATCATTAAAAAATGAAGCATAATACTCTTAAAAATTATTGAAAACCGGAGAAAATCAAATCACTGTGTTATATTTTATTTTGCTGTATTTTGAATGTTTTTTAATTACATTTGATAAAAAAATTCGGTCACAATCTCTACACACAGCTGAAAAACGTACGAGATTTATACCTTGTCTCATAAATTGGCAAAAATTTTAAACGTGGCATAGAAGGTATAAAGTCATTATATTAGATGTAGGCTATGTCGATTAACTATCATAATTATTGAATTCAAAATGAAAAATGAATTTAAAAATTGTTGATATAATCGCTCCATGTAAACTTTGTGGGTCTAAAGTAGTTATTCATTCAAACAATGAATCAATTAAAATCTTTAGTTGCATTTCAAAATCGGTTGCATATAAAAACAGGAATTTCAACAGAATATTTTTACTATGGGTTTTAGAAGACAAAAATAGTAAAAGCTTTATGTAAAAATTTCACAACTGTGCTTATAACTGATCTTAAAAAATATCCATTGTTGTTCTGACAAACTGTACCAGAATCTCGTGTTTGGGACTTGTTTGTTATAGATTTAGAATTTGTCCAGCAAGTCAACAGATCCGGTGGGGGGTCAGGACCCGCTTTCACCTGTGTCCAAAACAACCCAGGTAACACCAAAAATAAATCCCCCATTTTCTGATCAGTTGATATCTACATTAATCTTCGTATTAATCCCTCTCTAAAGTCCTCATCCTCTCCCCCGGACAACGGGCCACGCCATTCAAGGCCGCAATGTCACACAATACTGCGATAATCTTAGACAACGCCACCCGAAAAAGTAAAGCCCCTATAGTATTCCTATTAAATAGTTAAAACACCAAACTCAATAATAGCTAATTAAAAACACAATGGACCGTTACGTTAGCAGTTATTAAAATATCACACACCGAGGAATCGGCGATGAGGTGACAGCGAATGGACTCAGCCAATCAGAAGTCGGATTGAGATGTCATTCAGCGCTCAACTTGCACGGGATTGACGCGATCATCGGTAGGTTAGGGGTGAGACGAAATCAGCGCAGCTCGTTGTGTATTACGACATTCCACCGGCGAACCAGCCCGTATAACAAATTACTTTCAAAGGGTCTACAAGAATGAATCCGGTCCTTTCTCCTGAAATTATTAGAGGTACGTCTTTTTATGATATTTAATCTATTTTTTAACATTTGAGAAAGTTTGGCAAGAGTTTTTGTCCCCGGTTTTACATATCCTCGTGCGAATCAGGCTGTTGACGACAATTGTCAATTGGATGGCCTCGGGCTATTTCTACATAGCTGTGTTCGAAACGTTTTCTTTAACTTCACGGATAAAATTTATATATTTGAAATATGAATTCACACATCAGGCAACTGACTTGACTTGTGTGTCAAAATATTTGGCTTCTTTTGGATTGTGGTTTTCTATTTTAATAAGGACTTTTTTTTTCTTTTTATGTTAGTTCAGCTGAACTTTTTTTAAAGCATATATTGTTAAAACTCGACAAGATTCATTCAGGGTGTATGGAAAGTCGGCACTATTTAATTACAACTAAATTGTTTACTGATAATTGACTTTTTTTGCCGAAAATATTGCAAGTTAATTTTTTTTCGGGTCATTTGCACAAACATTGTAATATATCTTTTACAATATCGCGAGTTTAAAATAAGTTAACTTCATATATGATAAGAAGCAAAGATTAAGCGGTCGATTCTTCTGTTTAACGGAAAACCGAGGTTGAATAATCGGATGACTTTATTTAAAAAGTGGATGCTACCTTTTCATTTTAGTTTTAAATAAAAACGAAATTTTCCAAACTGATGTTAACTTGTTTACTGCTAAAACAGATATAGAATTATAAGAAATAAATCCCCTAATATATCGTTAAATGACTTCTAATGTTAATCATACCAATTTTAAAGAATGGAGATTAAACATATGAAATCTTGGTATAATATTATGCAAGATTTTTAATACTCTGACGTAATGATTTCTAAGGGTGGTCCTCGTGAAGGCGAACTCGTGGGGACAGGGTTTGTGGTGTGGTAATATTGAGTAACTGATACAGGCGTGACGGTAGCCATAGAATTACATTGTCTGCTGCATGTAGAATAAAACTAATTTGCAGTTGTAGAGACGGTTACAATTTGGTCAGGAATCAAGTTACCTGATATTACCAAACTTTCTGTAATACACTACGTGTTCGCAGCGGTTCACGTCGAGATAAACCCAAACTGCATCAAAATCTATTTACTTGCAATATGAATTTATATTATTTTTTTTTTTCTGTATAACTTTAATTAACATCACTAATATATCGAGTGTCACAATATTCTCTCTTTTTTTTTAGTGCGATTATTTGTGCGATTCAAAATAAATGAATAAGATAATTTTGTGTAATTTGCAACATGTAACAAATAGATGAAAAATAGTTAAACAGTAGAAAAGTGATTCTTTGTTTTTAAAATAAACTCTCGAGTAAATCGTAAACATTACCCCCACCCCCCGTTGCTTTGAGAAACTAGAGTCAAAAGACGAGTTCAAACGCAGCAGGGACCCTGATTAATTTACATATGATCCCCGACGTCATAGGGGGCAAGTTTTTACTGTCATTATCCCCTACATCCACGGCAAACTAGTCTATTATAAACAAAACTTGACAGCTAAATAAGCAATTTTGACCACGTTTGTAATTATTATAACTTCATTCCGAATGCCCGAAAAATACTTAAATGTTTAAATTAACTATTTAAATTTTATTAAACAACTTATCTAAGGAATTCATCCATACATGTTATTTCTTATTTTCATTTCCAAAATGATTAACAGTATAAATGGGTTTTTTAATGCCTGTAATTATGAATTAAAATTATCTTAGGAAATTTATTTAAAATTATTCAAAATTTACATGAAAATACATATGTAAGTTATATGAATATCCCAAAGTATGTTATAATCTTGGCCTGAAATATACAGGTTTCATTTTACTGAAAAATTGTTTTCTTGCAAAAACTATAACCCTCAATGCTGAAATTTATTTTTGGAAAAGTATTTTCTAATTTTTTTTAAATGTAGATGTTTGAGATTCAAATTATTGTTGTGACACCCTCAGTAAAAAACAGAATTCTTGAAATCTAAAAATTTTAAAATTAACAACTTAAGTCGCTTTCACCTTTTTGTTTCTATGTTTAAAAAAAATATTATACATGTAGTAATAAACTTGCAATTAGCTTTTACCTATTAATCAAAGGAAAATTGCCTAGTAAATTATGCAATCATTTCAACTAAATAACATTGCTGCGTAAAAAAAAATCTGTAAACATTTTTCATCATTGACTTTCTCTTTCTCTATCCCTCTTTCTCTCTTTCTTATAGTTAAAAGTTGATTCTTTCTGGTAAAAGAACTTTATGTAATAAATCAAATTAAAAAGAATCCACAGACTTCCAAAAAACCAGCACATTTTTACATTAAACAAAATCCACTTATGGGTGAACTCCAGATTCAAAGGTAAACAACGGAGATTGAAATAAGTTTCCCTTTTCATCGGAAAATTAGCAACACAAAGTTTATAATCAGATTATTAGTACAAAGCCATATTTCGGCCAAGATATACTACTCCTTCCAAAATGTTAATATTGACATTATAAGCTTTAGTTTTAGATTAAAAAAATAAACTAGGCATGACAGAGAATCCTCGATCTTACAAACTACAGGAGCAAAACACTTCAAATTTATTTCAGGAAGAAACTGCTTTCTTTGGTGTTACATGCTGGTATGTACGGTAGGTGGCGAGCATTTCCAAAAAAAAAAAATAAATAAATAAAAATTAAAAATCATAACTAAAGGAATACGTAAATTATTCTGAAGGTGGCGAGCATTGCAAAAAATTATAAATAATAAAAATCATAACTAAAGGAATATGTAAATTATTCTGCAATAATCGCTACCTTCATAGCCCACTAATACCAAAAAAAAAAAATCGAATCGGAATCAGCCGAGTTTTGCCGATTGAAGGTATGTAAAATATTTGGAGGAATGACGTCAGTCCGTGCTATCGGTGCTCTTGTTGCTAAAGTTTCGATCAAGCACGAAATAATCCACGCCAAAAGTATATTTAACAATGTTAATATATGTTTTTATAGGCGTTTGAATAAATCGTGTAACTATAAGGACTGAGCACTGCTAAATAATAAATTTCAAGGCGAGTTACAAAAAGTTCAAGGAATGCGTATATTCATACGCAGACACATCGAATTAAACTGGTTAGATCGAGTTCGGCTTTGTCAGTTTCTATATGAACACGATCACATTTTTAAAAAAAACCAAGGATTAAATACTCATTAGATGTAAATATATAAGAATAGTATCAAAGTACAGGGATTTCTATATAAAATTTTGTTCGGGCGATAGTGATATACAATTATTATATTATTCAAAACCATCCCCCTCGATCGGTCTTTTTTCATTTTGCTCTAGACTGTAGTTTAATCAGCTTCAAAACCAATCTACAATGGAATGCCTCATTCCTCACATAATAAATTTAGATATTTGAATTACCAAATATTGTGCTTTTTTTATTAAGATTCTGGACAACAAGATAGAAAACCGGAAATCCTGTGTCTTGTCTGCGGAGACAAGGCTTCTGGGAAACATTATGGCGTGCAGAGCTGTGACGGCTGTCGGGGATTTTTCAAGCGGAGCATCCGTCGTAGTCTGGAGTACGTCTGCAAGGAAAACGGAAACTGCGTGGTAGATGTTGCTAGAAGAAACCAATGCCAGGCCTGTAGGTTCCGGAAATGTCTGGAGATGAAGATGAACAGAGATGGTAAGAAAATATTTACGAAATACACCTATACATAGAGTTAACATTTTTTAACATATGCGGTACCGTTATGAAATATATTTTATCAATTATTTTAAGGTTCGATTAAGTTTCTATTAGAGGTGTCAAACTATTGCTAAGCTTAAAGGTACACCTATGGTCACGAGAGATTTTTGTCAGTTCTTTGATTGATTACTGGAACAGTGCTTGAGGTTTGGCTTCTGGATGTAGCTTTTTCTTCTCGTTTCCCCTGGAGTATTTGATAACTAAACTCCAGGTAATCGTGTTGACTTCACCTGTGCTTTCTCAGAAAGTTCTCCGATCCGTCATCTCGAGTGTACCTTTCTCCGGAGTGATCAATCAGTCGGGATCGGATATCCCCGGAAAAAATGCGCTGATCCATAACAAGTGCTCGTTCTAGTGTTTGGGTCAACATAAGCTATGTGTAATGATGAAGAGAATCGTGTCTGCCGCGGGATTTCCAAACCAAACTCATATGTATTGCTTCAAGTGGGTCTGCACCAAATTCTGAGCAAATACATTCAATTATGGAAGATGCTGATTGCATTATTTTCCGATCAATCCTTTGTCATCGATTTAATATTATTTTAGACTCGTGTCAATAGGAACTTATTTTCAGTAAAAAAAAAAATCATTTACATGTAGAAATTTTTTAAAAAATTGATATATAGAAATAGGACAAAAAGATCTTTAGAAATGAAAATAAACAAAGCACACCGCTCATAAATACACAGCGAACGTACTGAAAGGAGAAAATGATCATCCCTTAACAATCTGAAGGACCGGGTGTAACGTGAAGAGACAGCAATACCCAAATAATTTGAAGCGGTAAGTGTGAAGGGGCGTGTGGAGATCAAGTATCGGTGTTTTGTTTGTCAAAATGTAAAAGCTTGTAATCGAGAATTCTTTTGTTCCCCTGTCCCCTGTTGTTGTACAATAAACATATTACAGTGCCGAATTGGCTGTAGATTGGTTAATTAAACCATACGCCGATTGACGACAAAGCCCCTTCACGGCGGTGACACCCTGTTGACAAAACCATCCTTGCCTCACCTGTCCGCTCTCACTGCGCGAACGAGATCTCGCGAGCGCACGCGACTCTTGGAGAAGTTCTGTATACAGATTACTGAATGAAGCATTTAGGAAAATATTTAATGAGCGCCGACTACTGGTGTTAAATAGAGCCAATTTGCAAATAAAGGGTAATGTGATCTCTTCCAACCTGTGGCCTCCATATTTTAAATGCCTATTGCCAAGTACAGAGAAGCTTCCTCGACGGTTGTCTTGGACATTTGTATCTAAGTCAGAAAGTTTCCAACAATTTTGAATGACAAAGACATGTTTTACAAGCCGTTTTGTCAGAGCTTTGTATTTTGTTAAAATATAAAAACTTTATAACAAGAATTACTAGTCACATAGAAATTCAATTTTTGATAAAAGTAATTGTAGTTAATTATATAAAACCAACAATATGCTAGATGCGAAGATTTAAATCGTACAAAATATTCACATTAAATGTGAAAGATGAAGAAAGTAATAATTTTCAATTTATTAATACCCCCAAAAATAGTATTCTTGTAAAAACATTTATTTCTTTAAATCTAAATCTTTTTTTTTTATGAAACATAAAATATAAGAAGTAGAAAATAAAAAATGACTCTGGTGCAATAGGTTTTATATGTAAATTTTTCAAATTTTGTTTAAATATTTCTATATCAAATGGGAGATTCGGTAGCATCAACTTGATATACACGTATTCAATTTTTATTCAAATTTTGCTTTTTCTGTTTATTAAATTATTTCTGAACACAATTAAACTGTTAATTTATCTTGTTTATTACACGTATCTAATTTTTTTTAAGAATTGGTAACTTCTGTACAGTACCTTATTTGTTACCAAAAAAAAATGACTCGAGCTGTTTTTGCATAACGAAGAATTATGAAATTTGTGTCTTACTTGTACCCTGACTTCTGACATTCAAATTTTGGTCAAACATTCGAAACGACCAAGAATTAAAAATAGGAGAAAAGTAGATTGTAGCATTGTTTGTTTTTAAATATTAAAAGGGTAGTCTTTGCTCATCAGCCCAGTGTGTTCTACATTTAAATGTATAATT
>WFKH01011581.1:63690-88562 GCA_016163765.1 Magallana hongkongensis
AGGTTAATCAGTCCAAAACTAGCGCACGTTTTTCTGCGCAATAAATATACAATTTTTTCAATGGGCGGCACTGTAGCTCCCAGGTCG
Source organism: Magallana hongkongensis (assembly GCA_016163765.1). Classification (NCBI taxonomy): domain Eukaryota; kingdom Metazoa; phylum Mollusca; class Bivalvia; order Ostreida; family Ostreidae; genus Magallana; species Magallana hongkongensis. The sequence continues at coordinate 63,778 of WFKH01011581.1, forward strand.
TCCATCCGAATTTTTTCAGACCGGGAGCTACAGACCTGCAGCTAATTGGATAGTTGTTACGAGCATTTTTGAATCTCTTTTCGATCGATCGAACAGAGGAACAAAGTATCATTGAGGTACTTTCTATCTAAAATCAGAATTAGAAAAGTGCTTTGTTATTTTCTGATTGACCGTGATATCATATGACACATAGCTGGGAACACTTGTCCGAGTTTTCTAATTCCTGATAACGAATAAATGTATATAGAACAAGGTGTGACTAGTGACAACATAAACAAAGATCGACCGAGATATGTACTAGTTTACCTACGCATTTATAGGCATGGATTCTAAGAGAATCCTCTTTATGCATTGTGTCACGACCTTGAAATTTTCCTAGATATAGAAGGTCAAGGTCACTGGTATCTCTTAATGCAAAATTTTATTATCTCTTCAAAATTCCTTTAGAGGTATTTGGAATCCGTTTCTTATTTTGAACACCAAACCAACAGATGCCATTCTCTTTGTCTAACATCATTAATCATTTGAGACGCAGGGGTATAGATATGAATATGCATAAATATTCCCTCAACAATGCTATGCGTCATTGGCCTTAATTATTTGGGGGGGGGGGGGGTCACGGTCACTAATCTCTTATATAAAAGAAAATGTTAAGTCCAAATCTATTTTCTAAAAAGCCCATTCTCTCTTCTGATCATACATGTATCATTACGCGAAGGTAAAATGTCCCATGATAATTATAATGGTAATTATTTACATGAACATGTCCCACAGAACAACAGACCTTCCATTGCATATAGCGTGTTTTGCTTGCTTAACAAAAGAAGATATATTTAATTCTCCAGGGAGAAGCATAGGCCACTGACAACCCCCCCCCCCCCCCGATCACTATATAACGTGTATATAATTATGAAAACATATTCTGTCAACTACACGTTTGAAACACGAGAAATAGTTTGTAGATGTTTAGTAATACCTTTGAGGATTAATATAATACACACGGTTCCATTATAATTCCTCGGAGATAAGAACTAAGACTACACTGTTCTACATCTTATTAACTTCACAATGCCATCTGGTGGTGCATTGCTGTCGGCTATAGGTAAGAATCAACACTTTTACATTAAAATGATTTTTTCCTTACTTTACGTATATGATCTGGAACTATATCTCAGCAGAGTGGTTTAGGTCTGTAACTAATATATAGAGACCTGTAACCTATATCTACTTCTCTACTTCTCGGTGCAATTCTATATTGAAGTTCTGTGCATTGTCCCGGTCTTAGAAGCTTACACGTGTGATGAAATCTTCAGTAAAGGTACAGTACCGCAGATTTATCTGATTAAAACAAAAAAAAAATCCTGGAAAAGTTTATCTTCGATTTTTCTATTTTTCTTCTGTTGATTTTCAGCTACAACACTCGATTTTTCGCATAGTGGTAAGTAAGATATATTCTTTTGTAACGAAATTCAAAGTTGTCAATTTGTTGAGTTAATTGTGTCCAGGTTGTAGAAATATTAGTTTAGATGCTTTAAATAAAGGAACTTTAAATCATCGCTTTTTGTAAACTCTGAAACCTAAGGAATACGAATTTATGGAAACATCCCATGAAATATAATAATTAATAATAAGATAATTGACCTTCAATGAATATTAATAATTTCCCAATGATCAGACCACTGTCTTCACAACTAGGGGATATCTTCTATATTTGTAGGCGCTGAAATAAACGTGGACTGCCGATTAAGTGAGTAAAATTTAAAGTCGATATGTTTTGCGTGTTTTATTTTATTTGCTATGACAATTAATTTACTGATCAACAATTCAAAACACAGAATAATTTTTCTATAGATTTGAAACACATAGAGCCGCACGTTCGTAAGTAGTAAAACTAACTTTTTATGAAGTGTATTTCTTCTGATTTTTTTTTCTTCAGCTTTTTACATATTCTGCAAAACAATTTTTAGTTATTTTCATATAAAATCTTTAAAACGAACCCACTTTACCAAGAATTTTCTTCTTATCAAAGATTGACGATAAAGTTTAAAGAAGAAAACCAAAAATTAAAATATACTCGCTATTTGATCAACAAAACACATTTATCATTAAATATCTGCGTATTTATAGCTACATATATATAATATGTCATTGCTGAATCTAACAGTTGCGCCGTACCTGGACATTTTACGGACCACTTCTCTCGTGGCTTGCTTCTACTCCGTGTACGATGTTAGACACCATGATGAATACTTCAATCAGGAATCTCACGTCATCGCTATCTGTAAACCTGGAGCGGTAGGTAACTGTAACTGTAAACCTTGAGCGGTGTGTAAAATGTATTATTTGTAAACCCTGAAGTAGGTAACATGTAACAATAACTGTAACTTAATTGGAGACGTAGGTAACATTTATTATCTGTAAACCTGAAGGTAGGTAACATGTATTACCTGTAAACCTGGACCTGTAGGTAACATGTATTATCCGTAAACTGTAATTGTAAACCTGAAGCGGTAGGTAACCGTAACTGTAAACCATGAGCGGTAGGTAACATGCATTATATGTTAACCTGGAGAGAATACAATAACTTAACTTTGATGAGGAAGAAAAAGTAATTTATCTATTGATGAGGAAGTAAAAGTAATTCATCCAATCTGAACGGTTTGTAACGTTTAACTGTAAACATGGAAGAAAAGGTTAAATAATCAGTAAACCTAGAGCAGTGTATATCATTCAAGTTTATGTAAACTTGAAGCCGTATGTTACAATTATTGTAAACCTGGAGCATCAGGTAAAAGTAAATGTAAACCTTGAGCCGTATGTTACAATCACTGTAAACCTAGAGCACCAGGTAAAAGTAAATGTAAACCTGGAGCAGTAGGCTACGTTATCTACCAAGAAAGTAAGATAAAATTGTTTCTGTAAACCGGAATCGTCAGGTAAAATTAATATTTAAACCTGAAGCGGCGCGTAATTTTAATATTACTAAACCTTGAGCGGAAGGTAATAGTTATACTTGAGCGGAAGGTAATACATTTAGTACTAGTTTTATGTAAATCTCGTTGTAAACCCTGATCGGTAGGTGACATTATCTGAAGTAGTCGGTACAATTATACCGGTATCTCTGTGTGATATCTATCGGTGGGCATCATCACTGACTTATACACTGTTAACCAACTTATATATGCGAAGACTTTACTTCACGATTTACAACAGTAAATAAGTGGTTCTCAGCAACTAGTTTTTGCGACCAAGGCCATGATAATGATTATTAACAAATACAAGCAATATTTAAGGGCATGTTCGCGTCAAAAAATATTTATGAATATGAGGTTCTCGCGAATCTCGTAAAATCTTTTCGCACGCGAATAAAAATACCGATTTCATGAATTAATACGATATTTTTTTGTTTTTAGATGTGCCTTAACCAACTCCATAACGAGGCGTATGAGAGAGGCTGTGTAGATGGACACACGAACCAGGTAAATAACATTACATGACAGCCAGACATACATGCATATGTAAATATGTTAAAAGGGGTGCAATAGAAGAAGCGATGGATGCGCAAAAATAAGGCAACGAGGGACATGTTGAAAAAGAGAACGATTATAACTGTCGAGAGAAACAGTAAGAACAAAAAATGCCAATGTATTACGAGAGAGAGAGAGAGAGAGAGAGAGAGAGAGAGAGAGAGAGAGAGAGGGGGTTATACTTATAATTTTAAAAAAATATAGATATGTAGGATATGTAGAGAGACAGGAAGTGCACTTTAGAACCTGCAGAGAGATAGAATGATCATAGAAGAAAGAATCTGATAGATATTCAGTAGTACCTTGGTTTATTTTAGCACCAGGCAGTCTGTAGCGGAGACTTCTGTAACAGTCGAACCCAAACAGGTAGGGAGTCATCTAGACAAAGCTCCATACAAGTGCTCACGAAAATGAGTTCATAAATAATTTGTTTATATCATGTTTTTTTTCAAACAGAGATGGATTTGGTAAATAACATACTCTCAACTTTAACGAAGACCACGCCATCATCAGGGTCGACAACTAGCACAGTTTCCATGACAACCACATCAGTGCGTCAACTTTACACAGGTAAAAACAAAAACTCCTGCTTTGAAAATGGTGTATTCTATAGGGAATCAAAATTTACCTAAACTCACGAGCTATACGTCAAATGAAGTTCTATTATATTGTTTGATATTTCCTTGTGTCGTGTAATGATGATCAGATACTCATAAAGGAAAACAAAAAAGCATAGCAAAACAAACCCAAAACAAAAAAACAAAAACAAAACCACACACACACACACACACACACACACACACACACACACACACACAAACCAAAAAAATAAATCGTTTCTTTATAATTTAATATAATATTACCAGATTAAGATGAAACATTGTTAAGCATGCAGAACAATGCTGGAATACATAGCTCTTCATATGTGACCGTAATCGGCGAAATTCTTATTCTTGAATAAAAGACTTCATTCTCCATATTCTGTTCCTGTTATGCAGTTGATGCATCACGTTCACTGCAATATTGGGGCTGAACAAACATTAAAACTTTTTATATTCTACATATAAGAAGATTTGAATCCTCTCATGGAGATTTGTATTTTTTGTTAATTAGATTCAATGACCTGCGAAGACATCTTCAGAAAAGGTATAACTTAAGTATATTTCAATACCATGATATTATAAATATGATGTTTAAATTACCTATAGTAATCGTCACTTATGCAATTCAAATTGTCGAAATAATAAATTGTTTTTTTTAAATATATTTTTCAGCGTCCTTGTTAGATTTCTCGCAGAGTGGTACGTACATTTTCTTCTGAACCCAATGTGTACCCCAAAAAAAAACCCCCAAAAGAAATTACATTTACTGAACAACGTAGTCCAAGAACTTTGATTCATGTAAAGTAATTCATTCCTCATATTTGTTCTTGCACCTTCACTTGAAACCGATGTTAGGCTAAGATGATGATTCAGAAATACAACATTTTTTTTTAGAATATTAATATAAAATGCCTGTATATTTTTTTCTTCTTTCAGACGCAGAGATAAAGGAAGCATGTCGGTTAAGTGAGTACAATTTCTATTATATAATTAGTCAACCTCCACAGATATGGTTCTACATGTATTTATCTTACCGTTTATATGCATATATGTGAATGAAATGTACATGTATAAAATTATCATTCACAATGCGGTACCGTGACAACGTGTACTTTAATTCTCTCTGTAGATTTGCAGCACATTGAACCACACATTCGTAAGTAAAAAAAAAACATAACAATATTGGTTCAGAATATTAGTTTTGATGAGCCATTTGGGATATATACCAAAGTACAAGTATTTCGTATAAATTTATTTTTTGGGCTGATTCTAACAGTTGCGCCATACCTGGACATTTTATGGACCACTTCTCTCGTGGCTTGCTTCTACTCCGTGTACGATGTTAGACATCATGATGAGTACTTCAATCAGGAATCTCACGTCATCGCTATCTGTAAACCTGGAGCGGTAAGTAACATGCTTTATCTGTAAACCTGGAGGTATGTAACCGTAGCTATAAACCTGGAGCCGTGGGTAAAATGTATTATCTGTAAACCTTGAAGTAGGTAACATGTAACAATAACGGTAAACTTGGAGCGGTAGGTATAATGTATTATCTGTAAACCTTGAGCGGTAAGTAAAAGTAACATGCATTATATGTGAACCTGAATGTAAGGAACATGTATTATCTGTAAATTAACTTAGCGCGGTAAATAAATGTAAGATGTTAATGTTATATACCAGAAAAGTCAGGGAAATTGTCTGTAAACCTGGACCAGTAGGTTACAATAACTGTAAACTTGGATCAGTATGTAACATTATCTTATTAAACCTTAACGGTTACTTACTTTATCTGTAAACCTGGTCACATAATATGATCATCTGGAGCGGGAGGTTACATCATATGTTAACCTAGAGCAGAAGGTTACGTAATGTTGTTTTGGAATAGAAGGTTACATAATATGTTACTATGGAGCAGAAGGTTATATTATATGTTAATCTGGAGCAAAAAATTGAATTGTCTGTTAATCTGGAGCGGAAAGTTATATCAAATGTTAACCTGGAGGGAAAGTTATATCATATTTTAATCTGGAGCGGAAGGTTACATTATATGTTATGATCCTGAGAGAAAGGTTACATTATACAAATATTGACTGGGGTTGAGGGCAACATTAAATATATTAGCCCCCGAGGGACAAAATATTGCCCGACGCGAAGCGGAGGGCAATATATTCGTCCCAAGGGGGCTAATATAATCAATGTTGCCCGAAAACACAGTCAACATTTGTTTTATATGAAGAAACAAACTAAAATTCAAGAAAGGATTTGAAAACAGATCGCCATAATTTTCTCAGCTCAACATAGATTTCACGAATTCAATTTTGCGCAAAGTTCATTTCCAAAATATCGTCTGCATCAAACGGTCACTGGTTATATTCCGCCACCCGTAGGAATTAAATTACAGATGATCTACTGTTCTACCTGAGCGATTAATTGAAATAGAGGGACTATTCTCTAGATATTATTCTAGCCGGTCAATATTTAAAAAAATATTGACCGGTCAATATTTTTCGGACGAGCTAATATTACGATTATTGACTATTCGTCTATATAGAGTTATATAGTGGGAATATACTACTGAATATAACAATATGTGTTAATCTTTAGCGAAAAGTCATATCATATGTTAATCTTTAGCGGAAAGTTATATCACATGTTAATCTGGAGCGGAAGAATATATTATATGCAATGATCTTGAGAAAAAGGTTACATTATATGTTATGATCTTAAGAGAAAGATTAAATTAAATATTCATCTTAACAAAAGGTTACATATTATATTAATTTGGAGCAGAAGGTTACATTATGTGTTATTCGGAGCGGAGCGTTACATAACATGTTAATCTGGAGCGGAAGGTTACTTAGTACATTATAAGTTTATCTGGAGCAGACGGTAATATTATATGTTAATTTGGAGCAGGATTTGCATTGCTATTTTACTTGGAGCTGAAGAGAACAACATCTTATTAACTATGAAGTTGTTGGTACGACAGCATCAATAATGCAGAAAAATACATACCTGTGTGATCCACTAAAGAAAGAATTAAGGATCTCTCTTAGTTAATTCATAAGTTAAAGTAATTAAGTTATTATTTCTGTCGATCAGAACGTTGCATGCAATGTCCAATTCTTCCATTTATGGAAATTATTACAACTCTTGAGTAGCTTTAGTAGTTCGTCAGTTTGTGCTGTCTTTCAGCGTTTTATCAAAGTAACTGACAATTTTTACAGTGTGATCCTTGTTGATTAGAAGAGAACAGAGAGATCCTTTTGTATGTTGAAAGTCAAAGGGAGCACCTGTTATTCCCCCTCACTTCTGTTGTAATGCTCTTGAACTTTTGATTAAATATTTAGTAAAATTGATACATTGTTTTTCTAGATGTGTTTCAATGAAGGTCACAGCGATGCTTATAAAAGGGGTTGTGTAGCTGGACATACAAATCAGGTAAACTGAAAAAAAATTACAAAGAGGGAAGGAGAGATTACTCAGTGCGCAAAGGCTACAGTTATTTAATATTTTGTTACAGCATCAATCCACCTGTTCCACGGACTTCTGCAACAACAGAACCCAAACAGGTAGATTTATCGATAATACTAAAGAGAGAGAGAGAGAGAGAGAGAGAGAGGCAGACAGAGAGACAGACAGAGAGAGTACATATTAAAAGTTCTATTCATCAAACAAAATGTATAGTTAACGTTCGTCATATGTATCCTAACAGAGATGGATATGATTGGGAATATCTTGTCACTTATTACAACTACCACAATAAAAACCACAATCACTTCAACAACCACACCATCCTCGACAACCACTTCAACAATCACACCATCCCCGACAACCACTTCTACGCCATCAACCACTCCTACCACTACACCATCAACAACCACACCATCCCCGACAACCACTTCAACAACCACACCACCCCCGACAACCACTTCAACACCATCAACCACTTCTACACCATCAACTACTTCTACCACTATACCATCGACAACTATTACATCCCCAACAACCTCACCATCAACCACTTCTTCAGTCACTAAACCAACAACCACTATTAAACCATCAACCACATCATCCCCGACAACTACTTCAACACCTACCACATCACCAAAGACTAGTGCGCCTATTAATTCACCGGCGGTTTCTACAACATCCTTAAAGACGACAACATTAAAACCGATGACAACAACATCAAACCCAATGACGACAACGTCAAACCCGATGACGACAACGTCAAACCCGATGACGACAACCAAACCAGCAGTGACGACAAGAGCAGTTAGCTCTACAAATTGTTCAAGTATTGACCTTCACAGGTCCTTTTTGTAAAGAGAAATCAAATCAAACTACTCTAAGTAGTAAGTGAAGGTCTATGCTTTGGTCGATAGTGTATAAATTGCGCTGATCCAAATCTAGAAATAGATGCAAGACTGAACAAAAAGCAATAGCGCTACGCTTTGTTCTTAGTTTTTTCCCAAAACAGATTATATAGAATATCTTACATTGTTTTCTGATGCAAATTGGGCATTTTTTTTTAATATAAATGTGGATATCTTACTTAATTTGAAAAGTACATGAATAACATCTTGCTACCACTTGACATCACTTCTGTCGTTCTTTCAGACAGTCCCCAGCACCAGTGTCGCAGTGAAGGGTTCTGTTCCCTCTATCACGCCAACACTGGAGCGTGCAACAAGCCTATAGACGGCAATAACAGGGACTTTTTCGACAAATGTGCACTTTTCTGCAACCGATGTCAGGAATGTATGTTCTATCATACTGAACAATGGAAACGCTCCGTCAGTTGAAATCGTCCAAACAAAATTTGAAAACTACAAAATGTATGTACATCTCGTTACAGATTGTCAGTTGTTCGCCGTGAATACCCAACCTACGGCAGGTAAGAAGGTCATTTGTTCAGTTATGTCATTATTTATCTTATTCTTTCGTCATTGATTTTTCTTTGCTTTTTGGTTTCAAAAAATTTGACTACAATTCACTGGTGATATGATTCACTTGTAATGCTGTATGTGATCCATACCAGTGAATCCTAGCAAACGTTAAAATATTAAGTAACGTCTTTCAAATTACTGTTTGCAAAGAGCTTAATAATCATAACAAATTGCATTTCTATTTGATGTTTAACAGCAACTCAAGGTTTCCCAACTTTAGTGTTACAAACGTCTTTACATTGAATCGCTTTTAATCACTCGGAATTTGGAAAATGTTTTCACCACCCACCTCTTAACAAAAGGCGTAAGTTTAAAACACGTCGAAATTACCATCCCCAATATTAATCCACACTATCTTCTAACATTTTGTTACAGCCCCCCGGAACTGTCACCAGTGTGGGGACCTGGCCTCCTCCAGCCCTTGCTCCACCCTGCAGGTGTACACCGCACCCTCAACCCCCTGCCCCGCGGGTCTGGACTTTTGCATGACCGATATACACCATGACACATCGGGAAATGACCACATATACAAAAGGTTTTTGGATGTTTCGTACTCAGTATACTTTTTAGCTCACCTGAGCTGAAAGCTCAAGTGAGCTTTTCTGATTACATTTTGTCTGTCGTCCGTCTGTCTGTCTGTCTGTCTGTCCGTCTGTCTGTCCGTCTGTCTGTCCGTAAACTTTTCACATTTTTGACATCTCCTCAAAAACTACTGGGCCAATTTTAACCAAACTTGGCACAAAGTACCCTTAGGCAAAGGGGATTCAAAGTTATGAAAATTAAGGATCACGCCCTTTTCAAAGGGGAGATAATTAGAATTTATTTTAAAAAATTGAGAAATTTTCAAAAATCTTCTTCTCAAGAACCATTTGGCCAGGAAAGCTGAAACTTGTGTGGAAGCATCCTCAGGTAGTGTAGATTCAAAATTGTGAAAATCATGACCCCCGGGGGTAGGGTGGGGCCACAATGGGGGTTCCAATATTTACATAGGAATATATAGAGTATATCTTTAAAAATCTTCTTCTCAAAAACTAATCAGCCAGGAAAGCTGAAACTTGTATGGAAGCTTCCTCAGGTAGTGTAGATTCAAAGTTGTGAAAATCATGACCCCGGGGGGTAGGGTGGGGCCACAATTGGGGGTTGAATTTCTACATAGGAATATATAGAGTAAATCTTTAAAAATCTTCTTCTCAGAAACTTATCAGCCAGGAAAGCTGAAACTTGTGTGGAAGCATCTTCAGGTAGTGTAAATTCAAAGTTGTGAAAATCATGACCCCCGGGAGTAGGATGGGGCCACAATTGGGGGTCGAATTTTTACATAGGAATATATAGAGTAAATCTTTAAAAATCTTCTTCTCAAGAACCATTTGGCCAGGAAAGCTGAAACTTGTGTGGAATCATCCCCAGGTAGGGTATATTCAAAGTAGTGAAAATCATGACCCCCGGGGGTGGGATGGGGCCACAATGGGGGGGTCAAATTTTTAAATAGGAATATATAGAGTAAATCTTTAAAAATCTTCTTCTCAGAAACTAATTAGTATGGAAAGCTGAAACTTGTGTGGAAGCATCCTCTGGTAGCGGGGTAGGGTGGGGCCACAATTGGGGATTGAATTTCTACATAGGAATATATAGAGTAAATCTTTAAAAATCTTCTCAGAAACTAATCAGCCAGGTGATTCTTTAAAATTGTTTAGACTTTGGCCCCTTGATAATTCTTGGGCCTCACAAGGGGTTCAGAGTTTGATGTAGGTTTATATCCCATACATAAACAATTGTTTAGGATCTTTTTGAGAACTGCAATGCTCAACATGTGTTATGACTATAAAATCATCCTGTTACAAAAGGGACTAATGATAATAAAAATAAAAATATCCAGGGGGGAAAATGGATTTTCATTTATACAGGATCTACATGTATTATACTACATTGTCCAGATAGTTTGTATTATGACTCCTTTAAGCTGATTTCATCATACCTATTGTTCCTCAGGTGAGCGATGTGGCCCATGGGCCTCTTGTTTTGAGATGGGTATGTAAATGTTTGGTGTGTTGTACAGTACCAATTTTTCCTACAATAGTATGTACATGTATCAGTTTATTTTATTCCTATACACATGCCCTATTTCCTATAGCCATGCCTTCTATCTCTACTCGTGTTTTGTTTCCTACAATCAGATATCCTTTCTCAAATCTTGTTGTGTTACCTACAGCCATACCTCCTTTCTCAACTCTTGTTGTGTTACCTACAGCCATACCTCCTTTCTCAACTCTTGTTGTGTTACCTACAGCCATACCTCCATTCTCATATCTTGTTGTGTTTCCTGTAGCCATACCTTTTTCTCTTGTTGTGTTTCCTGTAGCCATACCTTCTTTCTCTACGCGTGCTGTGTTTCTTAAGATGTGTCATTACTCCAGCTAATTTTTTTTCCTAATCAAGTGCGTCGTGTCCTCGTGCTTACTCCGCGTTGTGTTTCTACAGAAGAGGCCTTCTTTCCTACAAATTTGTCATGTGTTCTATAGGTGCGTGAGCAGACAGACGTGCGAGACGGACTGGCTGACCCAGACATCGGACCAGGACCACTGCACGCGCTTCGGTCAGGTACTGACCAGTGGGGAGTTCAGCTGTCACTTTTGCTGCACGGGGGACGGGTGTAACACGCGGCTGGTCCCCGACCATAGCACCTTCTACACCAAAACCTAACCAAGCCTCTACGCTACAATCTACTCCATACCAATTTAATATCCTCTTCGCTACAATCTACTCCATACCAATTTAATACATGTATATCAGTGTTATTTATACATCATCTACGAATTATTACATGCCTCTTCGGGTTGTTTTCTTACAATGTATATCTATCCATATCAAGTCAACTTGAATACTTCAAAGCTATTGATGTCATTTACCTATAAGTATTACTACTTCTCAAACTGTTTTTAAGTGTACAGTCATAAAGCGAAAATTCGTAAAGCTTTCAACTTCACACATACAGAACCGAGTTTCATATTACCGGATATACTGCAAAATAAATGGTTGCCAGGGTGATCTGTTCACTTGTATTTTCAAACAACGAGCTGATAATCAAGGAATTGGATGTTATGATATATATGAATTTTTTTATTGCTTAAAAACTTGGGCTTGTCACTGGAATTGACATACGCTGGTCTTTATGAATGACAGTCAACTGCCAGTGAAACTGGTAGGGGGATACATGTATATTCTTTATTGCTTTCTTTCCGTTTGTCTGCTTGTCATTCTATCCCAACTTGGTTTTCATAATTTTTCTCAATAATGGTTTGGAAAATTGATTTGCCATGTAGCTTTATAATGAGAAACTACAGATCAAGCTTGAGTTTTGGTAGATTGATTAACAGATGATAAAGAAATTAATTTTAAACTACTATTTCTTTTTTAATCAGGTTGGTTGTTAAAATGCAATTATAATGACTCATTATCTCAATGGCCACAGCCAGCATTCTCTCTCTATCCTACTCTCTATCCTACACATTTACCATGTTTACAATTAACAACCAACGTCAAAGAGCATGATTTCATGAGGCCTGTATCAGACATAACCAGGGACGTATTAGTATATACGTCCCTGCTATAACTATTCTATTAAATCGGACAGTGTACAATACCGGTATATATCGACAGTGATTCCCTTATGTATAAATGAACATCGTCTTTAGGAGCACATTTGTTTTATTCACTAAAGTGTAATGCAGACTTGAGATTTGTAAAAGTTTATTCAGTATGTGTTTATGTGATACAATGTGTATTCCGTTCTTCATCGTTTTATAAATCACAAACAATGAGAGAGATCAGGAGTCCATGTTCTCCCCTCGTTTATACGATGCATAGCACTGAGGACTGGGAAGCAAAACATTGGTCAAATACTGATTAACGAGAACTGTGTTACATAACCTGACAATGGCTGACTAAAAAATTACATGAACACTATTTATTTTGTAACAGAGTACTGACACAGCAAAAAAAGACTTGTTACTAGTAAATGTATATATAATATTCCATATATAAAACGCCTCGATCACAGCTTGTATTTGACATTAAACTAAATAAAAAAACAAGGTTCACAGGTAGTACCGGTAAGTACAGTTGATAAATATAATAGGTTTATATCTGATCTCTCTACAGTTATGAACAAATCTTTTTTAATACCGATTTATATTCCAAATCATTTTCTATTCCATAACGTAACAATACCCCATACCTTGTTTTAAAAATTAAATACATGTGTAAGTACAAGTAAACAAAATACACAATAATTATTCTCAACAAATGATAAATAGCCATTAAAATGATGATGAAGCAAATGACAACCAAGGCAGGGTTAAATTGAGGTTATACAGAATCAACATGGATCAGAGCAAGTTGACCAGTGGTAAACATGTCAAATCAAAAGAAATGTACAAGGAGTGAACCTATGGAGTTAGTAGATCTTAAATTATGTGACCCAATGTACACATCCTGTAGAATACATCCAACAACGAAGTAAAAAAGTAATTTGTACACATCCTGTAGAATACATCCAAGAACAAAGTAAAAAAAAGTAATTTACTAGTATAAAGGTAACATCATTGTCCATTGTCAGGTCTCATCACATGTTGCTGACTGGCTGACTGACAACCAATCAACACTGAACCAAACAGAGGTCATCAGACATCAGTTCTGGCATTGGACTGTACTTTACATGGCATTAGTAACATAAAGGTCAATATGCATTGTATTGTGAACCCCAACAATAACAAAGGTTTCAGTGTTTGAAATATTTCTCCACATAAATGAAAGACTTCTGACATTTCTTGTCAATCAACAGCTAAAAGATGAATCGGCTTGTCATCTTCAGTGATCAGTGCTTTCAGACACTGAACATAACAAACACTAGCACTATCTGCTAATCAAAAACAAAAGGTACCAGTTGTCATCCATCAACTATCAAGAGAAAACTACATGTGTTTAAGTACCCCAGAAAAGTTTCAGTGCATTGATGAAGACAAATAAACACAAGAAAACAAGTCAAAATGCAGTAAAATTAAAATAGACAACCATCACTCATTGTAGACTAATTATAGACCGTGGTCATTCGTTGGTGTAGTCCATGTTTTTGATGAACTCAACTGCTGAACAGAACTGTATCCACCAGTACTGCTCCTCTCCCCCAATCCTGTTACCATAGAAACTCTGTATGTACTGAATGGTGGACAGCAGACAGGGAGGGTTGGCCTTGATGATCACAAAGATGATGACAGGGATGAAATCGTCAGCAGCGGGCACCGCTTTCTCGTTGGCCATACTGAGGAGGTTCATGATGGTGGTGGCACAGCGGAACACACACTTGACTTTATCCTTGGGGGTCTGTAGAAGAAAGCATTCAACTCAGGGTCAAAATACACACCTAGCAGCTTAGATGACACAGCATCTTTTTTTAAATAAAAAATATGGGTCCGTTTTAAGTTCTAGGAAATGGTGGTGAGTGATGATCATTTTCATAAAAAAAAGCATTTTAGTAACAAGTGCTCAAAGAGGGCTAATACAGGCTATGCTATTACATGTGACAAAATCTTCTGATCACTGAAACTGACCTTATAAGCATTGATCATGTAGATTTCCTTCTGGGCGGCTGTCCAGGGACACTCGAACTGGTACATCCGTGGAATCCGGAGATCCTTGTGGGACGGAGTGATAACCTGACTCAGCTTCTTGATGTGTTCTTGGAACAACCTACAATACAGTGAATGTATCAGCTATACAGACTTAATTATGTGTTCTTGAAATGAACAAGTCAAAGATTTCAAGATTACTATGAACCAGACTGTGAAATGTATTGAAGATTTCTATATATGAGGCTACAATGTATAAACATACTGGTCTCTCAGGATGTCACCGTCTCCGTTGGGGAACATGGCATGTGTGTAGATCCGACTCATAATGTACCTCTCTATGGCCAGCTGTGCGTCCTCAATCTGACACTCATTGGCAGCTGGAAAAACAATCAGTCTAATACAACTTCCTTATTCTACACCAAGTGGTCATTCAGTCACTTAAAAGCTATTGGCTTCATCAATAATTCACATTACAAATAAAAAATGTTGTTTAAGGTGGAATGGGACATCTGTCGATAATAATGAGGATAAAAGTACATTACAATCAAAATACTTTCACCGGTTTAGAATTTTCAATTTTAAAATATTTGACCAAAATACACATTTTAAAAATTTTTGTAAAAGTAAAAATTTTTAAATCCCCAGCGGGATTCAAACTCATGACTAACAGATTCGTAGTGAACACTCTGACCCATTGCACTACACTGTTTGGTGACAATTTTGGGAGAGAAAATATTTATAAAATTTACACTTGATTTTATTGTATATTTCGATAAATACATGTAGTACATCACAATATGGAGGTGTCCCATACCACCTTAATATATTTGCATTCAATCAATAGTAAATGAAGTTGCAGTGGGATTCCCAAGCACAGAGTATCCCGGTAATGACCTTCACCCCTTACCTTGCCACACTGGGTCCTGGTTCATGGCCTGGTACAAGTACTGGAGAAACTGTTCTACATGGTCAGTCTGTAACACAACGGGAAGTACTATTTAATCATTGTAACATTACATTTAAGGCTCACTTCCCCTTAAATAGGAAATATATATTGAAATATCGAGATAATTCTTTCTGAAGTTACTCATTAATAGTTCCTACATGTATGTGATGAACTTTATAATTCAAAACATAATTTTAATATACAGAAATAGGCATTTACATATGTAAATGGATACATTACAACAAATTAATACCAAATTGAATAAAGTCATAAAGAAGTTTATAATCACAAGCTTAATAGTCCTTTTTAAAATTATAGGAAAAAACAACATTTACCAAGTAAATCTTAAGGTTAATGATGATTACCTTTTCATCAGATACTGTCAGTTTGTTGAAATCAGACATGAATCTGACAACACTGCTTTCCTTCTTTTCAATGAATAGCTTGACACAGATTCTGGTCATGTGATTCCCACACACCTCCTTGTCCCTAAAACGTTTTATCAAAGCAATTAAAACAGCACCAGATTATATCAATATTTCCAACCTCAACTAAAAAAAAAAAAAAAAAATTCTGAAGAAATAAGAACATGCTGAAATCAAATTTATATAGTAGCATACACCAATATTACCTTTTGATTCTGCTAAGAAGACGCTGTAGATGTGAATGGGTTCCCAGCAGGCCTTGCCGACAACGAATTAAATACGAAACATAAGCAGCACGACTCTGATAGTCTTCTTGGAGAGAACGCACCAATTTCCTACATCTGTATATATAAAAAAAAACATAGTATTCAATCTAATGAGATTTTTAAACAGTTAATTTCTAAAAAATGTTTCTCCCTTACAGTTATTTGTAAAAAAAAAAAAAAAACTACCATAATAGTATAATACCAGAAACTATTTCAAAAATACAAAATTTACCCTTCGCCATCAAAGAGCCTGACACAGCGGATGGCCTCGTGAAGCTGAGCTATGAGGTCCTTATCCTGTAGATTGAGCGCCTCGGCCAGCTGCCCTCGTAACATCTTGTAGATTTCTGCAGGGTCCTTCTTTACCCCCTCCTGCCCCACCTGAGGGGAGAACTCCAGTAGGTTATACCCAAGCTGTATGTCCGTGTTACTTAGAACTATGCGCAGCTTTCGTTTTGTGTCCGTAAATGCGAAACAGGTCTCAAGATTATCCGGGTCGTAGAGGGGTGGACCGTGAATATCCTCATCTTTCACAGACATCCTCTTCTCTTTCATCGCGGTTACATCAATGTTTGGGAGAGTTACCTCTTGGGATACCACTGCATTGACAGTGGGCTTGGTTCGATATTTCTCTAAAATGTCTTCTGAGGATTCTATTAACCAAAGCGATACAAAATATATATCACATGTATATTGGTCCATATACAAACAAAATCCAGTGTGTTCATTGTATATCAAAGCAGTAAGGCAAATAATTTTATTCAAACTTCATTTTAATGGATGATGTCATTTCTATTAGTTTTTCATCTTAGAATCTTTTTCTAAAGCAAAGTGACTGCCAATCTACAGAATTAGCACCTTCATTCTTTTAATGGGTTTACTATTTAAATGTTATATGATCTTTTGGACTGTAACCTTATCTTTTTTTATTGAGCAGCTTCTCTTCCTTTCTCCCCCTGCTTTACTTACCTCTGAGGGGTGGGTCTCCTCCCTCTGCTCCCCCCACTCCCTCCACAGATGTATCCACCAGGATGGGTTCTTGAAGCAAGGAAGTGGGCGTGTCTGCAAAAAATCCAGTAATTACATCAACATTCAGACCCATATTTTAAGTTGTAATTAAGAACAAGTGCATATTCCACTCTAAAATTGTATATTCCACTCTCTGAGTTCCCAAGGCAAAGCCGAGGGAAATAGTTGCTGTGGAGGGGGACAATACACTTGCTATTGTCTGAATAGTCAGTTAAAGGGTGTTTATTATAACGGAGAAAACTTTGTCAGCGATAGAGATTTTCTTGATGGTACCGGTAAATAAATTAAAGTTATTGGACTTTGAATTTATCATAGCGACTCAGATTACACCAGAGGTGTTCCGAGTTTAAAAATGAGGGAAATTGAATGCAGATGGTAAATAGTTTTGATGACTATTAACCATGGGCAGATAGCACTAAAACTATTTCACGGTTACAAACAATAGCATTCATTGTAATTTTACATAGAAAATATTCACAGAGGTACATGTATGATAAATTACACTATTTGTGGACATATCCCACCCTCCGAGTACATATATCCCACTCTCTAGATATACATGTACATTCCACTTTCTGAGTGTAAATTCTACTACAATTATACTCTACTTTCTAAGTAATAGTTAGATCATGTTAAGTAAAATTTAAGCGGTTAAGGAGGGGGCAGAGGGAGTGAAGCAACTGAGCCCCTTCTTAATTGCTAAAATTTTACTTAATACACATTGTATGATCTAATTTACTTAGAACTTAACCCACTTTTTCATTGGCTGATCAAAAGTTCTGTGCCATCATTTATTATCTCTCTTTTTTACGGCTCTCTAAACCTTCAATTGAAAATGTGACATCGCAGTGAACTTAGAGAAATTCGTAACGATTAAAAACATCACTTAATAGAATGTTTAGCAACTGCTGATTGGATAAAAAACTGGGTTATGTTTGCGGAGCTTGAATGCGAGTACAATAACTCTAAACTCATTTTATCTATGTATTATATGTATATATTTATAACATTTTATCTACTTCCATTCTCTGTGAAGAGTGTAGGATACTAACCTGCCCCACTGTCCTCTCCACTTGACTTCATAGACTTCTTCTTCATTCCTAAAAAAAAAATACAAAACCGTACCAGTTTGATAAAATTGGAAATATATTTCATTTTTAACTCAACAACTTTCCATCAATATTTTTAAGATAATAGTTTTGTATACATGTGTGCAGGTACATGTAATATACACCAAGTACACAAGCTACAAAGCATTCAATATGTGTAAATAACCACTTTCACGTGTATTGTTTAAAAACATTAAAAAAGACAACTACCAGTACACATGAAATTATTCATGTCTCTTCATGTTAAAAATGTTAATTTCTTTGTCCAGTGTTTTATTAAGCTGATTATTTACAGTGAGTTCAAGTTAAACCTGTTAACTTTTATTGTTCATTGTTAAAATATATACTGATTTTCTCAGCAATACTGGCACATGTATATCATATTGCATAGGCTCAGCAAAGTACTATATGTGTCCTCTGAATGCAAATCAGTCATTTAGTAAAAAAAAAGAACTACAACCAAATGCTTTATGCATTAAAACAGCAGTGTCATCCCAAAGCAATCAAAGATACAAACATGCATCTGTATAGCAAGAGTGAAATGGTAGTCCAACATACTGTAGATTCCTAATTAAACGCGAGGAATTTATTTCCGCGTAAAATCGCGAGAAGCACCCTTCGGATTTTAAAATCTCGCCATTATTTTTTGAGAGTTGAAAACTATAAGAAATAAGGAGAAAAGTTCGACGTTCGCGATTTTATATTCTCGCGGTTTGATAGAAAACAGCGGGATCGTGGAATTAAGTACTCGCGTAATATAAGGAATTTACAGTACTCATTATAACATCAATTTTCATGTAGACAATTTTAATATTAAACTTTTAGGATAAAAAATACAACTTGGTATGGTTTTTTTCTTCTTACACTCCATTATAAATTTGTATGGTGTAATTCATATGAAAAAGTTATTGTATAGACATCTTTCTTTAATTTTATTTTTTTACTCATAGGGAAGATGGCGAGTTCAAGCAAAACAAAACACATGGCCTGGACTCCATTCCACCTGCTTGCTATTCTTTCTCTGTCAGAAATTTCACTGTCATGCCCCATCAATAGTGTACATGAAGTTTTAAGAGAAAATACACTCCAGGGATAGTAAAAGTAGAAAAAGGTTCTCTGCTAAGCACACCTTCATTCCAGCCCATTACAGCTGAATTAAGCTAGTTCAATAAATAATTACAATAGCCTCTCTAAATGATCAGGCCTCAAAGCTATCAAAAAGTTAGAGTACTTTGCAGGTAACACACAGAGAAAAGAATGCTAGTGGTGATGAAAGTTTACCCAGATGCTGCTGAGTAAATCTGCTGCTTGTTCGGATAATGGAGGAGACATAGTGATGAGACCCTGAGAAAAACAGCAATACTCAGTTCTGCTGCCCCCAATTTGTTACACAGTCAAAAAGACTTGCTGCTAGTTAGTACACCAGACAAAATAGTAAAACCATTCCCTCACTTTTTTTGTCATCTAATAATTCAAAAGCACACATAACAAAAATACTCATTTCATAGTTTTATCATCACATAACAATGTTGCAAAAATAAAAGGCAACAAGTGCTATACAGGAGCCGAGTTGTCAATATGACCTGTGGTCTACACTCAAAACACCTCAATAAAACAGGAAGGTGTTTATGTCATGACAAACATTAACTGATTACCTGCCAACGAGGAAGGCTCACATGCTTTCATTCTATTTTATGATCTGTTCATTACACCAGCCAGAGTAAAAAGTCCCATACCCTTGACCTTAATGAAGGTTACAACTCATTTGGTTGTAGGTTAATAGAACCTATTCCTAACATAATTATTTTCACAAGAAACTTATCAATGATAAATTAAAAATTAAAATTTCCCACATTCAGTTTTGAGTGTGGCAAATTGGCAGAGTGGAAACTAGCCATTGTTACCTATCTTTCTTGCACAAATTTTAGAGAGCCCTTGCAAGCGCCCACTGCTTAACAAGCCTCTGATGATAAAGTAAACAGAGAGTTCTGACAACCGATGTGTCTGAGGACACCATAGAGAGGCGAGATATGGAGATACATGTAGATGCCCTGTTACCTTTGTTCAGTTTGACCTTCAGGTTCCTGAAGAAGCTCTTGTTGTCCCTTTGACTCTTCTCCTTGGCAGCTGCCGCTTCCTGTAAAACAAACATAATCCCGTACTGTTTACTTCCTCAACAACAACAACATCAGAGATATCTTCGAAGATTCCGAGTACAGATTTTTATCATGCAGACTTGGCGGTTCCATTTATATTACATGTATTTAATGTACATGTAAATCTTCATCTTAGCTACAGAACATGCATTTTTTTGAGTGCCAAATCCTACAGAAAGTATGCAGAATGTTCACTTATTTATAACACTTATCAAACATTTGTAAAGTTTTCCTCAATTAAAACTTCAAGTAGTTTTTCAAAATTTACATACAACATTCAATGTTTCAATGAAAAAAAAATTATCTCATTTTTTTCCAAGTATGTATTCATACCTTTTCCTCAGACTTGTCCGACACATTGTCAAAGCTTGCGGACCTAGAGGACTTGGCAAAAGGGACAGCGTCTGATCCACTGGAATCACTGGTGAGGCTGTCCTGGCGGGAGCGAGGTAGGGGACCCCCCTTTGTGTTCCCCTCCTTGACATCGATCAAAGAGTCCACCTGGAATGTCTGTTGTAAGCTGGCTGCCGAGTCCGCCCAGGTTTTGACGGCTGATTGGTCAGAGTTCTCGTCCCCTCCCAGGTTAATCAGGGTCTCTGTGGTGGTTTCTGTGGACTCGGTAGGAATTGGATCATACATGATCACAGACAGGCGCTTGGTGCTGAACGCGGTGTTCTGTTGCTCAGACAATTTGACGTTGTTTGGGGTGTCTATTAATGAGTCAAGTGACTGGGAGTCAATGGACCGAGGGGTTCCTCCAAAGCCAGAGTCAGAGAAACTGTAGGTAGCACCGCAAACCACAGCTGATCGTGACTTCTTGGTTTCTAAAGATTTAGATATAGTAAATATTAACTTGGTTTACATGAAGCAAGCAGACTGAATTTACACAAAAAATGTTATCAAAACATGATCACCCAATCTTCATATAGAACTAGTAAAATACAAAAATCAATTAACACTGACAAATTAACCAACATGATTTACCTAAACTCTTTTCATCCATGTCTTTTTTAACATTACTTATAGCTGGACAGCTAACTCGTTCCAGAGGTTTTGGACCATTAAACATAGGGTTTTCAAATGCTAGGAAGCTTGCATTTTCTGGTCGAGAGAGAGGATCAAATGCTGCTTGGTCCTGGTGATTGACTTTTGGTGAAGACTGACTGGTTGGCACTGGAGCTTTGAAGTGTTCTTGTGTTTTCCCAGCAGGGAGGAAGTCTGATTGAGAAAATCGGAGTAGAGATTGTGCGTTCTCTGACTGTAGACTACTACTGTCCTCTAATTGTGAGGGGAGAGAGAACCGATCAGGTTGTGATGATGCAGTGCTTGGCAGTGGGTGAGTCATTCGGTCTTTCTGCCTGGGTAAGGGAACAGGGCGAGGGAGTTTATCCAGGTCCAGGGGTGGGGCTGATGACATAGCGTGAGGTGCTTTGTCCATCAGGAGAGGTTCCGGGGGTTGGGAAGTAGTAAGCTGCTGCTGGAGAGGGGGAGGGAATTTTTCTGGTTGAAGCAGAGGTTTAAATGTCTGTTGGGAGGAATGTGTACCTTGTTTCTGACTAGAACTATGCTCCGGCACAGCCAGAAGATTACTGGACTTGGCCCGAGGCTGATATAACCTTTGGACAGGTTTGGGGGGAGGTAAGGAGAGTCTATTAATGTCACTCGGGTGGAGAGGGTCTTCGTCCATAAACACTTCATTGTGGGGGAAGGGCTTTGCAGATTTCCTGTTGACTTTGATCTTTGCTGGGAGAAAGGGCACAGCCGCCTCTGCTCCACCCGATGCTTCCATCCCCTGTCCTATCTGTAGATCCTCACTCGGACTGCGCCGACCTAAACCAAAAAAAGCAAGAAAATCTTATTCAGCTCTTATTTGAGATTTATTTAATCTGCCTCTTTTTCATAGTCATTTCCACTTTATTTCACTAGTGACAAACCTTCAGAGTTTTCCAGATTCCCAGCATCTCCTGACATGATTGAGGCCAAGTCTGTGACACTACCTACATCATCCTGTAAAGATGAATTAATCAAAATCAGTAAGTACTAAAACTATTTGACACAAATTTCATATAAAGGACTTAGAATCCTATAAATGAAATTTATTTCCTGTCTTCCAATTAACTAAACAGTTTAGTGACACAGCTATTTCTGTTTTGTACTTGATTATCTGATATTTCTTTGCTCTTTAACATGACCTGATTTCAATGAAGTACATGCTGTCTGGTGTTACACACCTGACATCACCTGTTACACACCTAATGTCACCTGCTACACACCTGATCAAACTCGGACAGGGCCTGTTTGTCCTCTGTGTCGCTGGCCAGTACGTCCGTACTCCAGGCGTCACTAGCCGTCTCCGACACCTCCGACACATGCTGCAATAAAACAAAGATCAAGCCTCTTCACAGCTGTATTCATATGATTTGAAGATTAATATACAATTCTCTACAATCATTTGGGGGTGGACTTTACTTGTTAATGGAGACAAGTTACTGTTTCCTCCATTTGTATACCCCGGTACACGGTCAAAAAAGGTAGAAACCTTCATCATTGAATATAACTTGCTTTAATTTCAATTTAAAAACATGTTTACTCTATTTGTGTTGATGTCAAGTTTGTGACCTAATTTGATCTAATGAATGAATATCGTGATGCTAGATATCAGTAGTGGCCCTTACATCCTGTCGCGGGAGGAAGCTGCTGCGAACTAGTTCCTCTAGCCTATCATACTGGTTCCCCTCTGGTGGGGGCTCCGAATCACTGGCCAGAACATCTGTACTCCACGTATCACTCACTGTGGACTTGGTCTCCACTCCTGTGGAAAATATTAAACACGTAAAACTATGTCCAATATATCATACAACTTCCTTTTCATTGAATTTAACGGATCATAATTCTAATGATGTTGGTAGACATTTGCCTATTTCTTATCATAATACTTTGCATGTTTATTTCTTTTTACAATTTAAAGTACACAGATAATAGAGTACTTCTAAAGTGACAGCAATCATAAGTGTCCTTACTCTCAATTTCGGATCTGATTTCAAATTTTCCAAATCTATCTGTGACATCTTCTCGGTTTGGTTTTGGAATTGTTTCAGGGAGGGGAGGAATCTCGGGGAGAGGCATCTGAGGGGGTGGGGGCTCCTCCACACTTCCTGCCTGTGAGAGGGGTGTGTCTCGGCCACTGATGTTGGGAGTGCCCCGCCCACTGACGTTAGCGGAGATCATATCTGACATGTTGTCGTTGTCGTCGTCTTCCTCCACAGACCCCACGGAGTGACTCGAGGCAGCCTCCGAGAAAGCCTCCTGGATCTCGCTAGTGTTTCCTGTAAGGGACAAGTCTGCAAATAACCACCCACATTGGGTTAGGGGAGCACAGGACACACAGTGGATGACATGTTAATATATAGGCTGGGTATGATTTACATAACAACACAAAAATATACATGTATGGTTGTGAAAAAAAACAAAATTACAACATACAATTTACATGTGTTTTTTTTATCAATGGTTTCCTTGTTTGATAATGACTTAGCTTAATGCTTTACCAATAGATTCCTGGTCCTGAGAGAGGGAGAACCTCGTCCTCTTAGATGTGAACATCCCCACACTCTCCGCCTCCTCATAGTTAGGGACATCATGGTATTTGACCCGCCGGGGTTTGTTTTCCTGATCCATGGACAACACTTTCTGTTCGGACATCATTCCCGGACATTCCGAGTCTACGTTCAGAGGAACCACCAGAATCTCCTTAACCATCTCATCTTGTCCAGCTAACGAACTCGCCCCCTCTGATAATCCTCGCTGCTTCTTGTCTGAAATTAACACCAACAGCTGCCATTCATTTTTTTAACAAAAGTATATCTAGGAAATAACGTACCAAATAATATGCATATCTTGATTACAATCTGAGAAAAAATGTATCTCAACCAATATGTGGGTTTTAACGCCAATCTGGTTTCATGATTTAATGCATCATACAAACATAGGTAATCACAGATTACAAAGCTCACCGAGACGAGACATCACCTTTATGAGGCATCACCATTATGAGACCACCTTTATCATATGATATGAAAATCATAGTTAATGATCTTGGATATTCATGGAAACTGTTTTGACACAATATCGTATATCATATGT
>WFKH01011581.1:88662-112040 GCA_016163765.1 Magallana hongkongensis
CATATCTGCATCCCTCTCATTTATTATCAAACTTTAGTATTTTGATCCTTGATATAATTAGCTTTACCACTGACAGGAGGCTGTAGATGACAAACTGGACTCCAGACAGTTCCCGTTCCTGTCCGGGGGAGCTCCCAGGTCGGGCGGGGGCTACAGAGGACCACCAATCAGGTACAGTAACTCTCAGTCACACCTAATTTGTTAGAATATGAAATACAGCAAACTCATTGACAATATGTGTACACTCAAGGATAACAGACCTATAGCATCTAGTCTGAAACTCAAAAATTTCAAAATCAAGGGAATTGTCAGTACAAGCATTGAAAAAAGGTGGAGGGGCAACTATACTATACAGTATTTTCTAAAATGAACAAAGGTTTGGGTATTTTTTGGGGGGGGGGAGGGGGGTGTGTGCATGTTATGATTGGAGCATAATTTGACTAATGGGAATGACAAGGCTAATTTTGAAGAAGCCCACATACATTCAGGGGGAAATCTCATTAGTATCTGGTGATTATGCATTTGCAAACGAGGAACTCTAACAATAACAACAATCATAAGGGGCATTTGTATTTTGTTTCAAGTAAGCACTTAGAGCCAAGGTATTCAGCAAATTGCCATTATGTAAGGAGAACATAAAAAAAAGAATGCAATTGTCACATTGTGTAAATATTTATCAATCTATGGCCATTTGAACTTAACCCTCCTAATTGCTGACTCTCACACTCCTTGATGTAATGTTACTTTACATGGGTGTTGTTTGTTTGCAGTGCTCGGTATGGACACTGGCATAAAGACAAGAGCCAGGCTGGCTACAAGAGCGGACCACGGCTAATCATATTTGTGATAGGGGGCGTGGCTTACTCCGAGATGAGGTGTGCCTACCAGGTGACACAGGCCTGCAAGAACTGGGAAATTCTCATTGGTGGGTTTATTATTGTACTTAGTTTGTTTAGTTCTTTCTGTTTGGGATTTCAAAATAATTTTTTTTCAATACATGTTCTCATAAAAAAAATTTCAATTTATAATCTCATAAAAACACGAATTGTTTAAAATGTAAGCAATATATGAAGATATTATAATGTTTCCATGCTAAATAAAAAGTTCTTGTATGAAGTTCAGACTTTGTCACATTTTTACTTTTTATGTACAATTCAATGAACATTTTAACTGATAAGATGTAAAACCCTGGACTTCTTTCATACGTCTTCTGTATCCTTGTATCTGTTGTTGTGTAGTTGTGTGTGTAGTCTAACCTTGACAAGGAATCACTTAGGGAGAGGGTGGTCTAAGTTTCTGAACTTGTGCCTAATCCCAGTTATATATTTGTACAATAAAAAGTTCAAATCCAGGAATCGCTGTTTATCAAGGAGCTTTTACCAGTCTCTTAAATGGACTGCAAACTTAAAGAATGGGCCAATATTGTTGTTTACTCTGCTGGTAGCTGAAGGCCATTTATATTTACTGTCACATCTCTCAGTATCATTCTGATACCAGATGATTTCACCCAAGGCTTTAGTAATTCCCGTTCAGTGTTTGTCTTGCTATCACAGACTTTGCTGTTTGTTATTTTGTGGTCACCTTTCGACCTTCCACATGGAACTGAAATACTAAATCTTTCAAGGTTATCTCCAATCTATTGTTTATTGATGACTAAAACACCATAAGTGCAATTTTAGTATTGGAAACTTTATGGACATTGGAAAAATATGTGTTTTGCTAAAATTTGCTGCTGACCATGTAAAATCAATGAAATTGTTTACAAAACTGGTGATAAGCATATGAGATGTCTGACACAGAATTTATTCTACTAGTTGATACTGGTGCCCATTTTTGTATTCCTCAGTAGAATATCAGACTTTGGCAAATGTGAAAATTATATCAAGTCTTAATAAATGATGAAGAAATAGTCAAATTATTATAAATTGCTAGAAATATTAGATAAAACAAACATCAAGAACAATTTGTTTGTTACAAAAGACAGGTTATTGCCCCCTACTTCATGCCTTCTAAAACCTTAAATCAGACAGTACATTAGTTTCATTCACAAATATGAGGCTTTTCCAGACTATGATTGTTCTCTGGCCCTTGTTATTGTTATGGTACTATATTTTGCTGATTTGGTGCCAATCTTCACAGTTACACAGCTGTGTGATTACATACTCCACACAGAGAAGACTGTACTATTGTGAAGATGTGCTAATTGTTACACATATGGTCCTGAAATATCAGTGTGCTGACGTCTAAGTACAGAAAGGTTACTGTCATCATTATCTGCCTCTGCAATAAGTAAAACTTCATCCAAGTTCTTATTTGTTGGTACATCTTAAATAACTATTTGATTCTTCTCATACACAGCCTCTCAGAATTTCAAATAGGGCTTGTTATACATAAATACATGGACTTACATGTACACTTTCTTGAACAATAATTTTCTTAAATCATAAAGGAAGAGAATTGGCAACAATGAAATAATTCATCACAAATTTTATTTAATCCAGTATTAAAAAAACAACATGTAACTCATATTTTGCACATCAATTGATAAAAATACAATATTCTTCTTTATATGAGAGAGAGAGAGAGAGAGAGAGAGAGCAGGCAATTAATAGTTTAGGTACCATTCAGGTTTTTAGGCATTGCCAGAGTTTAATTAAATCATTTTGAATATGATACTATACGACATCATTTTGATTTTGTTCTGGAAAGTAAACGCCTTTTGTGATATTGTGTGTGAAAAAAATATTACTGATATAAAGAAACAGATTAGTTGTAATGAAATCATGAAACCTGTGACATAGACTTCAATGTTAATCTTGGTTGTCCAGGCATTGGGTAAATTTTTTTGATTGAAGAAGTCTTCCTGTTTATAAAAAATAGGATACTTTCTTCATTGTCACCTACAGGTGATTAATAATCACTTATTTTTTTGAGGTGGCTCAACTCTCACATCTGACCCCTGATAAGGTAACACACAGGTGTATCAAGTTTATACAGTACTTCTCTGTACACCAACGAAAATGTACTGATTGAACACAGTTTAATGTGGACCTTTGGTGCCAGATTTCTTACAGTTCCATTTTATTCTCATTTCAAATCATGTAACATGAATGAATAATCCCTTAATGCAGTTACACACGCGTGAAAACATTTGACAATTTGTTTTAGCAGAAGGAAACATTATATTGTTTGCTATTAAATTCTCTATGGAAAATTTTATTTGCATTGCATATGTTTTATTTACCGGTAATGCAGAAACATATATTTTATTCATAAAATATGAAACTACACATGTATTATACAACAAATGTAATTGAAAGACTATATGTATCTGTTGGAAAGGAATATTTTTATCAGTGTATTGTGCAGAAATAATCCTAGCTGGTGGGGTTTCTGATTATATCCTATCTAAGGTTTCCTCTATTGACCATCAGCTGAGTTCATCAGGGTGACAGATAACTAGTGCACACACTGACCAAGGTCACCTCAAGGACACTGTCCACAATGAATGAACAGTGCAATCTCAACGATGATTAAGCAAATCTGCCCATTCATTCACAAGTCCTGAAGATATCTGGCAGTGTACTATATGGGCCTCAAATCTTAGTACCACTTTCAGTTTGTATAGGATTTCATTGTATCAATTACAGAGAGTTTAAATATTTATTTTTGGATTTTGCTGAATAAATAGTCAGGGTCCTGAATATTGACAATCTTACCTTACATAATGACGTCATTCCTAGCATACTTATTTCATGCTATCTATGTTCTATGTTTAATCAGCCATGATTTTTTCACGCTTTCCTTAAGGGAAAGCAATCTATGATCAGTGTTTAATTAGCTGTAACTTTTTTCATGCCTGCCATCTTTAAGGATAGTATATATAGACTTTTCATTTTAATTAATTTTTTTAAGGCTCCACCCATCTGCTGACCCCTGAAGGGTTCCTGGAGGACCTGAAAGGCCTCTCCAACACTCCTGGAAACTGAACGGGGATTTCCGGAGGTTCTGTGTACACAGGCTTAGTGACCTGCACTGGACAAGCATCCGTCACACCCAGACAATGCCGCCATTGTGTGTGTCCGTGAATGGCGTCATTCTAAAGTAAACTTTAATTGGTCTCTTTGTTACCAAAAATGTTGATTTCATGTAGAATAAATATTTTCAATGTATTAAACCTGGGACTGTATTAGATTTGTATTGTGGTTGAATTTTAATGTGTGGGACAACACAGAGATTGCTGATGATGCTTCATCTGTATGCTTGTGTAAACACTGCACCCAGAATCATTAGACAGTTGTAGAAAAAATATGTATTTAACTGTCATAGTACAAGAAAACATCCTATTAAAGCATGTTGAATACTGTAGTCTGTAGAATCACCATGTCGGATATGTTTTCACCAGTTTGAAGCTTGTTAAGTTTCCTGTTCATGATGCATACATTATATATAGTCTAAGAACTCTGATATTTTTATGTTCCTTTTTATATTCTTAGAATTAGTCTGTGTAGAGTTTTATGTGCAATATTGATTTTCTTTATTTTCTACACAGATTAACATGTATAGAACCAAATACTCGGCTGACTGCGGCAGCCATATTGTTTTGTGTTGACCTTACTACAGCCCGTCTGCTTTGTTAATACAAATCGGCATTTTTATGTTTTGTGTTGATGATAACAAGATTCTGTTATCTTAGTACAGAGGTGTGAGTGGAACAGCTGCAGTATAACTTGTAGCCAAGTAGCTGTTTGTGATTTCATAGAATAAAAGAAACAATTATTTGTTACTTTAACTCTCTGTGCTCTGTCATGTATGTATAGTATAGAATCATTTTTATACAGTAGCCATTTTGAAATATTCATTGTGCTTATGTGCGATATTTTAAATAAACTACATAATACTGATTGCCCTGTTTGGCCTAAGTAGCTTGAACATGTTACTGATATCTCTGGTCCCTGCCCTATATACTGTAATTCCTTTGAGCAGTCATTATAACCCAAGTATGACATCATTTTGTTAATTACAAAGACACTGTCTAGTCTATTCTGACTTCTCATATGTAATAATATTACTAGAAAATGGTCTTTATCTACAATTGAATGAAATTGAATTATTTTGTGTATGCATGACAATGTAGAATTAGACCAGTTTCCCTGTAAATCTATATATAAGCAATATTTATATTTGAACAGCACTGATAAGGTAGGACGATTAGTGCCATGACAAGGAGCAAGGCTTAGGAGGATATTATAGGAAGAAGAACTGATCAAACTAACAATCTCCAAGTTGAAACAATCAGAGATGTAACACCCCCCCCCCCCCCCCAATAGCTGTACAGTCTGTTGATCTGTGGATGTTTCACTATTTTATTACTAGTTGCTGCTAGAGATACCACAGTTTGTGTAATAAAGCTCATCTAGCTTGTTTGTTACAGTACAACCTCAATATCTCCAGCTTTTAGATTCTATAAAGTCCATGGGACATCCTTCTAAGTCCGGCTCACTTTCTACATTCCTTTCTTCAGTGTACAATGTTGTGTCCAATACAATAAAATTAATAAAAATATACAAGTACTCCCGTGTTGTGTTTTCTTCGTGTTCAAATATACATGCATTGACTTTAAATATGACATCAGTGCAAGAGTTCAGTTAACCTTTCATTGAAACCTGCACTTTATACCGGCTGATGGCCATTTGTGCTTTGAAACGCATTTATTGTGTCCCTGTTTAGATATCTTTGGTCCTCTTTAGTACGGTATCTCGTCATCAAGTAGTGTACTAGGGACTGACCGCAATAATCCATTTTATTCTACTTTGGTCCAAAAAATATTTCGAAATAAATGCTGCATTTCAATTTTGGTCATTGTGTCTTCTTTATATGGTGGGATCAATGTTAAACATCCTGTTCTCATCATAAATGTGTTTACTGACCATTTGAACTGATTTGCATTGATTTCTGAGGTGAGGCCCCTCCCCCATCACTTGTAAAAACCTATCCTACATGCCTGGTTTTAAAAAAGTTCAAGGAATGCATATGTTCATATGCAAACAAAGTGACGATGTTTTGCGCTTTTTTATATATAAAAAAAGAATAGCATTTGTTTACACTTGACATGTATTTTTTTATCCGTGGCTTGTGAGATTGTAGTGAGCTGCAAGAAAAAATAAAATAACGGATACAAACAAAGAAAAAGAATCAGTTATTTGAGTATATATATACATTAACACGGTAGTAAAATAATTACTAGTACAATCGGTGACTATATTACGCCATAACTCATTATGAAGAAACAAGTAGGGGAATTCCTTGTGAAAATTCACAGAATCGCAACCATCTTTGTATCAATTGAGATAATTAAGTTTTGTAGGAAGAAAAACGTGAGTCCAGAAATAAACTTGCGAAAACCAACAATAGTTGGCTATCTTTTTTCTAGAAAAAGTCTTTCCTCTGCTCTACAAATAATTGATTTTATAGTGTAGAGGGGTACAGGAATATAGACCTACTATTGGTCATTTTAGAAATAATATGTAGAGCGCTTACGATGTACATGCTCGTATAATACGCGTATTACCGCCGTCGACGCAGCGCAATAAGTTTATCATTCATCACCGGTTCGAATCCACGCATAACCACATGCTAGAGGTGGCATAAGCATAAAATTCAGAAGTCCTAAGTGACATTTGTCCAATAATGAACTCCTATTGCCTTGTCTTTTCCTTACTGGCTGCGGTTGTCGAGCGCATAACCACATTGATGAAAAATGAAACTACTTGTGCATGAATGTGAATAGAATCTCTTAAAAGGGTTTGATGGTCGTGGCCATTTTTAGGGTATATTTATCTCCTTAAACCAAGACGAACTATCATAATATAATCTATAAACGTGTTCGAATACTAATGATATGCAAGATCTGAGGCTGTTAATATTCTCGAGGAGAATTATAACAACAGAGAAACTTTTTAGGCCCGCCGACTCACGGATAGTATAGCAGCCGCCCCTATTACAGGCGTCGCTGTCACAGCAACCTCCACATAGCTGGGCGACGTGGGCGTCGTTACCAATGCCGACCGCTCGTCTGCCGTGAGAAAGACCGTGGCCATGGTGTAGGAAGGCCTCGCACATCTGTAGCGTAGAAAATACAAAATTAACTTTACTGTTTATTTTATCATTTTCAAGCTATTCAGTCATTTCGTGTCAACGTTGCGAACTGAGCCAAAGTTTCCTCATGCAGTTAATTTCATTGGATGCATTTATTGCGACAGTGAGCGCGCTACTTACTACTTTACTACGGCAGCCCATTCGGTGACGAACTTGATGATTCTGATCCATCACTACATCAGCGAAGCATTCCTGTAAGGGGTACAAATTTATTTAGATAACTACTATCCAAAGGCTGATAAAGAAAATTGTTGCATGTCGAATGATTTCCAATACTTATCCACTGAAGAGGCAAATATTTATATGATAAAGGACAAATTAAGAAAGTGACCTTGACCGTAAGCATGCCTGTGTCATGAATAAATGGAATAAAGTTTGTGAATTTTATTATAGTAAGGTCATAATGACATTTTAAAATGATTGTTAGTCAAGATGCTAGTATACCGTAAAAAACCTGATTTATAAGTTCACGAAATTTTAATAGATGTATAAGGAAAAGTTTGACACAGAAAAATGACCTTGACATATTAGATATGACTTTGATTCAATGTCATGACGCTTATGTAATGCAAGATCAGTTCCTGCATCGTAAGTTTTGAGCCAGTTCCGAGTTTAATTGGATTTGTGAGGTACCTTGGAATAAGACACGGGATCTTCTCACCTGGTGAGGTACCTAAGAACAAACACGGGGTCCTGCTTACCTGATGAGCCTCGCAGTTTTGGATCTGAGTACACGACAAGGGATCCTCTTCTAGCTGTGTGCAGACCTGACATTTTCTGGTTGGCACAGGAGCTGAGAAAAACGTTCGCATCAAGAAATACAATATTCTGAGTAAAAATAAAATATTTCTATCACGTGTATCACGGAATTCGTGAAGCGATGCCACGCTCATAAGTCATTAATAGTGATTGCATTGTTTTAGTAGAAACTAGTTTAAAGTACGGTGTTCTTAAAACCGTTTAACATTGACATCTTTGATTAATTGTTATAGGGATAAGTAAAAAGACGCTTTACTTGTGACCAGTGTGCACAGTTTGTTGTTACAGTAACCAGAGGCGCAGCACTGAGTACACAGGTGAATTATGTTTCTCTTCTGTCGGTCCGTCATGTCCTCCACAACCTCACGTTTCCCAATCGACGCTAGTATATCACAGATCTGTCAATAACACTATTCACATAAAAACATCGATCAAAAGACCTTAACAAAAACAGATAAGTTCCCGGTGAGTTCATGGCTACAGACTTACTCGCTTTGCCTTGCATCCTAGTGTGAAGTACACGTTCCCTTCCTCACTAATGTATTTGTCGGTAAAGCATTGCTGAAATGAGAAAAGCATAGATCTAATCTAGAGTCTAATTTTGTAACACTACAGATATTGCGACGAAGGCATTTCACGAGTACGTTTTAAGAAGGATTTCAGCCGAACACTCCCCGCGTCTATTTATAGATCAATGTGACGTCATTGTACCTCGTCCGAGTTACAGGCCTCCGTAACGGTACAGTCCACAGCGTCGGCGACTTTATCACATCTGTAGCAAACCAGTGGGGCTAAGAGAAGAACACATGATTATAACATATATCACTTAAATATACTAGTACACCTGTATGTGATATGTGTTATTGGTATGTTTTGTATTAGACCCGAGCTTGTACAAACGTGTTTGCAATTGTGAAAAGATTAAAAGTGTAGTTTCCTTTTTGACGTATCTGTTTTGTATTAATTAAGAAGTGACCACAGTTGCCATCTTTTAATATAAATTGCCCACACGTTTAGCGTGCAATACAGCACCTAAAACTAAGCACAAACGTCATACTGGTACACCGTTCTGACTCTCTTACGCATCTTCTTTTTAATTTAGAATACCAATACATCGCCATGACAGATCAAGGACGGTTCTACTGATCTGTACTCACCTTGCTTCTTGATGGCCTCTCCCCTCGAACTGAGGATTCCTAGCCAACACAACAAAAATTTACATTTATTTCATTTGCTATGAGGTTTTTTTCTAAACTTTAGATAATTTTCTGTACAAATGAAAATTGTGGAAGAGAAAAGTGGAATATCTGACCTGACAGAAGAATAAGGGTCCAGACTAGCGCCGCCATACTGTCCTCACTGATCAGACAATAGTTAATCTCTGATAACCTCTGGAGATACTAGTAGGTCTTTTTGTCATTCTTCGATTCTGAGAAACTTCACAGAGAGCAAAAAAGGTCATAGAGTCCCATTAAAAGCTTTTTACGAAATGGGTAGATGTTTTGAATCCTGTCCCCTTCCAGAATTGCTTATAATAAAAACCTCGATTTTTAGAATAAAACTAATAATGTTCGTAAATTTTTGGTCCAAATATGTAGTGTTATGATAATGTTAACTGCAAAACTTACATAATACATATTACAATGTATAGATTTTTTTCTTCTACAAACTACCCATCGTCCAACGTAAATTGTTTAAAAATTGTTTAACACTGTTTAACGTGTTTATTGTCCGATCTTTTTAAATATCGGATCAAATATTTTTTTATTGTCTTTTCTTTCAATGGTTGTACTACGGACAATATGCCGTAATGATGTTACGAAATGAAAGACCTTCACACTGACTGCTTATGTAATAATTAGGCTCATTGCATTTGCTCGCAATCAAAATTTATTATTGACGACATCTGTGATAATGTCAGTTTCCCCATTATTCAATTCATTTTATTTCCCTCGCGTTATCAATGTAATAGTACATGAAGTAAATAAAATAAATCTTAATTGTTATTAAACAAAACTATGAAATAAATAGTTTTCAGTATTTTTTTTCCCATTTTTAAATTAATTGATTCATATTCTAATATTTAAGAGATGTTTTTAAAATATTGAAGTGATCATTAGCAAATTGCTTGGTGTAGAAAGATGCGCCAATAAAAAAAACCTGTCTGCTATCATTTTCACAAAGGTCCAAGTCATGTCTATATCTGAATGGCAATGACGTTCAATGATGTGATTTTCCATATTTAGATAATATTTGTGCGTTTCTAGGGTGCTGGTCACGCCCCCTTTCTCCACGTGTATGTCAAACTCTGTATAAGAGAAGATTCACCGGTTCTCGATTTTACAGTAATTTTGCTACTTTACTGGAGACGCTGCAATATTTGAGGGTTTGATCTCTACATAACCATGATTTTCATCATCCTACCAGCAGTAAGTTTTTAAATTATTTCTCCAAAGAATAATGTTTTTATGTTAAAAAAAGTATTATGAATCTTAATTTTTATGTATGTTTTTATGAATCGTATTTCATTACTTATGTATAGGTTAATATTCCATGCAAAAACTAAATTCACATATAAAATATTATTACTCGTATAAAAGAATAAGCCAAAAAAAACAAAACCAAAACAAAACAAAACAAAAAACCCCTTAATTTAATACTAATAGCAATACTTAGCTTAATCGCTAAATGCCAATAATTTGTTATTACAACAGATTATAGACTAGGGTCTTTAATATTTATTGTAATTTTCAATCCCATAAAATAAGGCATGAATTGTTTCTATAGCAAATACAGCAGTCCCTTTTCTTTTTTGAAGTCTAGAATTTTGCATTTCATACTATATAAAGCGTAGTAAATCGTTGATCAACTTTTATAACCCCCATCTGAAAACATAAATCTGATGGTTTTGTTTTCAATATTTTATTTTTTATTATTATTATTATTTATTTATTTATTTATTTTGTAATTTCTGCGATATAAATCTCAACAACAAAAATTCTCACGACTACTGTGCCTTTAAGTGGCCTTTTAAAAAGCGAATTCTTATATTCTTTGTCTAAGTTGTACTATGACTAATATAATATTAGAAATTGCGAATCAGTTTCCAATGCGCTGATTCATATCTTCGGGTTAATACGATGTCGGGGACATGATGGGGACTTGTTCCGATATCCGATTAGTGACTCCGACTTCAGACTCACCAGACGGACGGCCCGCTGGTCCCTACGTGACGTATCGATCACGGTCCAATACCCGGACAATCCCCCTCAGATAAACTGTGTTAACTGGACAGTGACCGCGAATTCTTGTGACGCAATGTTTGCTTTTCCTGTGTTACCTGGTGCTCCTTTTATCACACTGACCCTGTTATAATGGATCGTCAGCAGAGTCAAAAGTCAAAGTCTAGAACGTTCTCATAAGTCCCTGTACCAATATGTACTCAGCAGGAACAATGCTCGGAGGCACACCCTGAACGTTTTACGTCAGAGCGGCGATTATTGGACCAATGGCCTAATACTCTCTTTGTACCCCACATAGGCATGATACCGTGTACTTTTAATGCATAAAGATCTGGAAATTCCATGCAAGTTAATTTTGCTATCGAAAGTTTTAAATGATATCTTAGATAAATAAAGAAGATTACTTTTTTGTTCAAAAAAGTGTCTTAAAAATTAGTGTTAGTTGTTCAGTAGCTGAAATATTCCCCTCTAAAAGTTATTGAATACCGGTGCTTGATAGTATTTTTATATGTTGCACAAACTGTAAAGAAAAAAAAATTTATATCTTCTCTATTGTACTCACGGGCGCTTGTTTTATACAGGAGGCCTATTTACTTATACAATAGGCCTCCAGAATGAAACAAGCGCCTGTGATTGTACTTCATGTCATGTTTACAGATGGTCAACGAAATATCCATCAGATACAACTGGAAATTTCTTGCAAAAAATTTATTATCTAGCAAAGAATTACAGCGAATTACAGCATACCAGTAGAGTTTTCAATAGCTTGCTGGATTGCTCAATGGGGTATTCGATTGGGTCTACCGGATATCACATCAGGTCTGAATCTAGTTCACGTGGTTACTCATTTTACATTCAACCCATTCATATTGCATAAAGAAAACCTCTAGAAAACTCTCTCCTATTGTCAGATAGTCTATTCATAGTCTTTTGAAAAGAATGTTCACCTGCCCAGCACTGGATTCTGTTCAGAATAAGTCAAGATAAGTCACAAATAGGATGCATGGAACTATTGGCTTAAAAAAAAGGAAAATTCTCTTCCAGAAAAAATCATTGATGACATAATGGTTCATAAATTCATAGTGCAACATACAACACTAATCATTTAGTATTATTATGTTGTGACCATGATGACAGCTTAATTAATTCAAACTATAGAAATGATGGGAAAAGGGGGATTCGTAACAAAAAAGCAAAAAAAAAGTGTAAATGATTACTGGACATAACTCACTTTATTGTCACACCTGAGTAACTTCATGACCTAGATTAAGACCTAATGTGATACTTGGCAGACCAACTGAGCAATCTAGAAAGCTAATCTTAGAATGGAAATCACTGGCCAGCCCTATTCACCACTGCGAATGTTATTGTCATTTAAATTTTAGACCACGTGGTTTCATTTGACCTTTCAGTTTCGCAGTAAAAATCGTGCCTCGTGTTTATAGTCTTTTTCATAGAATCTAGGTACTTGTAATCAAATATAAAATCTAGACGTTTATTGATTTTAAACTTTATCTTCATTAATTGGTGGATAAAATGAGTTCTAGAAATAAATGTGACAATAGAAAAAAAATAAGTTTTTTTTCTGCTGTTGCAACAATTAACATGTTTAGTGGCGATCCCCCTAAGGATTAATTTTCGATCCGCGCCTGACCTAGAAATAGCATCAATAGTGAAGCAGACTATACTATTTTATGCAGAATGGCCCATGAAAATGGCTCGATATACAATTTTTTTATACAAAACAGACACCCATTCTTTTTTTAAAGCATGGTATTGCACACCACAAGCATCAAACATGGCTATGATTTTATTAAGCAACCCAGTGTTTATATTTTAAACCACGTGTAGAGTGGTTGAACACGAACGATAACTCTGTTCTGAATAACATCGTTTAATTTAAATACATCTTAATAGATTTTCGTGTTTTAAAATAAATCAAAGTAGGATATGATATGAAAAACGACCAGTACTTACATATTTTGAGAATATTATCCGAACACTTATACTTCCGCTCGAAATTTCACAGGAACTGAACAAATCTCGGGGAAGTCTCGTGAACTTTCATTCGAGCACCTTTGGATTTATTGCATACTTAGCAACGATAAAGAAAACATTCCGAACACATTCGCAGGGGTGTATTAAATAGTGTCATTCTGTATTTCATTTTCATTGTATTTTTTCTTTCACCTACAGATCTTGGCTCTGTCCGCTATATCCGGAGTTGACTGCCGTTTCCTTTCTTGTGTGAGTACAACATTTATGTCCTTTAAATGTAATCAACATTTATAAGCTGTTCTAGTGTAGAAATAGCTGACAAATTGCTTTTTTATTGCAGAATTTGAATTGCCCCGCCGGTACAAAATGTGTTCTGCAAAGAAGCACGTGCGAGTACCCACCTTGTAAACGCTACCCAGTCTGTATGGGTGAGTACATTTATCAGATTTCTCAGCTTAGATTTCATATCCTATTCTTATATAGATCCTTTTCTTATATAGATTTATACATTTCATTATATCCATCTTTCTTACATTTCAGAGGTCAACCCGACGTACGAAATGAACCACATCCCCGCTGAGCTGTCCCGCCCCGGGAGATGTCCCGTGCCCACGACCCCGGGCACCTGCATCACCCAGTGTCAAAACGACGCCATGTGTCCAAACAACGAGATCTGCTGTTACAACGGCTGCGGGTTCACCTGTAGCGGGCATCAAAATAAGCCCGGCACGTGCCCTAGGTACCTCCGGAACGAGAACCTGTGTGGGATGGACTGCTCGTCTGACAGCGACTGCCCGGGGGTGGAGAAGTGCTGTATGACGGCCTGTGGGAGCACCTGCTCACGGCCCTGCTACTACTATCTGTTTAACACCGCCAACCAAGCGGCCGGCGTCCGCTCCGCCTTCTGGTCGCTGCCCTACATCTGTCGCCGATTATGAGACGAACCTCAATGGAAAAAACAAAAGTCATTCTGCCATACATTGTCTGTAACCTTTGTATATGTGTCTGTATGTGCGTGTGTTAAACCGTCCATTGTGTTCTACTTTTACCGTGTTCAAGCAAGTGGTGATATTATAAAGGGGGTGGGAACTATTTTGAAAAGAATACTATGTTTACAGTATTATATTGTGCAATGATAGGTACTTTTCAGATCTGAATAAAATATTTATTTTCAGATAAAAGTGCCAGTTGTGTCTTTTTTTTCTTGTGGAAAAAAACCGGGAGGTGGGCGGACTATATTCCCAGCTAAAATGCACCCTTTCTTTTCGCTCTCAATGCAAAAATGAATTATACGAATACATAAGAGACCATTTTGGTTAGCCACAAATTATTGGATGTAAGTTATTTGTCCTTTTCACGAATCCTATACAATTAATATATACCGGTACCTGTATATAATTAACAATTTTTAAAAAGATGGGTGAATAAGATGGCGCAAATGCACATTGGTTTTATCGTAAAATACAATTTCAAATTTACTTTTTCCCATACATTTACATTTTCCAGTGTCTTTGTGATAACACTACGAATCGATTTTATAACGTATAGTCCATAACAGTTCATCTATGATGTCAATGACGTACTGTTGGGGCGCAATCGGGGTTTGAATAATTATACGGAAAAAAAATCAAAGTACTGATAGTACTGGTTAGCAAGCTTGTTTGGAATATACTGCATATAAATTTCATGTACTGAAAAAATCAACATTTTACGGTATGACTAGCCAATTTCTTTTCCTTCCTGTAATACCGGTGTATGTGTTTTCTAAAAACAATTTTTAATATGACGATACATTGCCAAGAAGTACGTTTACAGTTTTAACTCACATAGTACTGAGTATAGGACAACTTGATCTATCTTGCAAATAGGTTTGCACAAACGATAGGGGGATCTAACCCTTCAGCTATAAATAATTCCATAAAATAAAAGCTAGTGATTACTCAATGTTCAATTTAAAAAAAAAGAGGCGAGTGTAAAATATACACCAAATCATGAGAATCACCCTACATTTTAACTCGCACAATACACGGGTAATTGTTCGTTAGAGAAATTTAGGAGAGGGCTTTTAGTCTATAGAGCTTGTGATGACAAAAGTGTTGATTAGAAATTAGGTCTGAATCTTCCCAAAAGATATTATCATTGCGAATCTAACTTTTATGCATACAGAACCAGAAAATGATGTCCTTGTAAGACGCAATGACGCAATATCACATTACTACTTTTTCTCGAAAATGATTTCATTTTTTTTCCAAACTATTGATCATTTTCTTTGTTGTCATGATAAACTGCCGGTAGTTTTTACCCCACTCTGGACCAAAACTCAGTAATTGCTTGCATCATTCAAAAGAAAATCACTATATTAGGATCATATATGAAAATGTGAATTTGTCTTGTTTGTTAAAAAAAATTGTACAATTACATTAAATGAAGATTTAGTACTCTCAATACTTTGATTCATCATAGGTAGCGCTTTGACGAAGCTTCCGGGTTGCGTAATAGTTTTGGTTACATGACGTAAAGCGTTTAGCGTATACGTTAACCGCTTGAAAATAGCATAAAAATATCAGTTTAATATTTGATTGAACAATAGCTAAAAATTATATGAATATAACTAACAAGGAATCATTTTTTGAATATTGTGAGATGGTCAAATAAATTGGGGGGGTGATCAAATCTATGATAATGCCCTTCGGACCTTTTTGGATTTGATCACCCCCGACCGTATTTTATCACCTCATAATACTCAAAGAATGATTCCTTATTCCTTAAGTAATACAAGATGTGTGAAACTGTTGGGGTAAACTATCAATAGGGAAACAATTTAAGTTTCTGTTCAATTAACATTTGTGTACTCTAATGTATAACAGACTTGTAATACCAAACCCACCCGTAAATCCCCGAGTAACCTTTGGACCCGTGTTCTATTTCCCCTTCCTTAGAATTCCAACCACCATCTGGTGCGTTTCGTTCTTGCATTGTCGTTTGAACTTGTTGTAACCCGTATCTGACCACAAGGGGTCGTCGTTCTGAGTGATTAAAATCTACGCCATAGTAGCAGTCGTCCAAGGGTATATTGGTTTCCCGATGCAATCATTATCATCATCACATTTAAGGTAGACCCAGTGTTTTAGAAATGTGTGTCAAACTTAATTTTTTTTAATTTGAGCAGTTAAAACAACTTAGAAACTTACTAAAAATGCCAAAATATTTATACCTTTGCACGTTTATTTTCAGACAGTGAGCTTCAGCTCATATGGTTTAAAAATTCATCAGCCAAATTTTAAGACAATGAAGCATGATCTCGTAATTTATTAAATAATGCACCAAAATACATCATGTTGGGTTATAATTTAAGAAAATGTATTGATAGTCATTAAATTAAAAAAAGTCTTATTGATTTTCTACAGAAAATATAAAAAGAAATACATTTATTCTTCACACGACCTTCCAAAAAATTCACAAAATTGCATATTTTTGGAAATTTCTAAAAAATTATACAGTTTACAAACTATTTTTATTAAACATTTATTAAAAGTTATATATATATATTTTTAGCAAAAAACCATAGTTTATCGAAATTAACCAGCTAGTTTTTGCCTGATAGTCTCTTGAGCATGTATACCCCTATATTGTTGGATATAATTTTAAAAGTTGTTTTTTGAAAACATTAAAAAAATTCAAATGTACCAAATAGACCCAATTTAACAGTTACTAAAAATTATATACTCAATCAAATCGTATTATACATATTATAAGTTTGGTCCTAGTTGGCAAAACATAGAAGCTAGTGTAGTAGCACCCCCCCCCCCCTCTTTTCCGTCAAGTAATTTTCCCCAAGTTTTTTGATATATTTATGGTTTTTCTCTCCTTTTGAAAAACATGAGCTATATATTTACACTGAAGCCACTGAACCATACTTGTACAATACTTTAAATCAATTGCATGTCATCTCAAATGATCATTGCTTTGACCAAAACTAAAACCGGAAATTTATCACGCCGTGTAAAAAAAGAACGGACACGAAAGACACTGGAGATACCTTAAATGTTTACCAAATACCGGTACCACTGGAACTCCTATCATGGTCCAGTTAAATTCAGCTGCTTTTGTTTGTTTTGGGTTTGATTTTGGTTTAATTTATTTGGAGATTTGGTTGTTTTTTAGCTCACCGAGACGAAGTCGGGGGGGGGGGGGGGGGGGGGCTTATGCTATTCCCTCGACGTCGGCGTCCGGAGCTGAAGTCCCTGGTAGAAAACAAGGGTCATTGCTATTTAAATATGATAAGCCTGAAATGAGATTTATTTTAATATGAGACTGTTTTGTGAGTATAATTCTTTAGCTCACCGAGACGAAGTCGGGGGGAGCTTATGCTATACCCCCGGCGTCGGCGTCGGCGTCCGGACCTGGTTAAAGTTTTTAGAACAGGTCCTGTATCTAAGTTATTACGTGTCCAATCTTCACCAAACTTGCATGGATGGTGCGTCTTTTGATACTTATGCACTTGACAGGCTTGAATCCCGAATCTGAGCAATAGCCTTCGGATGCTGGCGGAGGGTAAGGTTTTTAGAGCAGAAGAAAGTTTTGGGAGCAGGTGCCCT
This sequence comes from Magallana hongkongensis, assembly GCA_016163765.1. Lineage (NCBI taxonomy): Eukaryota > Metazoa > Mollusca > Bivalvia > Ostreida > Ostreidae > Magallana > Magallana hongkongensis. The sequence goes on from WFKH01011581.1 coordinate 106,418, forward strand.
TTGATGACTATATCTAAGTTATTTCTGGTCCTAACTACGCCAAACTTGCATGGATGATGATGGTCTTATGATACTTATGCACTTGACATGCTTGAATGCTGAATCTGAGCCATAGGTTTCAGATGCTGGAGGAGATTAAGGTTTTTGGAGCAGGTTGAAGTTTTTAGAGCAGGTGCACATTGATGGCCATATCTAAGTTATTGCTGGTCCTTACTTCACCAAACTTGGATGAGTACTAGTAATGCATCTTGTGATTGTTATGCAACGACAGGCGTGGGTGCCAAATCTGATTCCTAGGTTTAGAATGTTGGAGGTTAAGGTTTTTTAAGCAGATTAATGTTTTTGGACCAGGTTACATATCTAAGTGAATAATGGACCTAACTTATTCAAACTTGCATTGTTAATTCAAATATGCCATTGAAGTACAGAGCTAGCTTCAGATATGGAGTGTGATCTTGAGTATTCATATGCTTAGACAGGTAAAAGATATTAGAGCAACTCAAAGTTTGTTAGGGTTTTGAAGCTAGTTACATATCAATCTGATTTAAATCAGATCTTTGATCCGCTCCGACAAATCCGATGTCGCTACACAAGCGACATAGAGTTTGTCGGAGCGGATCAAAGATCTGATTTTAATCAGATTGGTTACATATGAAAGTAAATACTGGTCATATCATATGAAACAAATTGTATCATATAATTATTATAATCATACTGCATAATATTATTCATAACAATATCATGATATACAGTTTGTATCATATGATACAATATCGCGTGGTTTATTATGATACAAGATTGTATTGTGTTATACGGTATATCATATCATGCATATCATATGATACAATATCGTTTGGTATAGTATTATACAATATCGTATGGTTTATAATTATCAATATTGTATTGTATCATACGGTATAATATCGTATCATATGATAAATATTAGGTACAATATCGTTACATATTGTGAATCAAAATCATATTGTATCATATGATACAATATCGTATGGTATAATATGATACAATACCGTTATGTTTATTATGATACAATATCGTATTGTATCATAAGGTATAATATCTTTTCATGTATATCTTATGATAAAATATCGCATTATATGATACCATATCAAGGTACAATATCGTATCATATCGTTTGATTCAGTATCTTATATATGATATGATACAATATAATATAACGTTATATGATTTAATATCATATTGTATCATATGATACATTATCATTTCTGTATCATTTCATATGATTGTTATTTAATTAAATTACGATATAATATTATTTGAAATAAATTTTAACTATATATATAAATGCATGCGGAAAATAGTCATATCAAATATAGCATATAATATATTGACCATACAGTTTTCTTTTAATATCATGATATCATGTTCGCTAGCCAAGGGGTTTCGGTCCACTCCGCTTCCCATATGGGGAGTGGAGTGGACCGAAACCCTTGGCTAGTGAAGATGCATGATATAGATCATAAACTTGTTCATATGATATAGAAATGGTGGTCTAGCTGCTCCTATTGATGAAGCCTTGTCTCTGTTGGCTCTATAATCTTTACTACTTATGCTTTCATACTCGGAAAAGGTGTCAGAAAATAATGTAGACAAGCCGAATTTCCACAATGTAAGTTGTATTCTTGCATAGCAGGCATTTTCTTGTGATACCCCCCCCCCCCCTCCCCAACCTTTGGGTCCAGAGCGAGATCCAGAAGAAGTTTGTATTTATGGTTTTCATTACTTGTAATTTTACCTATTAGAAACGCACTTGTATTTTTTCAAAGTATTGGCTCCTCTAAACGGAAATATCCACTGGGCTTACCTTTCACATGTCCTTTCTACTGATTCGGTATATTCTCATTAAATTTTAGTTTGTAGAATGAGGGTCGATCACGTCTCTTTCAACGGGGAAATAATCAGTAAACAAAAAATAGTAAGTATATATTGAGATATTTCATTAATCTTCAGTGATGCAATAGAGATCGAAAATAATGAATAAAAGGAGTGGGTTATGTGAGTGCTAGTATAGTACAATGTATTAAACATTGAATAGTTTCGAAGTTTGATTAATATCATTTTTCATTTGTTTATATGGGAATTGTAACATACCAAGAAAATACGAAACAATGAAAATAATTTTCAAAGTAAACACATATAATATTACCAGGCAACACACCGAAACTGGATCGTTAAGATTTTCTGTGTATTCTTATTTGGAAAAAAGTGTACAAACATGTATATATGATTATCAGACATTAATTATCTTTTATCAATGAGATACCGATAATAAGTTTTTAACTATTAATACACTGTAACTAATTTTTGTTGTATATCTACACAGAGAAAAATTTAAATAGTTTTGTGCATATATATATGTAAGTTGATAGAACTTGTTTGTAATCCCTTTGTAATTATATACAATAAAAATATTTTAAACCAAATAGGGAGAAACTGCCAACTGATACGATTCTTTGGAGATTAAGACTTGCGATGGCATAGAATGAAAATCTTAAAAAAAAAAACTGTCACGAATAATCATGTAAAGTGTTGTCATTTAATGGTAAAAAATAAGGAACGGCATTTAATAACTCTACAAGAAATATGTCAATACCAGGGCTGCGTTTTACAAAATAATTTACGACTTACGACCAAATTAATGAATGCTTATTAATCACAATCTTATCAATATTTGAATTTAATGGTTGTAAAATATAATTATAGAAATCAAATAAGGGTAGATTAATGGTTATATATAAATTATGTTACTCAGAGAGCATTCCATGAGACGGAAAATATTTACGACTTTGTCGTAAGTTCTTTTGTAAAACGCATGCAGCATGCAGCCCTGGTCTGAAATACAATTTAAAAGACAGATTAATTATAATGAAATTGCAATGCCTAAGACAATTACTATCACGATCGAAATCTAATTTGATCCAGATCGGAAAGTTATAAAAGCAAATTCATTTTAACGGCATCAAAGAGACAACATTTCATTTTATCTTTTATTTTTATTAATTTTGATCGGGACCGGTTTTATATCATTTTTTTAAATTTGTACTGTATTAGGTATGCCTTTATCCACATGAATTTAATTTATTACACAAATAAGTGAGTGGTTAGGTCTTCAGATAAAACTAAAGCTGTTTATTTCTACTGGTTAGTAAGTATCCAACTGCAGTATTGTAAAGAAGAAATTGGTTCGTTTAGACGTTATGCATGGTGATGCTACACATTTACGCCAAAATAACGTAAAAGACATAACAGTGGTGTGACATTTATAAAGTCATAATTCATCTATGTGCGTAATCATTTTCAAGTCCCCATGATTAAGTGTTTAGTAAATATATTGTATCTACTGTACATGGTGTCTCCCCATGCCGAAAAAACTAAAAAAAACTATTTAATGAGTGTCAAAGTGGCCTTAGAAAAGGTAATTCTGCACTTGAAAACATAATAGTTTTGTGGTTTTGTCAAATCTCTTAATTATGAAATGAATTCATATTTCGCAATTGTTAATTTTAAAGTATTTTTAGAAAGAGATATAGTTGTTTACACCAAACTTTTTATTTCCTTTTATGAAGATAATCTCTGGTTGACAGCAAGCACTAAGTGAATTCAATTAATAACGTACATGTATAGTAAAAAACCCACATTTTTTTGTAAAGACATTTTCGAAAGAAACTGCTCTTAATGGAAACGTAGGTTTGTGTATAAACATAATGGTTGCATTATACACATATATTTTTCACCGGTTTTCCCGGACACAAATGAAATATATTGATACGTGTATAATAAATGTAAGCACACTTGCGGTTAATTAATCTCTTTTCCCCTCATATTTACGCCTGATAAAGACTAGTGATTTATAAATACAAAATAAAAAGTAAGTGCGTCAGTCGTCATTGTGATTAAACAATGTATGACCCTTTGACCGTAGAAAAGCCCTACACAGCAAAATGAGATGTTTTGATCTATACCTTTCAGATCTTCGTGGAAATAAAATAAAAAAACAAAAAAAATTGATTCAAAAATAAAATATATGTGTACAATATCCTTTGATGATTCAGCTAAATAACAGTTCCACCTTTCAACAAACCTTGACCATACCCTTTAATTTATAACCATGTCACATTTACAGCAATATGCTGTACCAAATTTATAAATGTGCATATTTGCAGCAAATTTAAATTTAATAATATTTATTGAGGTTAATTTCCGTTTACTCAATAAATTGTAATATTTTTAATACAAACTATATACGTTTAGGATTGTGAAGTGCAGTGCGGGGGAATCTTTTTTTTTTTCTTCATTTTTTTCGTTCGTTGTAGACTGAGCGTAAACACTTTACGTGTGTGTATTTACATTTTCCAGTGTCTAAATGTCTTTGATAAATTTGTAACGTATAGTTCAATACATTTCATCATTGACGCGAATGACGTACTGAAATATAAATAATAAGGAATCATTCTTTGAATATATGAGGCGATCGGGAAGTGATGAAATCTGTCATAAAGCCTTTCTGGCTTTATTGGATCTGATCACGCCCCGACCGTAATGATTGCCTCATAATATTCAAAGAATGGTTCCTTATTCCTGAAATAAACGACAAATCAAACCAATTCTATATCAATCGTTTCGGCCTCGGTGTGTGTCCATTTTACTGGATTTTGATTAATACACGAAAATATTCTAAACTTAAATTTTATTAATGACGGTAAGAAGATATATGTACAAGGTTTGAGTCTTCCTTTGAAATCTCATCAACCCACCATCTTTTAGGCCAATTTGGGGTTTTTATGGTGAAAAAAATTAGCTGATATTCAATGAATGATTAAACTGCATGTTTAAGTGCACAATTATGTATGTATGAATACAAAGTGTATACATGTCTACATCGAATGTGAATAAAGTTATAGATATACCTTGTCATTAACAGATTCAGGGATTATCTCTTTGGCACATAAAGGATTGAAAGCTTCAAAGTATGGACATAATCCTAGGATATCCACTTATACAAATGTCTTTGATCACAAAAAACATAACGGTAAATTACTTATATAAGTATCACTATGTAGAAACAAATACCGGGTAAAAGCATAAAGGTTACATAACTTATACATGGCTCTGAAATATGGAGAATATTTAATGTTAATATAAAGCAAAAATAACACAATCTGATGATGTATTGACGCAATTTGATGTTCAGTGTTATAAAAACTTTATATGCGAATCTTTACACTTCAAGTTCTGTAAAACTACTAGTATATTAGGTTAGTACGAACCATGACTGGAAAGATATTCTTTACTCCTCATAAAATTGGGCAGATATAATAACATATACATAGAACAGAAAAGGATATATGTAAAAATTGCACTCTTAATCAAACTGGATATGAAGGTCATTTTCTTATTCAATGTAGCAAACCAACAAAGGATAGGGTGAAACTTTTTGTTATTAATCTCATCTAAAATTAAAACTTTACTCATTTGCATGATAAACAAATATCATCCTGGATTTAAATTGTGAATAATAAGATACATCATACATTTCATGGTGATAATGTACTTATAAATGTTTAGAAGTATGTTGGTGATAATG
>WFKH01011581.1:112140-146852 GCA_016163765.1 Magallana hongkongensis
TAATGTACTTATAAATGTTTAGAAGTATGTTGGTGATAATGTACTTACATGTACAAATGTTTATAAGTATGTTTGTATATATGTATATGCATTGATTTTACATATGTGACAGTATACATGTTTATGTATGAGTCTATTTCAATCATGAAACTGTTTACCTCCTGTGTTTTAAATTGGTTGATAAGTTGAATTTAATTTTATATCTCCACCCCTTCCACCTACAGAGCAACAAATAGAACTGGTGCAGGGTTGCAAAGATGTAACAATATAATGAAAACTTTCCTATTATTTCATCGAATCGATTTTGTTTAAAGACGATAATATTTGTGATGAGCCGCATGTTAATTATAGCCAGAGTTGTCGTTCATAGGTTTCTTATAATTATTGATCCATATTCACACAAAACTTTTAAAAATGTTGATCTGGAGCAACCCAGTAATCTATTTTGAAGATTAAAGCCTTTTACAAACTTAGAAATTGCATCAATTTTTTATGGGAAAAGTCAACTTTGGCACAAAATTTGATAGCCCCCCCCCCCCTAAAAAAACCAAACAAAACTAAACAAAACAAAAACACACAAAACCACAAACAAACAAAAACAAAAACAAAAAAACAAAAACAAAACAAACAAACCAAAAAACAAAATAAAAGAACCCTGTATCGACCCGTTCTTATTGTAAGGTAGAATTTCAATCGGAATTAATAACCTAAAAATTTCATGTTTTATAGACTGTTTACATGTATATTTAGCTTGTGCTTATATATATATATCTATATTATTAAAAATTGCGATAAATAATATTGGAAAATTCTAATTTTATTGTTAAAAAATCTTGTTCAGTTCTGTTTAAATTAAACCAATATATCATTGCGATGTTGTACTTTATCTATTGGAATTTTTTTTATGGTGATCTACTTTAAAAGTAAGCCATATTGTATTATTAGGACCTATATCATCTTTATCAGATGCTAAAATACGGGGAAACATGTTACATGAACAATTTCTATTCCTATAACCAGATAACTGATAACTATAGATAACGCCAGGTGGGTGGGTGCGGCAACAAAAAAGTTTCGCAAGATTAATGTGACGCAAGCTGACACATCTTGAATTCCAAGAAGCACTACTCTTTTTCTATTCTGTGAAAACGAAATCTCTAATAAGAGTTATCTTCCTTCATGGCTATAATCACCATCTGTTCTTTTTCTTCTTCTTCAATGCCACTCACGTTTTATATTAAAATATCTTACAAGTACCTTTTAGTTGTGAATTTTCTTTCGGGGAGGTTCCTATTATTTGCCAAGACATGCGTTTTATATGAAACAATAATGGGTTCAAACCGAAAATGGTTTATAGGTCAGATCAGCTGTGACCTGACCTAGCGACACGCCCCTCTTGGCGTGTGTAGGTGTGGCAGAACCGAGCTCCCGGATGAGTAAACATGGCGGACGGACGGCGAGAGTGAGGAAGAAACAAGTCATTGAGGTAACTAACCTTTTCTTTATTTAAACTGATGTAATGTTTCACAAAGAACTTGATGCACATGTAGCGACAATAACCTGCATCTTTAAAAACGTAAACAGAAACTCGATCTTTCGTAGGGTCGCAGTAAACATCGTGCTCAGCTGTTATTTTTTCTTCTTCTTCCCACTGATATCGGCCTGTCCACTCAAGTCAGGTCTCTTTGTCCGGAACACGGGTTCTTTTGTGAATTGTTAGAAAAAATAGTTTAAACCAACGCATCCCTCTTACAGCAATTATGATGGGCGCTGTGGTCATTTATTTTGTGTGATTACTATGTGCATATTTTTAATGATTACTGTACAAGGCCTCTTCATTAATATAATTTATGTTGGGTCCTTTTCAAGGAAGAAGAATAATATGTTGACCATTGATTGCATTGTTTTTACAAGGTTCATATATACATTCATACAAATATTTTACAATATAGCAAGAATTTAAAAATATCTAATCGATGCGCCTAGGGTACTCCCCCCCCCCCCCCCCCCCCAAAAAAAAATAAATTTAAAGTTGTATCAGTAGTTTTATTTTCTTGCGATATCTTATGTATGCCAAATATTATATTAATACAAAACAAACAATATTGCTTGTCTATTGATTATTGGTAGTTCATTTTCAGCACAAAAATGATGATAGGTTATTTGTTACAACTCTGAAGACCCTTCTTTGTATTGATAGAAAGAAAACAGAACACAAAATTTCTCTCTGTAGCTATCTGTCATTCCTCACTCTTTCTCACAAATTCCTACATCATTGATTGATGGGTTTTTCCTGTGCTCTCCACTTGTACAAGATGATTGATAAAATTAATGATTATTATATAATTTACACTTAGATCTCCACTTTTTGAAGGAGATGAATGGGTTGCTATCAAGGTTTCTTTTTCCTTTCCCTATAAAAATATCTGATTTTTTCCTTTCCCTATAAAAATTTCTGATTAATATAACAATGGTCAACACAGTTCAAATAAATTAAATTCCAGTTTCACCATACTTTACAACATACAATTATGTTCATGACAAAGTACTCAGAGTACAGTGGGTTGTTTTAAAATTTTTTGTCAACAACTTGGTCACTGGCTGTGGGCATGATGAAGCCTTGATGAACGAGACTGTATCAAACTTGATAACGAATGACGGTGAGGGTCGGGCCACACCTGCCCACACTACCTGTAAATACCTGTGTTCACCTGTGTGTTCACAACAATCATTCCCTAGCCAGTTCAGATTCAGTTCATATAATTTTAACAAAACTTGGAAAAACTTGTCTAACTAATAAATTTTATCCTTTACCAGGAAAAATATTAGGTGTCAAAAAAATGCCTCTGTAAAAGTTATTCTATTTTGGTCTCATTTAGTCTCTACTCTATCATTGCTTTGAGCTGAAACATTTTCTGGTAATTCTGAAAGGAAAAACAGAATAAACAGGTTTAATAGAAATGGATAGGGTTTACCTGCGATTTTCATGTAAATAGTATACTTAGTCTAGTAGGTTTTATATAAAAAGAGAGTTTAGAATTTAAGGAATGTCAAAAATATGTATAGAACAGTATTACAAGCATGTACATTGATGGCTTTTCTGTTTCAATTTATAAACTTAATATTCTATTCAACAAACACTTAAAATTTCAAAAATTAAAGTTCAGCATGTACTGTGAATAAATGTGTACATAATATATGAACAGAACAGAACAGATCATTTATTTCTAATTCAGAGTCCAGAACAGACAAGTACATGACATATTATTATAATTACAAGAGAAAGACAAGCCAATGATAGTGTAAAAATTATTAAAGTATAACAATTATAGCAAAAGACAATGTTAATTCCAACAATATTTCACTTAAAAAGGAGTATATTTCGTTATTTTTCTTTGCTATTTACTCCCATATTCAATCCAGACAGGTTTCTAAGGATTTGAATTTTTAAAAATGAGATATGATAAATACATTTTGAAAAACAGATTCCCAACATTTGTTAGTAATTGGTTTATCAATTATGAATAGGGTCACACACTGCCAATATTGATTGTCAGGGACAGACAATGCATTCACGATTCATTATATTTTCATACATTGTCCAACATTTTTGGAGGAAAGGAGGGGGGGGGTGGATTGTCAAACAAATTTCTTTGGTGTATTCAGTCACAATTTTAACTAGGTAATGAGATTGATTTTTGTTTTTTCATTCAGGTCATTTTATTATTCTAAAGTTTAATTTTGGTTATGGAATCTAAAGGTCAAAGTTTCTAGGACATTGCTTTTTCTATTCTGAATTGTAAATGGCCCTTTTTAATGACACATTTATGTCTTCATGATATTTGCAAAAAAACAGCATATGGATAGATTAATCCCTAGACAGTTTACGGGTCTTATGATATGAAGACCTAGATTTTGAAACAGTGTATAGGTTGTCATCTTAAAGACACATACTAAGCTCAGCTGACACAATGATTTCGATATTTCAGATCACAAAACAGATGTCTGAAGATAAAAAAGAAGAAAAAACAGCCAGGAACAGACATTAATTCCTCAGTGCTTCCAGAACCCGGGACCAAAGTAGGTGAAATTTAATGCAATTTGCCCAGAGATGGAAAAACTTTTTTTCCCTCAATTTCCTGCAAATAAAAAAGTTATTTCCCCTGAGCCACAGGTTTCAGGGTCATGTCGTAGAAGCTCTAAGCCCTTTAGGAAGTGCGTTATAGTTTCATGTCCTAGCCGGCTTTGACGTTCATTTGTTTTTGTAAGTAAAATTTTCTGGTTAAGGGAACCACAGAACGATTCCCGAATACTCAACGTTAATTTCCGCTGTGGTGGCAGGTCCCAAAACTTAATCACCACAAGATTAATGTGAGATTAATGTGAGATTAACAGACTTGAACACTGGAATTAAGTTTACAGGCTTAAAGAACATTGAACTTTTAGTGCACAATTTGCATCCGATCTGAATGACTGCTTAAGGTATACAGGCTGTTTTTGGCGTTATGGTTTTAATCTTTTAAGGATTTTGCATCCATCAGGATATTATAAGAGATCGGGCTGATTTACGCGTAGGAAATGTGTGGGACGATCATGCTGAAAGCCAGTAAAAACAAGTACGCAAGCATACAGACAAACAATTTGTAAGATAAATCAAGCACATCCAGATATGAATGTTTAACCATCTATCCTATATCAAAGTTTGTTTTTCATAACACATTGAATGTTTTTATCAAATCTGTGATTAAATATCATATTTGCATGTAATTGTCTATATCCCCAAGGATTTTGAATGCATTAACTTAAAAAGGACAACGCATATTTAAGTAGGACTTTTAGGTAGTTGGTTCGGAAGATGCCAGGACTTGCTTGTATTTTCTGCCATTAACTACTTAAGAGAACATTTGGTGATCATTAACTTGAAGATCTCATGATTTTGAATGAAATTAGAGTAATACTGCATGACCTTTATGTAACTATCTTTAGAAACTGGTGTGACTTTAGCTTTGTATCTGTTTTGACATTATCCAACTGCAGATGAACAAACATTTAGTAACAGGTTTCTGAATGTTTTATAATTGATATACTGTTCCAGAAAAGTACAGATTTTAAGATGGTTCATTATTAATCAGTTAAGAAGCGCAGGTGCCATGAATAGTTTGATTTGCAACACTGAAAGTTTAAAAACTACCATAGTGTACCAAATTTATGGTTGAGAGAGTAGGGGTTGTTCTAGCTAGTAAATAAATGAAAAACGTATGGCGGAGAGAGAGGGATGTACCTGCAGAAAATAGATAAGTGGCAACGTTGCCTGTTTGATCGGAAGTCAACTCTGGGAGGATTCCGGAGTTCAGCAGTGGCTCGTTAGATAAGATGGACAAACATCATAGGTGTGGCCAGCTGGGCTAATCTCTGGAAAATCTTCCTTGACACCTGGTTAAATTAAGTAACGTTACAGTACCCAATCAATACTATTAATAGATATCTCCAAAACTCTCTGAAAGTAAAACAAAAATTTTGAATGTTTTTAACCAATTAAAGGTGGCAATGAATATTGCAGAATGTGCAATTGTTGCATCAAAATTATTTTATTGATTTTAAATCTGATTGAATAAACCTGGGTAATAATTTTTTGATACACGATCTTTAGCACACAGGGCTTGGTAAAAACTGGGTCAGATCTGGCAATTTTATTTCTGGTGTCTTGACTATTTAGAGTAGTAACTTAGAGGACACTCATGTTTTTTGATAAGAAGAATTGCAACAGGAAAATGATTGTTGGAGATAAGAACCCAAGGGACAGAACTAGTGTCAATTCTTATCATAATAATACCTCAATCCCGAGAAGTGATAGGCTTCAATGTCTGTAGGTGATAACACGAGACTTGGGGGATATTATCGGCTTCCTGGTTCAACCTGATCGATCAATACATCAATCACAGTTTGAAATATTTTGGAAGTGTTCCCTGTTCACAAAAAAATAGAATTTCCCTGCTGAAAGAGGTTTTATAGTTGGACGATTAAATCAAATTTTAAAAAAAAGAAGGTTTTTCGAGTAAATAAAACTCTAATTTCCAGTAAAAAATGTTTATTTTTTTTTTAGACGTTATCTTTCTCTGCAATCCGTTTGGCTAATTAATTAAGGTATGAGTCATATGACCTCTTCATAAATAAGATTTTTCGGAGGTGTCTGTGTAAGTGCAGGAAATAAATGTAACTGTCAAGATGCATAAGGCAGTAGCTGTAATGGACAAACATTTGCTTAATGAAATGCAGAGTAAATGAGTAAGGCTTAAACAATTCATCTAAAAAAAGCTGCAAACTTAGCAGGAAATTCTTGATAAACAAGTGTTGAAGTTTATTTGTGCATGAGATAGAGAATTCAGAAGCCTGTGACACTGTCCAGAATCTTGTACAGTTTGTATCATTCAGAATCTTGTACAGTTTGTACTGTCCAGAATCTTGTACAGTTTGTATCATAGCTGTCACTCCTCCACACCCCTCTCTCCATCAGCCCTAATTATTCAAGGCCTTGTTAGATCTACGTCAAAGATTCCCCTCTCACCTAGTGAGTCCACTATGATGAGGAAAAATCCAAGACTCCCGCACAAACACGGCCATTGTCATGTTTACCATAGAAAGTGAAAATAGCCATCGTTATCTCAGCTGATGGGTAACAGATTAGCAGCAGGCAGGTAAACCAAGATCCTGGCAGCCATTTCTAGTCCTCTGCCTGTCTCTCGGTCGCCAGTGGTGTCATTAATCACTTATCGGGGAGACCCCACCCTTTTTCTCTAAACTTGGAATTTGGCTGGCTGACCAGGCGGGATATGGTTAGATTGGGTGTGCAGGGGAGAGCCAATATAGACATGTTTGCCACAGGGAGCAGTAGTTTTGACCCTGAGAATTTTTGGATGTCCCAGCAAGCTTCGGAACTCAGCATTGCCCACTGGGTTAAGGTTGGTAATCCTTTGCAATTTGCCCTTCAGTTTTGTGCTTTAAAATTAAATCTGTGCTTAATTCATGTAAAGTATGATAAATAAAGGCAGCCAGACAAATTCTCTGGATATGGACTCTGGAGATCGGAATCAAGAATGCCCAATACGATATGATCATTTGATTGTTCTATATTCCTATAAAAGGAATAAAAGAGATTCTCCACGTGGAAGATACATTACTTTGTAGTCACCTGTGTTTTCTTACTGTGAGGTGTGTTGAAGGATGCGATAATTTGATTTCCTTCGGTGATTGACAGGGCTTGCTTTAGGTTTAATGATTGTACATGTCAGTTCAGTACCAGATCTGCATACTCAAGTCCCTAAACATGGAGGTGGTGTTTTCTCTGACTAGCTTCTTTTCATTTTTTTCCGAGGGTAAGTTCTCAGCAGATAGTTTGTCGTATTTCATGTCACTCACGCAGGACCTTTGATTTAAACTGAACTTTTACCTTTTTTTAATGGATCTCATTGTTCTGAACATGTAGTTGTTTGTTTATTTGAGTGTGTTCATAACTCACTTGTTATTGATACAAGCCAGTCGTTTTATCAAGACTTGGAAATTCCATATATAATATATTGTAGTTACTCTTGAAGTGGGTGTAAACAGATTTCATAGCCGATATTAGATCCATGCGGTGAGCATTGTTCATCTTTTCTTGTGTTACTCAAAAGATAATTAACTTGATGTGCAAGTACACTTGATCCTAATTTTCTACAAAATAAAGCTGCCCTAATTATATGTAAATTGATGATGAACTTTGGACACCATTATAGATAGATAAAACCATAAATCTCAGTTCTTACATCCATTAGTATAGATATGTAATAATTATCTCCATTAGAACTGACACCAAAATTTGCTGGCATACCTGCAGCTATAAATTAAATGTAATAAGATTTGAATAAACACTTTAGTATTTTGATGAGGGTTGGACAACAGACATCATTTTTTGGTCCTGTCAATGACGGGGCAATTTATGTCTCTCCTACACAAAATTTCGATTTCCTTCAGTGCTTCCAGACATTATGGCAAAGGATCTTCACGCTGATGAAATTGTTTAATAATTATAAGAGGAGAGAGAGAAAATATATGCCAGGTCCCCACAAATGGCTAGGACAAGGGTTTAAATGATCAGTTCCGTGAAATGTGTGGTATTTTTGCTTGCATATTGATTTTCATCGTTTTCTTATTTGATGATCAGAGTAGGCACGGCTATACACAATTAATTTAGTCACTGAGTAAGTGATTGCAACATGTTTAATTTTTGAACTAGTCAGACTCTGTACTAGACACTGCATTATACATATGAGCAAACACAGCCACCACTTAAGATGTTTATACCACAGAGCTGAAAAGCAGGAAATAGTTTGTATGTAAGGTCACAAAGTCAGCCAGCCAAAGGGTGTAGCATGGGAGTGGCTGGTGGGAGGTGCTTCCAACAGCTGTAATGCATATGCAGAGGGAGGAAGATTAATTCTCACAACGGCTGGTGCTGATGCAGTCAGGTTCCTTGTTGTATGTTGAGCTCTCCCCAGTACTTGGATGGTGTGGCCCCAAGTGAAGGTATTTATGAGAATTAGGAGAGAGGAGTGTGTCACTTGTGTGTGTATTACGACTATATCTATAGGGTAAATAGACATGTTAGTATGTCAGCTGTTGGCTTGTTCAGAGATAATATGACTAGGGGTCATAAGTTGACCCAGCCGAGACACACCTACCGTTAGGTCTCTCCACTCACTCTGTGTTTTATCTCTGTGACTTTGAATGAGTTTCTCTCGGAGGATTAGCAAGCCTTCCCGTGGGATTGTTGTTGGTATGTTTTTAGTCGGCAAAGCAGATTATAGAGGGAGTTTTTTGTTTACAGCTTTCTATGACTCCTGGGAAGAGAAGACCTACACACTGTAGGCCGACTAAGGAAGGATGTGTGTGAGAGAGAGATTGAGGCACAGCCTAACTGTATAATGTAGGTTATGGGGATAAATTATGCAGCTAGATGTCTTCTGTGAGCTCAACTGTAAAGATGTTGGCAGTTTTCCTTTTTGTGGGAGCTCGCTCAGCTGTACTATCCGCGTTTTTCAAATGAATTTTTTGATTAATTATTTATGATATTTGGCTTATTAGGTTGTATTGACAGAGGGCACTTGCTCACACAATAGAGAGGGGACTGTGATTCACACAGTACTTGACTCCGTACCTCTCGGGGATGACTTTCTAAGTGTGCTTATTACACCACATACTTACAGATCCATTGAACTGTTGACAAGTACTGTATAAGTAAAGATATGTATATATTACCTATGACCTTCTATGACCCATTCGTTCTATTAGATGGACATATTTCAGGATTGGGCCACAAAAGTTGATTTTCAAGTTATTGAAAATCTTCAATGTGAACTGATTTGATAAAGAGTGAGTGAAAAATAATGATTGATTAGATGTCTTTGTGGCAGATATTTCTTTTCCTACGGCAATGTATATAACTTACTAATTGTTTTGTTAAAGAGGTGTCATTAATTGGATCTTGTGTAGAAGAGTACAAGCATCATTTAGGTGGTGATCTGATGAACTGGGTTACTCGGATAGAAAGTGATCATTTTACCATTCATTATTTTGATTATCTTGATCTAAAGGTAGAGGAAAATTGATTTAGAAACTGGTATTTAATGTTTTTCATGTTTCGTCAAATTATGGCAAATTTTGCTTAGAGGTAGAGCATGTAACCTTGAATTTGTCACATTTATAGAAATACTGGCCTTTAATTTCATTATTTTTTGAATTATCAATGTTAGATGGATGATAAAGTACACTTTATTTTGCTGATTGTATATTGTTGTTGTCGCCTCCTGGGCTGTCAAGAAGACGAATAATGTCACGCTTTGTATAGGGTGTGTAAGCTCCCTCCTCCTTAGGATATTCATTTCTCGTAATCAATTAACGCATGGTGACGTCAACGGAAACTTTGTCTCAGTGGAATTATAAACTTTCTCCCATTGGTTTTTGTTTTTTTGTTTAGATTAATAGATCTAGCCCTGTGATAACAATCAGAATTGTGGTAGAATCTCTTTCCTTTCTGAACAGGAAGATTATTTGGGGTTCCTTGTTGAGAAATTTGAAAGGCGAAACGTTTTTGACACCAAATCTTATTAGCTGTAAAAAAAATAAAATAGAGTTCTTTGTCATCATTTTGACAAGATTATATGTTAAGTGAATTAGCATGTAATTAGCATATAGTGTGTTTTTGGTCGTTTCCTATTATTTTCATGGTGGCAAGGCCTAACATTAAAATATAAGTCAACCAGGTCATTTCTTCAACTACAGAAAAGGGGTGAGAGCGAGGTGTGTGTTCATGTATTGGTATGGTGAGTTTTGATGAATTGAGCTGTCAAACATCCATAACATCTTAATCCCTCACCAACATTACCAGTAGTTTGATTGTACTTGATAGTGTACTGGTATGTCATAATAAAAGTATAAACTGGGTGATTTTTTGACATTAGAAATTGAATATGCCAGTATAAACCAACATCTATAGTGCCCATATCTATCACCGAATGTTTAGCGATAGAACCATCTGCATACAAACTTAGAGCGCTGTTGAGTCAATTTACCTAGATATGAGATTGGTAGCGTACTGGTCTTGTCCTTTTGGTGGAATGTGGTACCTGTGAATACCATATGCTAATGGAAAAGACACACACAGAAAATTCATCCATGATGCCTGTGATAAGTTAATTAATGAAATGTCAATGATTAGTTGAGGTCTGTTGACAGTTATAGTCTTACATATAGTAAAGTTAGAACAAGGCGCCAACTCTTAATGCTCAGCCATGAGATATCAGGATGTGCCCTTGTCTCTTTGCAACATATATACAGTAATATAACAGTAAATGATTTTTTCCTTGACGGTAGATGTGTAATGGCTTCAGTGATAACTGTTTCAGATTTCATTAACATCATGTATGCAGTGTACAATTATCGTGGAGTAAGTGGTATTTAGATGAAGACATCTTTCCCCCCCCAAAAAAGAAAAGAAGATTTCATCAGCTTTCTAACAGTGGCGACAAATCCTTATTGTTGTTTTTATTTTTCAGATGTCGGCCATGACAGATGACAGTGCTCCAATGGTACAGCGTATCAAACACACAGAAGACTCGGATGTTAGTTCCTCTAAATCTTTATATGGTTCATCAGATGGTTCCCCTCCGCGATTAGATGACGATGACTCTAGTGATGAACCGCCATTTAAATGTGTCAAATCTGAACCTAGCCGTGTTCTCTACCAAGACTCGCCTATGCCAATAAGCACTCATATACCTTGTGGTTTTCAAATTAAACTCGAGAATCCTAGTCCAGAGAGACAGTCCCTATCTGACTTGAGCCCCAACTCGTTGGACTCCTCAGTCTCATCCAATGGGAGCCTAATACCACAGATCCCCTCGCCGCTCAATTCCCCGATCATTGGAGAAGAGGGCATCAGTGCATTCACAAAAACTGTCCCCAAAACTTCAGAACAGAAACTGGCGTTAATAAAACTAAGTCAGATCAAGAGTGCATTCAATTACAGATCTCCAAATAAACCCACATCTATTGGACAAATGTTTGCTCTGAAAAAACGAATAAAACAGGCGCAGCTGAATGGGGATGCAAATTTGACTGCTAACTCCCCCTCCCCCCTCACGGAAGGGGAGGTGGTCAACAGACTGTTATCTAAAGATGCAGTAAAAAATGGAGGCAAGGTTTGTAGAACAGATTGTTAGCATGTTATATATTGCTGGTTATAAATTTCTTATATGTAAGAATCATTATACATGTATTTGCCATGACATGAATATCTTGAAAAGGACAATGCTGAATAATCAAATCAGTTAATATGGGGTCCCTTAGTTAATGTTTATTGTTTAGAGTGACTTAGCATTCCTTCTAGATTTGATAGTGTGGTTAACCTTTCAGGAACACTGGACTGTTGTGCCAAAGGTCCCAAGTTCAAATCTTAAGCAGAGGCTTAATTTATTTCTGCCACATGTATTATACAACAAATTTTGATATGAGCCTAGTCAGCTGTATGTTTTATTTTACATTTAAATTCGAAGTGAACTTTATTCTGCTTTGTACAATTTTATTACTAATTCAGATTTGATCATATCAACATAATATTAACAATATGTAGACTATATAATTTAGGTTTCAAAAACTTTCAATAAAAGAGAAAATTGGGTTCACTAAAGAGTTTTAGGAAGTGCAACATATCTTGGAGTAGAGCAAGTCTTGCTAGTTGGGGATTTTTTGTATTATGTATTAGCCTTAGATTCTGTGAGATAAGGGAGTTTGGTAGAGGTGAAACAGAATACAGTTTCCACTGTGTAACCTTCTGGTATAAAGGCTTTCTAAATTCCAGCATCTTTGTTTGTTTGGCTTTGAACAAATGGTTCTTTAATTTTGTTGTCTCTAAACAGTTCTATTTGTAGCCCAAGTCTCATTCTCTCTCCCAGAATTAACTTACAGAAATGCTATCTATGATAAAGGTGTCTGGTTTAATAGTCAGATTATTAGACATTATTGGATAGACAAGACTTAGGAGATTATGTGTAAAACCCATGGCGGTATTCTGCGATTGTGGCATTATTCTACTATTGTGGCGTACCTGCACTGAGAGAGTTTGGTAGGCGAGTGGTATAATTTCAGTAGAGTTCTGCAATTGTCATTGATCGTTGGTGTTTCTGGCACTCGAGTGTCCATCTCTGACAGGGTTCTTCCTCGAGTCTGCATCTTGTCACAGGCACTTAACTTCCACACCTACAGATCCCACAGGGCGCTGCTGGGAACCAGAAAACACCAGCATTTTAGGGAACAATCAAGAATTGATTTGGGGGAATTTTGATGAATTCAATTGTTTCTAAAAGACAAGAAAAAGATTGATTTAATTCCCATAGATGTGGGACCAGGTGTGGTTGTCCTCTGTTCAAAGGAGCTTGCAGGCTATGAACAGCTGCTGCCCAGGGTTGGGATGCATATTTTATACTTTGTAATAGGTCCCTCTTAGGCATCTTCCTGGTTAAAATATGGGTTTCCTGTGCATCAAGTTCCTGTGAGCAATTTCCGACTTCAACGACTGGGCGTGTTCCTGTCTGTTTGGTAAAGAAAAGTGATCATTGTATTTTATATTAAACGTTTTCCTCTATTTATACAATGCTGATTAGTAGTTTTTATTTTCACATGTAATGAAGTGGAAACGGATACCCTTTAAATTGACATTCAATGCATAGTTAAATATCAATTTCATCAATTACAATGTATTGTTAAAACAACATAAATATTTTATAATTTTGTAAAGCTGTAGCATGTATGAATCTGGAAATCCCAGCTACTCATATTTTGCTTTAATTTGTTACTTGTTCCCCTTATATAAGCACCATATAAAACTGGCAAAATTATATTACAAGAATCTGGGGTTTCAGGTATGGATGTACTTGTAACCAGGTTACAGATTTCATAAAACTGTAGAGAGAATAGACTGAGGGCTATAGCTGTTTCCAGTAGTTAAGTGGATCATTACCGAGACAATTGACCCTTAATCTGTACCTACACCACATTTTGCCTCGTTTGAGGTAGCACTGGATGTGATTATGGCCAAAAAATACCTGTGAGAGATTCGTTACTTGTCAAATTATATGAGAATTATCAGACTGCAAATGTCACCCCTAAGCATTTGGTTGTGGAGTTATTATGCAAAAGAGAGAGGACTTGTAGAGTGATAATTGGCTTAGATATAACTCAATGACCAAATTAATGCTAATGTTGTAACCATATCTTTCCTGTGTAAGTTTCCTGCTCTGGTAGTTTCCTTTTTCCTGGAAACTTTACTGTGGAAAAATGCATGGGGGAGTGGTAGGAAATGGAGAGATTTCAGGTAGAATGTAAATAAACAACCCCGGCTCAGCGGTGTTTATTGTCAGTAGAATGGCAGTATTTAGTTTGTGTGTACATTGATGACAGAACTGGTTTTAAACTGAAAATTGAACAAGTTTTCTGAGATTGTCATAATAAGGAGCCTGAATGACAGAGATTAAGGGAAGCCGCTGAAATCTGATGCTTGCATAAGTAGTCATATTTACAATGGAAAACTTTCAAAATTTTATTGAAAAAATTACCTAAGCTACTTCAAAAAAAGGTATACCATACTAATGGGATATCAGAGAGACAGCAGCTGCATAGCTATTATATCGGCCAATAAAAAGAGTGATTTACAGAACTAAGAGGGTGTTTGAAAATGAATGAGAGATTTCTGATTTTGAATGAAGTGCTTAAGTTACACTTGTCTGAGCATTTTATCAAAAAATATACAAGATGTCTGACATACATGAACCCTGAAGCAATGATGTAATTCTGTTGCCATGGGTGACGGTGGGAAGGTGTGGCAGGCCATGTACATTTAGATACCAAGAAAGAGATTACTCTTGTTGTAGTTGCACTATAGTCTGTTTGAGAGGCCAACGAAATATTCCCATGGAAGCTGTGTTTTTTTGTTTTCATTATTGATATGAATTCATGTTCTAAAGTATTCTTTAAGGAAATTCAGATGAAGAGAGTTTGCAAACTTTGTCATGTTTGTTCAAGACAAATATACGTGGGTGCAGAATCATGTGTTGTAGCTCCTGAACACTCTGCATCATAACGATGTTGTGGTATGTTTAGTATTCAAGTGCAAAACAACAACTGGTGCTTTGACTGGTTCCCGACTTGCGGTGGGTCGCCATGAGAACCCCCTGCTGAGCTACGCATTGTCTCGTTCAAAGTTCTTAGCTGATTGGTCTGCATTTAATATCAGTCATATGCTTCAATGAATTCTAATAATTTGTTCTCCCAGAGAGTTCTTTTTCACCCCTCTATTTTCATTTTTAAAAAGATGCTTAATTGCTTGATTTTCAAAGATACATTAGTACGAAGAAAAAAATGGAGTAGGCTAATACAGTAATCTACCTTGAAAAAATAGTTCATTACAAAGGTGAAAAGAAATGTTTTTTTTATTGGTGTCTGAAAATAAAATTGTGACCCCCAAGTGACAACATGCAATTCTTGAAATATTTTTTTTATTGGTGTCTGAAAATAAAATTGTGACCCCCAAGTGACAACATGCAATTCTTGTGGTAGCAGTGGAGATGAGATGATAAGTATTTGTGTCGCCGTGTGATGACTACCGAGCCACTACTGGTTATGTTTGGGCTCAGTGGGTGACATGGAGAACATAATTGGCAACAAGTCAGAGAAATAGTCTCAGGGGGGCCTGACCTTAATAAACTTTAAAAGGACTTAAATATTATGTTCAAACTATGTCTGTGTCTAATACACACCAGGGGATTTCCCATAGTTTTCTTTAAGGATCCAAGAAAATCTTAATCCATCAAACAGCAGTAAACCTGCCAATTCCTGAGGTGTCAAATAAATAACTGTAAACATAAATTTCACGGAAATCCTGTCAACTAATTTGTGTAATCATATTACATGTCATAATGATATCTCAGGTGTGGGGTTACAGTTAAACATGTAAGTGAATCAATTCCTCCTTTAAATCAATCCCTGACTCTCTACTGCCACACCAGTGTATAGAATAATGGGGGGAAATATAAAAAAATATTTTCATATCAGCGTTGATAACATTTCCTTGACCTCAATTGAAGTTTCTTCACTGGATTACTTTAAATCAATAAAATGATATTTACAAGCATTGGGGCTTATACCCATGTCTTTTTCGCCTTCCTTAACTTTCCTTTCCCTCTGGCAGTTGGAATTTTATGGGACAGGCATTGGAGAGAGACCAGAGGATCCATGATTTGTGGCTATTGTGTTTATAATGACATAATGGAGGACCATCAACAGGACAAAGTTCATCACTGTAACTTTACTGATTGAATTTATGACCATTTTCTCTAATGGTCCACATTTACATGCATACTATTATTCTGATGTACATAGGAGCTTTGTGGTCAACAAACTCGTGTCGAGTGACATATATGACATCCACTCGAGAATACGTAACCCAATCAGCATAAGCCGTTTTCATTTTCAATACCCATACACCAAGACATCATTTCATACCTGACAAAGGCCTCGTTAGGAGGGACTAAGGTGGGGGACCATTAAATGTCTGAGAACTAAATTGTTGATCATTTTCATCTGCTGGTTTGTCATTGATCATTTAAATGTATTCTTAAAGAGATGCAAAGTCTATAGAACGGTGAACTAAACGCCATGAGTTTGCAAATTTTTTTTCTCTCCGTGGGCCTGATCTACCGATAAGTCTATTACCCACATCCATTGTGCGGATATTAAGGTCGTATTTACATGAAATCTCCAAGCTTCCACAATAAAGGCGTACGGCCCTGCCTCTTACACACCCACCTCCAGTTTATCTAATCAAAGGTAACAGAAGCCGTCACAACTCAATGGCCATCAATCCATAATATTTTTCAGCCTTCACGCCTTCTCTATGCCTCACCTGTGGAGCATTTAAAATATCATATTTAAAAGGCATTTCACTACGTCGGTGGATTGTATATCAATGCATTGTTGGAATCAGAAAATCAATCGTAGAACCAGGGGGTCTGTTCCCTATTGAAATCGGTGCAGTTTAAATGTTCCACTCACCCCCTGGAGAGACTGGGTGAGGTAACATTGAATTTTGATCAGTTGACGCTCGTCGTTTTATTTTGGAGTACCTAGTGGCACTGTCAACATCATACTCCCTGAACATATCGTTCCACAGGGACACTTTATTTTAGTCGTGTTATTAACTGACCACATCTAGCTGACCATCCACATTGATTTTAATTTTTTTTTGTAAATTTTTATCAGGATACTGAGAGATAAAGGAACTCACTGTTGATTTTGGATTTGAGAGTGATCTTTTGACAGCTCCTCTTTGTGTTGACAGTATCAAATCGGTGGCATTTAAATTCTACTGGACACTGACAATTTGTTTTTAAGAGACTTCAAACATCCACAGAGTGTTGGATTTGTGTGAGGATTCGTCCAATCACAGATACCAGATCAGGAGTCAGGCATCTCGAGGGCATTGTCATAGCCCAATTTATCTTGTGGAAGAAAGCTATAAATAGAAACAAAGAAACTGCTAGGATTCTAAAAAAAGATTTTGGATATAGATATTACTTTAAATAACCTGCCATATAAAGTGGTACCGTTCTGAGACAGTATTACAGTAACTTTTGCAAAGATGCATCTAACATACTGCGAGGATTTCCATCCTTTCCCAGAGTTTCCTGTGTATGGGGTACCCCCCTGTCTGGGCTGCAGCCAGTCTTACCTCTTTCCCTGGGTATGTATGCTCTCTGGAAGTTCATTCAACTCTCTTTATTATTGTCATTGATAAATTCAAATTACTTTTTTTTGTGGTGCTGAATACAATTATATAGTTTCCAAGTTGATGGTTGTTCCATGCTGAACTTTTTTGTCATGATTACTTAGGTGATGAATCTCAGTACATTGTGTGTGTAACATGAATTTGATGTTCAGTAGACTTTTGAACCTGATTTCAAACATCAGAGATTGAACTTGGATGAACAAGTTAGCTCAAACGAAAACGGTTCTTGGTCCCAGAAAGGTCCTATCTTGTGGTCCAACCCCATCCTGATCAGCTGTCTTAACCTGCCCCATTCTAAGTGTTGTCATTTGTTGAACCTGGTTGTAATTATGCAACAAGCAATGCACAATACGGGAGTTTGTTGTAAGCTGCCCTTGTACATTGCTGACTCACCCACTGGTATTGGGAAAAGTTAAAGTTTAATTATTTTCATTGCATGTATTCCAACATGCAAATGGCAAAGAAAAGAGGATTCCCGTTGTAATGTAATGGTGATGCCATGTCACAAATAACCATTAACCCCTGTAATTGATGTCGGGCCTTTTGCTGTTTTTTCTTTATCCTTGCATGCCCCTGTATTTATATACACCAAGAGCTCCAATTATATTGATCTGTCCCCTATTTTGTCTTGGGTCCTTAATTATTCATCCTGCATAAGTCTTTCAATACAAACTCCTGATCTGCATTGGCAGTTGCAGACTCTAAAGACGACTTACTCAATATCTCTAGCAATATTGTCTCCCCTCTTTAAGATGATGTATCACCATTGTGTCTATACATCATGGAATCGTGTCAAATCTTGTACCGATTTCTCCATGTGTGCGGTCGGCTGGGCGTGACCCCATGGCTAGAGGAAGAAATCGTGCAGCCATATTATTCTCTGATCACTAGGGGTGTGGCTCGGAACAGACAGGTGTACTTTAGAATAGACTTATTATTATAATAATTCACCTACTTAAATTAGCGGGGAACCACGCCTTGCCTTTGTGGTAATGTTGTCTATGCATGTGTGAAGAAAGATTGATAAAGCTCTCAATAATTTTGACTAATAGAAATCTGACTATGAAATTTCTGTGTCATTTCAGCCGGTGCAGACTGAGCCCGTGGATTTGTCTGTGAACAAGAAGTCCCCTGATCACCCGGGCAGCCACCCCATGGACCTAGGCTGTGTCAAGAAAGGTACTACAAAGGCACTGTGTAAAACATTGTGGGGTTGGGTGGGGCGGGGTTAGGGAGGGGCTCTTGGAACAAAATTAGCTTTCAGAAAGATATTGCCTGCTATTCATTGAAGGGAAATAAGTACAGATAATCAACATCTGGTAGCATAAGGGGAAATTGAATAAAATATACCAGGTAATGAAATTAAGTATTTGGGAAGTCATTAGAGCACCTATTTTGAATTGAAATAAACAGACTTGGTTTAAGGGAAAACTGTCTCTGAAAAAAGACAAGGTTCAAACTTGAATATTCTTCTGCTAATGAAGTTAAACAGCCTATTTTCATAATTAGTAGAACAAAAGGCTGTAGGAAATGCTTAGCGGAGTTCAATAGCAGCTATCAGGCTCCCTCAATGCCACTGGGATAGGGATCTCTACATTTTTTAAACCAGCCATTATGTTAAGCGGATGTAGATTCCCATTGATGTAGTGAATCTGAACAAATGGTATTGAACTGTTGGATGTAGAAATCCATTGAAAATATATAATCAGAGGCTGGTGTAGGGAAGGGCTCACTCGTGACAGACATATTACATTCTCTTTTCATAAACATCTGTATGCTAATAATAAAATACTATCGTGAAAATTGCTCAAGTGCTCTGTCTAAAAGATAACAGATCTCCTCTTGAAAAGATATGTCTGTGAGAAAGATTGGAAGGGTTAGAAATTAGCCCTCTTACCAGTGTATGTAATGTTCTGTGTAAATGAGCCATACCGAGATTTCAATTTCCCTCATGTCTGATTGGTTTATCTAGATGTACATTTTTTTCCTCAACATTTGCCAGATGTAATTCCATGATTGAAGGAGTTGATATTCTCTTTGTTAAAACTCCATGTTTTGGGGTGTTAAACTTTTATCATGACTTGTTTCCTTGGATGTTTGATTGGGGGCCAGTCGATTTATTGTACAAGGAATAATTTTTAAATTCACCAATCAGTAATTGATAGTTTCCAAAGATTGAAACCCCTATAGATAAGAAAGGGTGAACTTGAAGAAAATATTCACATCTAGTACCTGAAACTATTTCTCACTCTAGCTATATTTATGATGCAATTTTACCCTTCATGAATACATAATAATGTTTTTCTGCTGAATCACTTCCATTTTTGACTTGGATCGCAAAATCATTATGTATCGGATTGTAAGAGACGCCTGGATTAGGTCACTTAACAAAAAAACTATCCGATCTAATCCGTCTTACGGCTTGATCTAGATGACCCCAGTAAAGTACTTTTGAGGCCACAAAAATTTTGCACTTTTTGTTGACTTCCAAACCCGATACCGAGTCTTTAAACTTTTGTGTTTGTTTCTGTTCAGTGAGCTGATGTTATCTGCTGTAAACCTCACACAATACAACACCACCATAAACACCAACAAAAAAACGTGTTGAAAAGTTCGCCCAGGTCTAATGATGTTAGTTCACGGACAGCTACCCTTCACTCGGTAGAAAAAGACCGTCACGGTTTTTAACAGTTGTATTACATCGCCTTGTTTACCGTATTAGGCGGTTAAATCCTACTTATATGTTGAAATTTATTAAAAGTTTAGATAGTGCTGACCCCAATCTTGTGATCAGTAGATTTAAACCATGATTGGTTACTGGAGGTAGAGGGAGCTATAGATTCGCCTCATAATTCATAAAACTAAACAATTATTTAAAAGCAGTTTGACAATTCAACAATAAATAGAATGCTTTCAGTGAATTTTATTATCTTCCTTCTGAGAATCAATTCGTTTTTCAAAACATGTAACTGAATACTTTTTTTGCTACTTCTTCTGACAAGTAGAGTAAGGAAATAATAACATGTATCAGAGAGTGATGTCAACATAAACAAACTGGTGACA
Source organism: Magallana hongkongensis (assembly GCA_016163765.1). NCBI lineage: Eukaryota > Metazoa > Mollusca > Bivalvia > Ostreida > Ostreidae > Magallana > Magallana hongkongensis. The sequence continues at coordinate 132,578 of WFKH01011581.1, forward strand.
GGACACAATTACTATGTGTGTGCTAGTGGAGGTCATACATCAATAGACCTCAGCAGAGATTTGTACGTATATGTTTCCTTTTGAACTTTTCAGAGGACGACGTCATGATGCCAGGGGAGACGGTAAAGATCGGCTCAGCGGCCCTGTTGTCACTGCAGCGCATCAAGGAGGCATCAGAGTGAGTGGTTTATGGTGACATCATACAAAAAAATCCCGTTAAATTCTTACACTGCAAGACAGGCTATGAATGAATACCATATTTGGCGAATATGGCCCAAACAAAGGGCATATTTCTAGCTGTCAAAGTGACATGTATGGAATTTGGTAGTGAAATATGAGACATAAAGTTTATTAAAAGTAAAATAGCTTTGTGATGAACTATGAATTAAAAATTTATATGCCATTAAAAGCATTTATATGGCATGAGTAATAATGAGAGGCTCTGTATTTTGTTTTCAGTAAGTTTAAAATGATGGGCTCCCCAAGCTCACCTAGACCGGACAGTCAACCGTTTCAAATGGCAGCAGCTTGTGATGCTTTCATAGACCGAGAAAAGAAAAGGCGGGTCCACAGGTGCGACTTCGAAGGCTGCAATAAAGTCTACACAAAGAGTTCGCACCTGAAGGCCCACCGACGGACACACACAGGTACACATACCTCAAACACCACTACAGAGTCTACTTTATTCTACCAGATGATCACTCAAACATTCAAACTTCTGTATTCTTAAATTATCAATATTTCCTCACTAGGGGAGAAGCCCTATGTATGTACATGGGAAGGCTGCACCTGGCGGTTTGCGAGATCAGATGAGCTGACCCGTCATTTCCGTAAACACACTGGTGACAAACCGTTCAAATGTAACGTTTGTGAGAGAGCTTTCTCCAGATCCGATCACCTGTCACTGCACATGAAGAGACACTGATTTGTCGGGGTAAGACTCGTCAACATTTTATGCAAATTTATGAATACCTGTATACTAGTATGAGATTATAATTGGAACTGCATTTAGTATTTTTAATACTAAAAAAAATCTTTTTTTTTCTATTACAGTTTTGAATGAGCTAACATGATTTCTGAATGTAGAGGTCACTACAGCCCAGTTTTGAATGAATTATGATGGACCAATGAAATGCCATCTTTTCAGTTACTGCTGATTGCCTTCCTGTTGGTGATTAGTTGCCATGGCAATGGTTCCTACCAGCTAGGTTCTTGTTACCTAGGATATACTGTGCAGCAATAAACTGTCATTGCATTGTCACAAAAACTAAACACACTTTACTTGGTGCATATTTGCTGATTTCTGTAGAAAATGTTAGCCATGTACAAAGAATGGACGCCAACGCAATACAGGGTACACAGAATGTGCGACATGCGCTCTGACCACCGTGAACTTTAACCTCAGCAGCAAGGCCTTGTTAGAGAACTTGACCTCCAGGTCGCTGTGTTTTACAGACAGACTTGGCTTTGACAGGAACACCTCTGCTGGCAGGAGGTGAAGCATGAAGTATACTAGTAAACTAAATGTATAACATGTACTTCAGCCGTAGATTTTATTGTAATGAAATGTTTTTTATCATTAGAATGAATTTTATGTCAAATAGAAGCAGCTTTTTATAAGAGGTATTGTGATAAAACTGCACTGCAGTAGTGTGTTACTTAGGATCACAGATTGCAAAGAGAAGAAAAATGTCTGCTGATACCCCTATCAGCTATGCCTGTAGATACCGGTTAACTGGTCCTATTCTTTACAGATGTCATTTCAATGAAGTGTTTGCTTGGCTGTTGAATGAATTGTTTTAATCTTTTTCCTGTCAAAAGAGTAAGCATTATCAAAAGTCAATAAGATTGGACGCCAGGAATACTGTTGAACATGGAAACCTGTTTTTTCCTGGCTCAAGTAAAGCAATAACTTCTCTGGTCAATTTTGATGTCATTTGTTGTGGAATCCAGAGACAATGCAACACTCAAGCAATAAAAGATGTTTATTTGTTTTTGTTTTTATAGTTTGACCTAGAAATTCTGTGAGAAAGCTGAAGTATGTTATATGAATATATATAATTGAAGTACTGCTGAGATAATATTTACATTTGTTACTTTTCTTTTCTCCTAAGTAGAAAAGATGATTTAGTAGTTTTCTCTCAGAGCAATAAAATTTTGTTACATTGTTGCCAAATATGTATGTCTTTGCTTTGTTATGAGAATCTGCTGACACAAATAGTATTTTTAATTTTTTCCTCGGACGATGACGGTGCTAAATAGACCCTGGTGTTATAGGCACATAGAAAATCAAAGTTCTATTAAACAGAACTATTCCATCGACCATTGTAATTTCAATAAATCAATTTTGTGACTTGACAACATTTCACATTTATTATTGATATTGATGTAATAGTAATCTGAGGGTGTGACAGAGTCGGGCTACGAATCAGATTCTGTGATCAATGAATGTCCGGGAGAATATCGTACCACCCACGCTATTTGTTTTGTTCTTGTCAGATTTTTAAAAATACAAGTGAATTTAAATCAAATCTGTTGACCCCATGTCAGTACTGTGTACAGAAATTTCAGGGCTACGATTTATCATCTGATTGAGGGGATATTTTTTTTCTCCATTTTTCAGAATTAGATATTTTTAATTATTTTTGATATGAAATGAAAGTTTGAAATTTTTAATACAAAGGGACAAAAATTATGTGGTTTTAAAGTTTTCGCTCTTAGCAACTGATGAGCTGGGACCAACAGGACAACTTCCTGGATGAATTTTACAACCGAGAGGGTCATGTGTTCAAACATTGAGAGAGATTGCTATATATTTTTCATCCCCTCATTTACTACATGTATATTTCATCAGCTTCAATGTTGTAAATATATGTACCCCATGTTGTAAATCTGTCAAAATCTATAAACTTATTGCAGTTGTAAGTTAATTTATTAAAATGTGATAAACTTGATTTCCTTGTTGGGTTTTGTTTCTCACCACACTCTTTGGAAAAAAAAAAACTGTAGAATCTCGTAAATCTGACAGGTTTGAAGTTGTGTATGTGGTCTGTGGATGGGTTTGACTCTAGAGATATAAAATGTAGCCTTCTTGCACATTGAGCACTAACCTACTCCTGTGGTATTAGTTTATTACATCTCCTGTAACTACGTTGTACAGCAGTGGTGCACTAAAAATTCACAAACGTAGACTTTTAGAGTGCTAGTATCAAGTACGCAAGATCCTATAAACCAACCCCCCCCCCCCCCCGCTCAAACATATTTTTTTATATACCAATACTTTTAATAAATAGTTTTCAAGCTTGTAGACCAAGGGAGACAAATCATCAAATAACAATGCTATTAAAGGACACTACATTCAGTTTTCACAAGATTTTTTGTGGTCTCTATAACAGGCTACTAATTTAGTCCTTTCGTAATGCTCTTAACTGATGTTGAAAAGCCCATGTCCATTCTGTGAAAGAAAATCAGGCCCCTATTTCAAAGCCTGCTTTGAATCATAAAACCTAATACAAATACTTTCACTAGAACTCTATTTTGTAAGGAAAGATATGAAGGAATTAAGTCTTGCCACTGTTCTCAGCTCTGTAACCAGACAAGTGTTCTTTATATTTTATTAAAAAAAAAAAAAAAAAAAGAATAACCATATGCATATGTTCAAGTATTTGCAACAACAAAATTTCCTTCTATATAATTATGAATTGTAGATTATAAGACTTGATGGTAATACAGCATACATGCAATTCAGTCCTTGTTTGCATGGAGTATAATGATTAATTATGGAGAAGAAAATATAAGAAGTCTTGAGAATTTTTGTTAACAATTTATTTCAACATAATAGGACTTGTCTAAATACATAGATATATGACACAAATGTGACCTTGGGTATGTGTAATGTCTTGATACAAGTCAGTCTTATTGATACACAGCTTGTTAACTGAAAGTAAAGAAACATTAATATCCTCTCTAAACTTTGACTAGATAATACAATAGCTCAACCAGCACTGCTTAAAACAACCTAAATCCACAACTAGGGAGTGAATTGTTGACAAATTCTGTTCCTTTAAAAAGTATGCATTACATGTAAGTTATCAAAAAGAAATACAACTTCTAAGTACATTATATATTTACCAATACACATCTAACCTATTGTCTTGTGTACAACATTCTTTAATTAAGATGCATATATCATCCAAGTTACAAGTGGCATCTACTAACAACTTAGCAAGAGTCCTTTTAGAATACACAATTACATGTACGTGTATTACATGTGAACCAATTACATAGAAAATTATATGGAATGTATTACATATTTTGTAAACCAATATATTAGTAAATACAGCTTCATTCGTTATTGAATTTATGTATACATATATGTTTTAAAAATAAACCAGATCATATTAGAAAACTTCAGATCATTTGACAGCTTGATGTTTCAACAACTAAACAACAAAACAACAAAAACCAGTAGGAATGTTTGACAACAAAACAACAAATAACACGGTGCACCAATGTGGCACAAACTGTTTCTATTCAGTCTCTGTAGATTGTTACTTGATTGTGAATTCTAACACATTATTGGTCATTAAAGTAGAAAATTACAATTATGCATATTTCTTTTAAAATATAAGTTGACATCAATTAAAACTCAACTTTGTTTTTGCTTTGGAAATGAAATTTTGAAACAAATTATGGCACAAAAAAGGTAAACTAAAGGATTTCATTTTAATGAAAATAACCCTCTAAAGAAAAAAACAGAATTCACATATCCATCTTCCAACCAAAATTAAATGTAACAATATAATCATATAACAATGATTGACAAATCATGTGATGTGCATTTTCCCAGGTAGCGGGCATAAATAATGGAAACACTTAAACCATAGAAATGGTGTCAACCCTTTGGCACACAGGACTTATTAAACAGCAACATATGTGACAAAAGTTGAAAATTGTTTAAGTTTGTGATTTTGTCTATTTAAAGAAACTGAAAACTCAAGCCACATGATGAGTTTTCCAGTCTGTGATTTTTTTCTCTGTTGAAAGAAATTAAACGCTCAAGCCACATAAAAAGATGAGGTGATTTTCTTAATAATTCCACAGTCTTTTTTCTGTTTTGCATTACAAAAGAGTTGAGGACTAAAAGAAAAATGTTTTACAAAATCAAGAAAGACAACTGATACAACAATCCCTCACTCAGAGCAACTTGATCATCAGAAAGTGAAAATGGGGCACATGAAAATGATGATAAGGATGATAATGATAAGGCTGAGAAGTAGGGTGGTGATATTAAATCTTATGAATAGGGTGGTGATGATGTTGCTAATGAGGTACACAATGTGTGGGTGACTCTACAGAGTCTCTCTGGACATGGATGAAGGGTAATACATCTGTAACACCAAATATAAAACCAACGTAGCGTACGCTGTACGAGTGCATAAATAGGGGATTGCATAAAATGGCTACATGCATACTGTATCTCCTGAGGGGGACTTATGACAATGTGTTGATGGGAAACTCTTACACAGTAAGATCATTCTGTTCAATACATGAAAAAACAGGTAGAAAATTTACCTGATGTCAGATGTGTCCATTTTATATCAAAGCAAGTAAACATGTCTATTTCTCCTCTATATACCGGTACATCTATATAATATTTTCAGTTTTCTGATTTATACAGAGCACTAGGATAGATAAATGTATACAAAAACAATAACATTGGGGCATGATTAATGTGTACCCACTATTATATCATTGTGGGTCTGTTGAATGAACACATTTCCTTCATTGTCATGATCAACTTACAAACAATATTAAAACCTTATTCCTTTTTTTGTACAGTTATACAAATGGGTGAGTTGTAAAAAGAAGTACATGTATATTTCTGATACAAATTAAACTGCTAGAGTAATGCAACAGTTCCAGTGTCTATAACATAGATATATCAATGATAAAATGGGTTTACAATGACATCATACTATAAATAAACTGATGACATCATACAAGAGATTCCTCTCCGTCCTCACTGAATTCAGCATCAAATGCACACACTTCTTCCGATGACCGGGGACAAAATTTCCAAGTCTTTAAAATGGTGAATGTTTCCTGACGTGTTTCCTGAAAATGCACTCGCTTACGACCATTCTACAAAAATAACAGAATACTTCATTAAACTACATCAAACATTCCATACATAATATCTACCTAGAAAGCATTTTCCAGTGTCTTTTTCTGTGATAACACTACAAGTCAAATTTGTAACGTATGGTACAATACAGTTTTAAAGTCAATGATGCAAATGGCATACTACTGGGGCACAAGTGGAGTTTGAATAATTATACGAAATGAAAATAACATAAAATGTCAATAATTTAATGTTTGATCTTACAGTTGAAAATAAGTAATGAGGAATCATTCTTTGAATATTATGAGGTGATAAAATTTTATGGTCAGGGTGTGATCAAATCTATCATAAAGCCCTTTGGGCATTACTGGATTTGAACAAGTACTGACCATAATGGTCTCTACATAATATTCAAAGATTGATTCCTTATTCCTTAAATAAATGCACAAGTTATAATGTACTGTTACTATATATGATAACAGAGTTGAAGATAAACTCACAAAACAATTGAGTACTGATAACTTTTTGAGCTATTATATTGAAAAATCTGAAATATTTCAAGATGATTCTTACAACTTACAAGTTTAAAATACACTCTTTCTTATATACAATGTAGCTTTAATAATTACACAATTGGAAAGATGCCAAAATTTAATATCCATAAAAATTCTAACGCATAGGTTAGAAGCAAATGAAAATTGGTTTTATTCTTAGAAATAAATTGGTTCGCAATTCCACAAAGAAATTATGGGAAATAAATATCAATAATCTAAAACACAACAGCATTGTGGGTTTGATGAACCAAATATTTTGTCCATGCAACATCTAATTACTGGTACAACATGCAACATTGCCACAAATCATATCCTCATCACAATAAAATCACAGATACCCCAAACCAATTGGACTAAGCATGAGTTATCTAATATCTCCCAGATACCCCAAACCAATTGGACTAAGCATGAAATATCTAATATCTTACTTGTGTCATTGCATGCTTGAATGAGTAAGATAATACATGTATAACCCAGCACAACATCAATCTACAGAAATCCATAATTCAAGACTAAAATTAGGATGGTTTTTGAGTCGGGTAACCATGATGGAACTAAATGTAAAACAAAGACAGGAGCTGTGTGACAAGGACGTAGGTCAGAGTTGGGAGAATCACAGACAGGTAAATCTACTCACCTGACTAGGCCTCAGACTGGAGGGGGCAGGAAAAAATCAAAGGAGTTGAATATATGTATTTAGTATTCAATATTGGTCCTTACAAAGTCCATTATATTACGTATTCAGAGTTCTAACCTGTTTCTAGTTCTTTAGACATATATTTATTGCATTCGATTACATCGTTTCTCTGTATCCCATGATCCCAGAAAATGCCCCCACCCATCCCCAAAATACTAATTCATACAGATTTATATGGGAAAACATGTACATGTACTGAAAATATTTGCTCCTGTTTTATTTTTGCTCCTTTCGCCCTCGTTGTCAGCGAGCGAATTTAAGACTGGGCGAATCCCAAAGTCTCAAATTATTTCTCTTTAAACAAAACTGTGTCTGGGCAAATTCAAGACAAGGTGAAGCTGGTTGCAAGTGTAGAAGGGCGAAAATTACACGGGGCGAAAATAACCCTGCATACAGTATATACATATGAAGATTAGAAGAATCATATATACTGTAAACGTATTATAGTTGGCATGTACGATATTTGGCGGAATATGTTTTTACAACAAGTTAGCGTGGATTTGATTTAGCGCATTTCTGAATGTACCTATTGATCTACTTATATATTTTACATTTGGCGATGTACTTGATTTAGCGGACGCTGTTTTCCGCCAAAAATAGAATACACAGCCAAATGTAATACATTTACAGTATGTTCTCTAGACAGGTTTCTGTCAGATACACAAGAAATCATGACAAGACCAGTGTTCTTCACTGAGGAGTTTTTATGACAACTCCTTTAAATAAGAATAAACTGAGCAGTGGTTCTCACCTGGTGGTCCCCATTAGGTATGTCAGTCTTCAAACTGTAGCCTGCCAAAGACGAGACAATTCATTTAGTAAAACATGAAATAAAGGTATATCTTAATAGTAATCATCAAATTATTGATCATTTGTTTATTTATCATTTGATTTCAAAATAATAAGAAATGAGTCATATTTTTATCAATAAGTTTTGGTGCAAAATCCTAGTTTTGCTATTGCAACAACAGTGTCCATTAACAGTGTATTATTTGTAGAATCCTAGCTTTACAGTGTACTAGAAGCATGGTGCTAGCATTAGTGGCCATCAATTTCCATTTACAACTGTTAAATATTCATTTTTTTTCTTACACATCAGTGACTTAATGCTTTCACTGTGTAACAGTTAGTTGTACAGCAAGCAGTGTTTGGATTGGTTAGTACAACAGGCGAACACTCAGCCCCCGCCCACAGCTGGTTATGACAGACAGATCAAGAGAATCATTACCACTAGGTGTCACCCCCTTACCTAATTAAACCCGCGACTTAATGCATTTCTTTATTCGTCCTGCACAATAAAAGCATATGATTACATCAACATTATTCTACTCTAAGGCTGTATCAAGTGCAAGCATGACTTGTGATGCATGATCGAGATGAACAAAAAAGTCATGTGATATGTGATCAAAGACATTATTCTATATGAAAAAAAGTAACAGTATTTGTTTGTACATTGATTTTATAGCTGATCTCCTATTCCATTTAAAATAAAGATAAGTATTCAGAGATTACTGCTGTATGTGACACCTTCAGTGTTTTAAATTTCTCTTTTTTTCCTTATAATCAGCTAAGCATGCGATATCAGTTGTGAATACATTAAAAAAAGTCCTTTAAGCTACTGATACATTTTCTACACTTCCTTGCATACCACTTGTTAATAAAAAAAAGTTTTATTTCAAGCCTACTTAGAAATAGACTTAAAATTCAATTGTAGTTAAAATATATATAAATATATAGAAATCTGTTATTAAATCTTCAGGGGTTACCTCCCCTTAGTTTAGATTTGTGACTCCATTTTTTAATACTGGTCAGTAGAAATGTGCTGTATGTATACAGTTAGTGATAATGGTGAGTCGATACAGAAATGTAAAGTAAAGGTATACATGATATAACTGTCACCAAGTATACGACTGCTGATATAGGCCGATACCTAGACAGTAGACTCAAAAGAAGACGCATTAATGGGAACAGTTTTAGAGCGAGACCGACTGCGCTGGTTTCTACGTGCTCGCTGGGGACTCGCCTGTAACTTAACCACTGAAACAAAATGTAACAGAACATCTAAAACAAGAAAGGGCAACACTATATAATATTGACATAGTTGCTGAATTATACCCTAATCTCAATAAGAAGTTGTGTTCTTATGATATCTACCCCCTGCTTTCTGCAATGTTTAATTAACACCTAATCTCCACATAATTATATTCCCCCCCCCCAAAAAAAAGTTTATACGTGGCCATTTAAAATTTTAACAATCAAACTTCTGAAATCAAATCAATATGCAATTCCTAATTTCCTAGATGGACAGTCAAGATAAAACAATTGTTTGATTTTTGGGTCATAAATAGAGCAATATATATTATATGCGTAGTAGATATACACGTATATGCATAATGTAATAACAGAATGACAGAGAAAGACAGCAACACATTTCTGGTAGGAATACATGTATATCAAAAAATGAAATGAACAGAAAAGTTTGTCTTTTATCAAATAAAGATGTGCATAGGAAACTATTATAAAAGATAAAGAAAATACAAATGAATCATAATTTCAATAATACTTTACAAAACCAAGACATAAAAAAAATCATCTGTATTCAAAGACATGGGCAATCTGCACAACAAAGCACTTGTATTTACCTGAGTTAAGGGAGGGGGGACTTTCTGACTCAGGGGTAGCAGCAGTGATGGTGACGGGGGGAGGGGGGACAAAAGCAGGAGGGGGGTGGCGTTCCTCTGGTGATTGCTGTAGAACATGACCAAGATAGAGAAAACATTCATTTCACTTACTGAAACATGCAAGTACATGTAGTATCTGAAGTTAAAATTAAATATATGTTAAAGGTTCACTGAGAGATGAGTTAATGGATGTCATGAATAAAAGTGGAGAAGTAAAAACAATTTATACATGGAAATAACAGGATTTTTAAATCTGAGGAAAAATAGAAGTGCATGAAAATAGTATTATATGGTTTATACAGAAATAACAGGTTTTCATTCCAGGAAAAATGGAAGTATTAACTGTATTAATTTTGTTTTACATGGATAACAGACTCTAATATAAGGAAAAATAGAAATGAAAATGGTATCAGATTGATGCAGGATGGTGTAGTTCCCTACCATGTCATTCCAGACATCCACCCCTAGTTCTTCCACCACTAGTGAGGGGAACACCCCGACCTTCCCATTCAACTCTCCCTCCCAGAATCCATCGTCAATGCCGTTCTCATCCTTGCGAAGAATTCGAATCAGCGTGCCAGTAATGAAGGACAACTCCTCTTTTGAGCAAGCCTCGTAGTCGTATATGGCTCTTGCCCAGGATCCATCTGTGAATAAAGTGGTTGTTAAAAAATAAGATGAAATTCATGATCTTTTCTTCATCAATACTTTTTAATACATGTATCACAAGACAAATTTCGATTTCAATAAAGAGCCAAGGCTTTTAACATATGATCTTTATATCAATAGTTATTTTAAATTTTGACAAGAACCTCCAACTTGATGATTATCCACTGGCATTTGATTGGTCGTCTGCTGCACCTCAATGTCACCTGACGAGTATGACATCACTTCCTGTGTACTGTCATTGTAACTGACACTATCGACATGGCTACCATTTGCTGACATTTCAACACCACTTGATACAGAACCCCTATAAAATGATCATGTCACCAATTATAGATCTTAGCATTACTGGATTTAAAAAGAAAATAATGCTCAAATTGATAGAAAAAATATCTGAGAGAAGTTTTTTGTTAATCAATTTATGGAGGCAAACAAAAAATTATAAGAGGGAACATTCCACCATTTACCTTGAGTTCAGTATCTCTATGTAGTTGGAGGGGATCATTCCAATCATACCCTCGGAGTTCCGCGCCCTCAGCCACCCATCACCGTCGCCGTCAGCGATGATCTCTAACTCCTCGTTCTCTCGTAGATTTAACTCATCTACATTAGAGCCCTTCAACAGAATAAACAAATTGCTATCAATGTCACCAAATTACAATAACAGCAGCCTTTCTTTATCAAGTAAAAGAGAATACAAATAAGATGTCTCTTTCTTCTACACATATAAATACATAAACAGATGCAGATTGTAATCCTCCCAATGGCAAAAAGTGGAATTCATCTTGTAAGAGTAGGGTTAAAATTCCAAAAGTGTACAAACATAACCATGTGCATTTAATAAATCTGTGTTATATTTAGGGGTACATACAATTATTTTATGTCAGTCAAAATTAAAAAAATAAGCCCCTCTCTCTTGAACCTAGATGATTTTTGGATGCACCAGTTCTTGGTAATTTTGTTACATCTCTCCTCACCTGGAAATCATAGATGGCTCTGCACTGCTGGGGGTAGTGACTAGTGTAGTTAAAGTTACTGTAGGTGTCCATATCATAGGACACCAAGCTCTTCTCTCTACGAGGTTCAGTCTCGTCAATAAATTCATCGTCGTAGTCTACGTAGTTTGTGTATGTTGGCTCATTTTCATCACTTTTCTGTAGACACATAAAATTGATAAAAATTCTTTTCATCTCCATTCCTTCACTGCTATAAGTGTTGATTGTTTATAACTGCATCTTATTTTATTTTATTTAACAATAGAGAACTTTGCAAGCTTAGTCAAGAAACAGTCTTTTCATGTAAGACTTCATATATAGTCATTTGATGTAAATTTTGGAGGGGGTTAGTTATTTATGGGGGACTAACAAACTTCATTATAAAATCATTTTCTCAGACTCATGTATAATCAAGGTCACTGACTATGGATCCATCGGTGAAGACGGACCCCTGACTGGATCGGAGGGACTCTGCTTCCTCCTCCGCCCTCAGACTCTCCGCCTGGGCACTGGCCAGCCACTCCTCCACATTAACTGCGGAAAAAAAAATACTGTGTCAGTATCAGGACAAGACAAAGGAAATCATTGTCTTGAAACATCAAAACTTTTACCAGGTTATGTGAAATTTTGCTTCTTAAAGTTTCTATTGCTTCAAAATGTCAAACTGTTAATTTATCAAGTGAAATATTGAAAATTTGATGAATATATGTACTGCTTTCATGGTTAAAACCTGAAAATACTGCTGTTGAATTTATTTTTCTTACCATTTTTCCTTAACAATTCAATTCTTGCCTCTGCCTTTGCTTTCCCAATCTAAAAGAAAACATTTTTTTTTAAATATGAGTTTTATCGCCAGTTTACATTGTCAGATGCATCAATATTTGATAATCGAAATAATTTTTTCCTTCAAACCTTAAACATTAGGAGGTTTTTGTTATATGTTAAAATTAACCTCTGATTTGCGTACGATTTCTCTCAATTCATCGATCTTAATCTCAAGTTCCTGAAGTTCTGATGTGTTACTTCCATCTGAAGCCTACAAAGATAGAGGAAACACTTATAAGCTAAACAGTGTTGTAAGAGGGGACACTGGTAATGTCTTCAAATTTTGATTAGTTCTACACGATTTTTAAAGGGGGGGGGGGGGGGGGGGGGGTGATGGTTAATGGTTATGGGTGGTAAAAAATATCTTGTTTCTTCTGGTAAAAGTAACTGAAATGCTTATACTAAGTTCATGGAGTTGTAAATTTAAAGGTAAGTCAATCTATAATTTCTGTGAACACCACCAACAATGATGATTCCACAGTATTTTCAGTCTGGCTACTATAGCTCTGGTAGCCCTCTGACCTGACTATGATTGATTTGTCCAAGATTAACTCATATATCACACGTCGTTCTATGTGTTTGTCCTGTATTTACCCTGTCCCCTCTGTACTGGTTCTCCAAGGCCTGAAGAGTTCGTTTATTTTGTCGCAAGGAGCGAGTTTCCTTGGCGATCTTTGTGGCCCACTTCCTGGCTTCTTTGTCCAGTTGGTGGCCACCATTATGCTCTTTTGATAAAGTATTGCACTATAAAACAGATAGAGAGCAAAATCACATAGGAAAACGTAGTGTATTGACTAATCAATTAACACCTGATAAATTGTTTTCCAGGTAGTTTCCTACTGTGTATCCTTAACCTTACAAAGAGAACACTGAGCAATCAGTAAGACTATAGAAAATTACCTCATCATTTTGGCAAGGCTGGAATACATATTGCACAGGCTGGGTAAACACTGGGTTTCTGTACATAAAAACTTGTTGGTCAAAATCTCGACAAATCTGAAATACATGTAGGAACAAAACATGTAAGCTAATATTTCACATCCTGCAAATTAAAGATAAAAAATAAACTTTTCTACTAGATAAGTTTACTGACTAGTTGAATAGCATGCTTGTTTTGAAGAAAACATACATCTTCAAAGATTTAATTGCTACTGTAGCTCACCATATCAGCCTGTTTAGCTATGGATTCACTGGCTGATTTTTCCATACTACTAACATCCAATAAAGCATTGCCCATCGTGTGGAAATATTCCAGGATTCTCTCATACATGTCTCCATCAAGGGCCTGAATGAAAGAAGCAAACATAATTTTTTTTTTTAAATTACCAAAAAAAAATGTATATAGAGACTGCATTTGTGAGTAGTCAGACAGTATATAATATTACAGAACATTGGCCGTAAAGCAACTGTTTAATTCTAATGAGCTGTGCATGATCTGTTAAAATAATGAGCTTTACCTTCATTAGCTATTTGAAATCTGTGTTATAATAGCGAATTTTTCCTTCATGAGCTGTGTGAGAGTGAGCTTTACCTTCATGAGCTGTGTGAGATCAGTGTTGTAATAGCGAGCTTTACCTTCATGAGCTGTGTGAGATCTGTCATGTAATAGCAAGCTTTACCTTCATGAGCTGTGTGAGATCTATCATGTAATAGCGAATTTTTCCTTCATGAGCTGTGTGAGATCTTTGTTGTAATAGCAAGTTTTACCTTCATGAGCTGTGTGAGATCTGTGT
>WFKH01011581.1:146952-161952 GCA_016163765.1 Magallana hongkongensis
ACACAGATCTCACACAGCTCATGAAGGTAAAACTTGCTATTACAACAAAGATCTCACACAGCTCATGAAGGTAAAGCTCGCTATTACATGACAGATCTCACACAGCTCATGAAGGTAAAGCTTGCTATTACATGACAGATCTCACACAGCTCATGAAGGTAAAGCTCACTATTACAACACAGATCTCACACAGCTCATGAAGGTAAAGCTCACTCTCACACAGCTCATGAAGGAAAAACTCGCTATTATATCACAGATTTCAAATAGCTAATGAAGGTAAAGCTCATTATTTTAACAGATCATGCACAGCTCATTAGAATTAAACAGTTGCTTTATGGCCAATGTTCTGTAATATTATATACTATCTGACTACTCACAAATGCAGTGTCTATATACATTTGGTTTTGGTAATTTAAAAAAAAATATATATTTGCTTCTTTTGTTCAGGCCCTTGATGGAGACATGTATGAGAGAATCCTGGAATATTTCCACACGATGGGCAATGCTTTATTGGATGTTAGTAGTATGGAAAAATCAGCCAGTGAATCCATAGCTAAACAGGCTGATATGGTGAGCTACAGTAGCAATTAAATCTTTGAAGATGTATGTTTTCTTCAAAACAAGCATGCTATTCAACTAGTCAGTAAACCTATCTAGTAGAAAAGTTTATTTTTTATCTTTATTTGCAGGATGTGAAATATTAGCTTACTTGTTTTGTTCCTATTTCAGATTTGTCGAGATTTTGACCAACAAGTTTTTATGTACCGAAACCCAGTGTTTACCCAGCCTGTGCAATATGTATTCCAGCCTTGCCAAAATGATGAGGTAATTTTCTATAGTCTTACTGATTGCTCAATGTTCTCTTTGTAAGGTTAAGGATACACAGTAGGAAACTACCTGGAAATCAATTTATCAGGTGTTAATTGATTAGTCAATACACTACGTTTTCCTATGTGATTTTGCTCTCTATCTGTTTTATAGTGCAATACTTTATCAAAAGAGCATAATGGTGGCCACCAACTGGACAAAGAAGCCAGGAAGTGGGCCACAAAGATCGCCAAGGAAACTCGCTCCTTGCGACAAAATAAACGAACTCTTCAGGCCTTGGAGAACCAGTACAGAGGGGACAGGGTAAATACAGGACAAACACATAGAACGATGCGTGATATATGAGTTAATCTTGGACAAATTAATCATTGTCAGGTCAGAGGGCTACCAGAGCTATAGTAGCCAGACTGAAAATACTGTGGAATCATCATTGTTGGTGGTGTTCACAGAAATTATAGATTGACTTACCTTTAAATTTACAACTCCATGAACTTAGTATAAGCATTTCAGTTACTTTTACCAGAAGAAACAAGATATTTTTTACCACCCATAACCATTAACCATCACCCCCCCCCCCCCCCCCCCCCCTTTAAAAATCGTGTAGAACTAATCAAAATTTGAAGACATTACCAGTGTCCCCTCTTACAACACTGTTTAGCTTATAAGTGTTTCCTTAATCTTTGTAGGCTTCAGATGGAAGTAACACATCAGAACTTCAGGAACTTGAGATTAAGATCGATGAATTGAGAGAAATCGTACGCAAATCAGAGGTAAATTTTAACGTATAACAAAAACCTCCTATTGTTTAAGGTTTGAAGGAAAAAATTATTTCGATTATCAAATATAGATGCATCTGACAATGTAAACTGGCGATAAAACTCATATTGTGAAAAAAATGTTTTCTTTTAGATTGGGAAAGCAAAAGCAGAGGCAAGAATTGAATTGTTAAGGAAAAATGGTAAGAAAAATTAATTCAACAGCAGTATTTTCAGGTTTTAACCATGAAAGCAGTACATATATTCATCAAATTTTCAATATTTCACTTGATAAATTAACAGTTTGACATTTTGAAGCAACAAAAACTTTAAAAAGCAAAATTTCACATAACCTGGTAAAAGTTTTGATGTTTCAAGACAATGATTTCCTTTGTTTTGTCCTGATACTGACACGGTATTTTTTTTCCGCAGTTAATGTAGAGGAGTGGCTGGCCAGTGCCCAGGCGGAGAGTCTGAGGGCGGAGGAGGAAGCAGAGTCCCTCCGATCCAGTCAGGGGTCCGTCTTCACCGATGGATCCATAGTCAGTGACCTTGATTATACATGAGTCTGAGAAAATGATTTGATAATGAAGTTTGTTAGTCCCCCATAAATAACTAACCCCCTCCAAAATTTACATCAAATGACTATATATGAAGTCTTACATGAAAAGACTGTTTCTTGACTAAGCTTGCAAAGTTTTCTATTGTTAAATAAAATAAAATAAGATGCAATTATAAACAGTCAACACTTATAGCAGTGAAGGAATGGAGATGAAAAGAATTTTTATCAATTTTATGTGTCTACAGAAAAGTGATGAAAATGAGCCAACATACACAAACTACGTAGACTACGACGATGAATTTATTGACGAGACTGAACCTCGTAGAGAGAAGAGCTTGGTGTCCTATGATATGGACACCTACAGTAACTTTAACTACACTAGTCACTACCCCCAGCAGTGCAGAGCCATCTATGATTTCCAGGTGAGGAGAGATGTAACAAAATTACCAAGAACTGGTGCATCCAAAAATCATCTAGGTTCAAGAGAGAGGGGCTTATTTTTTTAATTTTGACTGACATAAAATAATTGTATGTACCCCTAAATATTACACAGATTTATTAAATGCACATGGTTATGTTTGTACACTTTTGGAATTTTAACCCTACTCTTACAAGATGAATTCCACTTTTTGCCATTGGGAGGATTACAATCTGCATCTGTTTATGTATTTATATGTGTAGAAGAAAGAGACATCTTATTTGTATTCTCTTTTACTTGATAAAGAAAGGCTGCTGTTATTGTAATTTGGTGACATTGATAGCAATTTGTTTATTCTGTTGAAGGGCTCTAATGTAGATGAGTTAAATCTACGAGAGAACGAGGAGTTAGAGATCATCGCTGACGGCGACGGTGATGGGTGGCTGAGGGCGCGGAACTCCGAGGGTATGATTGGAATGATCCCCTCCAACTACATAGAGATACTGAACTCAAGGTAAATGGTGGAATGTTCCCTTTTATGATTTTTTGTTTGCCTCCATAAATTGATTAACAAAAAACTTCTCACAGATATTTTTTCTATCAATTTGAGCATTATTTTCTTTTTAAATCCAGTAATGCTAAGATCTATAATTGGTGACATGATCATTTTATAGGGGTTCTGTATCAAGTGGTGTTGAAATGTCAGCAAATGGTAGCCATGTCGATAGTGTCAGTTACAATGACAGTACACAGGAAGTGATGTCATACTCGTCAGGTGACATTGAGGTGCAGCAGACGACCAATCAAATGCCAGTGGATAATCATCAAGTTGGAGGTTCTTGTCAAAATTTAAAATAACTATTGATATAAAGATCATATGTTAAAAGCCTTGGCTCTTTATTGAAATCGAAATTTGTTTTGTGATACATGTATTAAAAAGTATTGATGAAGAAAAGATCATGAATTTCATCTTATTTTTTAACAACCACTTTATTCACAGATGGATCCTGGGCAAGAGCCATATACGACTACGAGGCTTGCTCAAAAGAGGAGTTGTCCTTCATTACTGGCACGCTGATTCGAATTCTTCGCAAGGATGAGAACGGCATTGACGATGGATTCTGGGAGGGAGAGTTGAATGGGAAGGTCGGGGTGTTCCCCTCACTAGTGGTGGAAGAACTAGGGGTGGATGTCTGGAATGACATGGTAGGGAACTACACCATCCTCCATCAATCTGATACCATTTTCATTTCTATTTTTCCTTATATTAAAGTCTGTTATCCATGTAAAACAAAATTAATACAGTTAATACTTCCATTTTTCCTGGAATGAAAACCTGTTATTTCTGTATAAACCATATAATACTATTTTCATGCACTTCTATTTTTCCTCAAATTTAAAAATCCTGTTATTTCCATGTATAAATTGTTTTGACTTCTCCACTTTTATTCATGACATCCATTAACTCATCTCTCAGTGAACCTTTAACATATATTTAATTTTAACTTCAGATACTACATGTACTTGCATGTTTCAGTAAGTGAAATGAATGTTTTCTCTATCTTGGTCATGTTCTACAGCAATCACCAGAGGAACGCCACCCCCCTCCTGCTTTTGTCCCCCCTCCCCCCGTCACCATCACTGCTGCTACCCCTGAGTCAGAAAGTCCCCCCTCCCTTAACTCAGGTAAATACAAGTGCTTTGTTGTGCAGATTGCCCATGTCTTTGAATACAGATGATTTTTTTTATGTCTTGGTTTTGTAAAGTATTATTGAAATTATGATTCATTTGTATTTTCTTTATCTTTTATAATAGTTTCCTATGCACATCTTTATTTGATAAAAGACAAACTTTTCTGTTCATTTCATTTTTTGATATACAGAAATGTGTTGCTGTCTTTCTCTGTCATTCTGTTATTACATTATGCATATACGTGTATATCTACTACACATATAATATATATTGCTCTATTTATGACCCAAAAATCAAACAATTGTTTTATCTTGACTGTCCATCTAGATCCTTTGAATATTAAGTTTTTGGGAAATTAGGAATTAGGAAATTAGGAATTGCATATTGATTTGATTTCAGAAGTTTGATTGTTAAAATTTTAAATGGCCACGTATAAACTTTTTTTTGGGGGGGGGGAATATAATTATGTGGAGATTAGGTGTTAATTAAACATTGCAGAAAGCAGGGGGTAGATATCATAAGAACACAACTTCTTATTGAGATTAGGGTATAATTCAGCAACTATGTCAATATTATATAGTGTTGCCCTTTCTTGTTTTAGATGTTCTGTTACATTTTGTTTCAGTGGTTAAGTTACAGGCGAGTCCCCAGCGAGCACGTAGAAACCAGCGCAGTCGGTCTCGCTCTAAAACTGTTCCCATTAATGCGTCTTCTTTTGAGTCTACTGTCTAGGTATCGGCCTATATCAGCAGTCGTATACTTGGTGATAGTTATATCATGTATACCTTTACTTTACATTTCTGTATCGACTCACCATTATCACTAACTGTATACATACAGCACATTTCTACTGACCAGTATTAAAAAATGGAGTCCCAAATCTAAACTAAGGGGAGGTAACCCCTGAAGATTTAATAACAGATTTCTATATATTTATATATATTTTAACTACAATTGAATTTTAAGTCTATTTCTAAGTAGGCTTGAAATAAAACTTTTTTTTATTAACAAGTGGTATGCAAGGAAGTGTAGAAAATGTATCAGTAGCTTAAAGGACTTTTTTTAATGTATTCACAACTGATATCGCATGCTTAGCTGATTATAAGGAAAAAAAGAGAAATTTAAAACACTGAAGGTGTCACATACAGCAGTAATCTCTGAATACTTATCTTTATTTTAAATGGAATAGGAGATCAGCTATAAAATCAATGTACAAACAAATACTGTTACTTTTTTTCATATAGAATAATGTCTTTGATCACATATCACATGACTTTTTTGTTCATCTCGATCATGCATCACAAGTCATGCTTGCACTTGATACAGCCTTAGAGTAGAATAATGTTGATGTAATCATATGCTTTTATTGTGCAGGACGAATAAAGAAATGCATTAAGTCGCGGGTTTAATTAGGTAAGGGGGTGACACCTAGTGGTAATGATTCTCTTGATCTGTCTGTCATAACCAGCTGTGGGCGGGGGCTGAGTGTTCGCCTGTTGTACTAACCAATCCAAACACTGCTTGCTGTACAACTAACTGTTACACAGTGAAAGCATTAAGTCACTGATGTGTAAGAAAAAAAATGAATATTTAACAGTTGTAAATGGAAATTGATGGCCACTAATGCTAGCACCATGCTTCTAGTACACTGTAAAGCTAGGATTCTACAAATAATACACTGTTAATGGACACTGTTGTTGCAATAGCAAAACTAGGATTTTGCACCAAAACTTATTGATAAAAATATGACTCATTTCTTATTATTTTGAAATCAAATGATAAATAAACAAATGATCAATAATTTGATGATTACGATTAAGATATACCTTTATTTCATGTTTTACTAAATGAATTGTCTCGTCTTTGGCAGGCTACAGTTTGAAGACTGACATACCTAATGGGGACCACCAGGTGAGAACCACTGCTCAGTTTATTCTTATTTAAAGGAGTTGTCATAAAAACTCCTCAGTGAAGAACACTGGTCTTGTCATGATTTCTTGTGTATCTGACAGAAACCTGTCTAGAGAACATACTGTAAATGTATTACATTTGGCTGTGTATTCTATTTTTGGCGGAAAACAGCGTCCGCTAAATCAAGTACATCGCCAAATGTAAAATATATAAGTAGATCAATAGGTACATTCAGAAATGCGCTAAATCAAATCCACGCTAACTTGTTGTAAAAACATATTCCGCCAAATATCGTACATGCCAACTATAATACGTTTACAGTATATATGATTCTTCTAATCTTCATATGTATATACTGTATGCAGGGTTATTTTCGCCCCGTGTAATTTTCGCCCTTCTACACTTGCAACCAGCTTCACCTTGTCTTGAATTTGCCCAGACACAGTTTTGTTTAAAGAGAAATAATTTGAGACTTTGGGATTCGCCCAGTCTTAAATTCGCTCGCTGACAACGAGGGCGAAAGGAGCAAAAATAAAACAGGAGCAAATATTTTCAGTACATGTACATGTTTTCCCATATGAATCTGTATGAATTAGTATTTTGGGGATGGGTGGGGGCATTTTCTGGGATCATGGGATACAGAGAAACGATGTAATTGAATGCAATAAATATATGTCTAAAGAACTAGAAACAGGTTAGAACTCTGAATACGTAATATAATGGACTTTGTAAGGACCAATATTGAATACTAAATACATATATTCAACTCCTTTGATTTTTTCCTGCCCCCTCCAGTCTGAGGCCTAGTCAGGTGAGTAGATTTACCTGTCTGTGATTCTCCCAACTCTGACCTACGTCCTTGTCACACAGCTCCTGTCTTTGTTTTACATTTAGTTCCATCATGGTTACCCGACTCAAAAACCATCCTAATTTTAGTCTTGAATTATGGATTTCTGTAGATTGATGTTGTGCTGGGTTATACATGTATTATCTTACTCATTCAAGCATGCAATGACACAAGCAAGATATTAGATATTTCATGCTTAGTCCAATTGGTTTGGGGTATCTGGGAGATATTAGATAACTCATGCTTAGTCCAATTGGTTTGGGGTATCTGTGATTTTATTGTGATGAGGATATGATTTGTGGCAATGTTGCATGTTGTACCAGTAATTAGATGTTGCATGGACAAAATATTTGGTTCATCAAACCCACAATGCTGTTGTGTTTTAGATTATTGATATTTATTTCCCATAATTTCTTTGTGGAATTGCGAACCAATTTATTTCCAAGAATAAAACCAATTTTCATTTGCTTCTAACCTATGCGTTAGAATTTTTATGAATATTAAATTTTGGCATCTTTCCAATTGTGTAATTATTAAAGCTACATTGTATATAAGAAAGAGTGTATTTTAAACTTGTAAGTTGTAAGAATCATCTTGAAATATTTCAGATTTTTCAATATAATAGCTCAAAAAGTTATCAGTACTCAATTGTTTTGTGAGTTTATCTTCAACTCTGTTATCATATATAGTAACAGTACATTATAACTTGTGCATTTATTTAAGGAATAAGGAATCAATCTTTGAATATTATGTAGAGACCATTATGGTCAGTACTTGTTCAAATCCAGTAATGCCCAAAGGGCTTTATGATAGATTTGATCACACCCTGACCATAAAATTTTATCACCTCATAATATTCAAAGAATGATTCCTCATTACTTATTTTCAACTGTAAGATCAAACATTAAATTATTGACATTTTATGTTATTTTCATTTCGTATAATTATTCAAACCCCACTTGCGCTCCAGCAGTATGCCATTTGCATCATTGATTAACTGTATTGTACCATACGTTACAAATTTGACTTGTAGTGTTATCACAGAAAAAGACACTGGAAAATGCTTTCTAGGTAGATATTATGTATGGAATGTTTGGTGTAGTTTAATGAAGTATTCTGTTATTTTTGTAGAATGGTCGTAAGCGAGTGCATTTTCAGGAAACACATCAGGAAACATTCACCATTTTAAAGACTTGGAAATTTTGTCCCCGGTCATCGGAAGAAGTGTGTGCATTTGATGCTGAATTCAGTGAGGATGGAGAGGAATCTCTTGTATGATGTCATCAGTTTATTTATAGTATGATGTCATTGTAAACCCATTTTATCATTGATATATCTATGTTATAGACACTGGAACTGTTGCATTACTCTAGCAGTTTAATTTGTATCAGAAATATACATGTACTTCTTTTTACAACTCATCCTTTTGTATAACTGTACAATAAAAGGAATAAGGTTTTAATATTGTTTGTAAGTTGATCATGACAATGAAGGAAATGTGTTCATTCAACAGACCCACAATGATATAATAGTGGGTACACATTAATCATGCCCCACTGTTATTGTTTTTGTATACATTTATCAATCCTAGTGCTCTGTATAAATCAGGAAACTGAAAATATTATATAGATGTACCGGTATATAGAGGAGAAATAGACATGTTTACTTGCTTTGATATAAAATGGACACATCTGACATCAGGTAAATTTTCTACCTGTTTTTTCATGTATTGAACAGAATGATCTTACTGTGTAAGAGTTTCCCATCAACACATTGTCATAAGTCCCCCTCAGGAGATACAGTATGCATGTAGCCATTTTATGCAATCCCCTATTTATGCACTCGTACAGCGTACGCTACGTTGGTTTTATATTTGGTGTTACAGATGTATTACCCTTCATCCATGTCCAGAGAGACTCTGTAAAGTCACCCACACATTGTGTACCTCATTAGCAACATCATCACCACCCTATTCATAAGATTTAATATCACCACCCTACTTCTCAGCCTTATCATTATCATCCTCATCATCATTTTCATGTGCCCCATTTTCACTTTCTGATGATCAAGTTGCTCTGAGTGAGAGATTGTTGTATCAGTTGTCTTTCTTGATTTTGTAAAACATTTTTCTTTTAGTCCTCAACTCTTTTGTAATGCAAAACAGAAAAAAGACTGTGGAATTATTAAGAAAATCACCTCATCTTTTTATGTGGCTTGAGCGTTTAATTTCTTTCAACAGAGAAAAAAATCACAGACTGGAAAACTCATCATGTGGCTTGAGTTTTCAGTTTCTTTAAATAGACAAAATCACAAACTTAAACAATTTTCAACTTTTGTCACATATGTTGCTGTTTAATAAGTCCTGTGTGCCAAAGGGTTGACACCATTTCTATGGTTTGTTAAGTGTTTCCATTATTTATGCCCGCTACCTGGGAAAATGCACATCACATGATTTGTCAATCATTGTTATATGATTATATTGTTACATTTAATTTTGGTTGGAAGATGGATATGTGAATTCTGTTTTTTTCTTTAGAGGGTTATTTTCATTAAAATGAAATCCTTTAGTTTACCTTTTTTGTGCCATAATTTGTTTCAAAATTTCATTTCCAAAGCAAAAACAAAGTTGAGTTTTAATTGATGTCAACTTATATTTTAAAAGAAATATGCATAATTGTAATTTTCTACTTTAATGACCAATAATGTGTTAGAATTCACAATCAAGTAACAATCTACAGAGACTGAATAGAAACAGTTTGTGCCACATTGGTGCGCCGTGTTATTTGTTGTTTTGTTGTCAAACATTCCTACTGGTTTTTGTTGTTTTGTTGTTTAGTTGTTGAAACATCAAGCTGTCAAATGATCTGAAGTTTTCTAATATGATCTGGTTTATTTTTAAAACATATATGTATACATAAATTCAATAACGAATGAAGCTGTATTTACTAATATATTGGTTTACAAAATATGTAATACATTCCATATAATTTTCTATGTAATTGGTTCACATGTAATACATGTAATTGTGTATTCTAAAAGGACTCTTGCTAAGTTGTTAGTAGATGCCACTTGTAACTTGGATGAAATATGCATCTTAATTAAAGAATGTTGTACACAAGACAGTAGGTTAGATGTGTATTGGTAAATATATAATGTACTTAGAAGTTGTATTTCTTTTTGATAACTTACATGTAATGCATACTTTTTAAAGGAACAGAATTTGTCAACAATTCACTCCCTAGTTGTGGATTTAGGTTGTTTTAAGCAGTGCTGGTTGAGCTATTGTATTATCTAGTCAAAGTTTAGAGAGGATATTAATGTTTCTTTACTTTCAGTTAACAAGCTGTGTATCAATAAGACTGACTTGTATCAAGACATTACACATACCCAAGGTCACATTTGTGTCATATATCTATGTATTTAGACAAGTCCTATTATGTTGAAATAAATTGTTAACAAAAATTCTCAAGACTTCTTATATTTTCTTCTCCATAATTAATCATTATACTCCATGCAAACAAGGTCTGAATTGCATGTATGCTGTAATACCAACAAATCTTATAATCTACAATTCATAATTATATAGAAGGAAATTTTGTTGTTGCAAATACTTGAACATATGCATATGGTTATTCTTTTTTTTTATTTTATAAAATATAAAGAACACTCGTCTGGTTACAGAGCTGAGAACAGTGGCAAGACTTAATTCCTACAAAATAGAGTTCTAGTGAAAGTATTTGTATTAGGTTTTATGATTCAAAGCAGGCTTTGAAATAGGGGCCTGATTTTCTTTCACAGAATGGACATGGGCTTTTCAACATCAGTTAAGAGCATTACGAAAGGACTAAATTAGTAGCCTGTTATAGAGACCACAAAAAATCTTGTGAAAACTGAATGTAGTGTCCTTTAATAGCATTGTTATTTGATGATTTGTCTCCCTTGGTCTACAAGCTTGAAAACTATTTATTAAAAGTATTGGTACATCAAACAACATGTTTCAGCTGGGGGGGGGGGGGGTTGGTTTATAGGATCTTGCGTACTTGATACTAGCACTCTAAAAGTCTACGTTTGTGAATTTTTAGTGCACCACTGCTGTACAACGTAGTTACAGGAGATGTAATAAACTAATACCACAGGAGTAGGTTAGTGCTCAATGTGCAAGAAGGCTACATTTTATATCTCTAGAGTCAAACCCATCCACAGACCACATACACAACTTCAAACCTGTCAGATTACGAGCGCGCCTCGTATAATCATGAACTTGCATGGTAGATGTGGTGGATGATTTACGAGATCTTTACAGTTTTTTTTTCCAAAGAGTGTGGTAAGAAACAAAACCCAACAAGAAAATCAAGTTTATCACATTTTAATAAATTAACTTACAACTGCAATAAGTTTATAGATTTTGACAGATTTACAACATGGGGTACATATATTTACAACATTGAAGCTGATGAAATATACATGTAGTAAATGAGGGGATGAAAAATATATAGCAATCTCTCTCAATGTTTGAACACATGACCCTCTCGGTTGTAAAATTCATCCAGGAAGTTGTCCTGTTGGTCCCAGCTCATCAGTTGCTAAGAGCAAAAACTTTAAAACCACATAATTTTTGTCCCTTTGTATTAAAAATTTCAAACTTTCATTTCATATCAAAAATAATTAAAAATATCTAATTCTGAAAAATGGAGAAAAAAAATATCCCCTCAATCAGATGATAAATCGTAGCCCTGAAATTTCTGTACACAGTACTGACATGGGGTCAACAGATTTGATTTAAATTCACTTGTATTTTTAAAAATCTGACAAGAACAAAACAAATAGCGTGGGTGGTACGATACTCTCCCGGACATTCATTGATCACAGAATCTGATTCGTAGCCCGACTCTGTCACACCCTCAGATTACTATTACATCAATTTCAATAATAAATGTGAAATGTTCTCAAGTCACAAAATTGATTTATTGAAATTACAATGGTCGATGGAATAGTTCTGTTTAATAGAACTTTGATTTTCTATGTGCCTATAACACCAGGGTCTATTTAGCACCGTCATCGTCCGAGGAAAAAATTAAAAATACTATTTGTGTCAGCAGATTCTCATAACAAAGCAAAGACATACATATTTGGCAACAATGTAACAAAATTTTATTGCTCTGAGAGAAAACTACTAAATCATCTTTTCTACTTAGGAGAAAAGAAAAGTAACAAATGTAAATATTATCTCAGCAGTACTTCAATTATATATATTCATATAACATACTTCAGCTTTCTCACAGAATTTCTAGGTCAAACTATAAAAACAAAAACAAATAAACATCTTTTATTGCTTGAGTGTTGCATTGTCTCTGGATTCCACAACAAATGACATCAAAATTGACCAGAGAAGTTATTGCTTTACTTGAGCCAGGAAAAAACAGGTTTCCATGTTCAACAGTATTCCTGGCGTCCAATCTTACTGACTTTTGATAATGCTTACTCTTTTGACAGGAAAAAGATTAAAACAATTCATTCAACAGCCAAGCAAACACTTCATTGAAATGACATCTGTAAAGAATAGGACCAGTTAACCGGTATCTACAGGCATAGCTGATAGGGGTATCAGCAGACATTTTTCTTCTCTTTGCAATCTATGATCCTAAGTAACACACTACTGCAGTGCAGTTTTATCACAATACCTCTTATAAAAAGCTGCTTCTATTTGAGATAAAATTCATTCTAATGATAAAAAACATTTCATTACAATAAAATCTACGGCTGAAGTACATGTTATACATTTAGTTTACTAGTATACTTCATGCTTCACCTCCTGCCAGCAGAGGTGTTCCTGTCAAAGCCAAGTCTGTCTGTAAAACACAGCGACCTGGAGGTCAAGTTCTCTAACAAGGCCTTGCTGCTGAGGTTAAAGTTCACGGTGGTCAGAGCGCATGTCGCACATTCTGTGTACCCTGTATTGCGTTGGCGTCCATTCTTTGTACATGGCTAACATTTTCTACAGAAATCAGCAAATATGCACCAAGTAAAGTGTGTTTAGTTTTTGTGACAATGCAATGACAGTTTATTGCTGCACAGTATATCCTAGGTAACAAGAACCTAGCTGGTAGGAACCATTGCCATGGCAACTAATCACCAACAGGAAGGCAATCAGCAGTAACTGAAAAGATGGCATTTCATTGGTCCATCATAATTCAAAACTGGGCTGTAGTGACCTCTACATTCAGAAATCATGTTAGCTCATTCAAACCTGTAATAGAAAAAAAAAGATTTTTTTTAGTATTAAAAATACTAAATGCAGTTCCAATTATAATCTCATACTAGTATACAGGTATTCATAAATTTGCATAAAATGTTGACGAGTCTTACCCCGACAAATCAGTGTCTCTTCATGTGCAGTGACAGGTGATCGGATCTGGAGAAAGCTCTCTCACAAACGTTACATTTGAACGGTTTGTCACCAGTGTGTTTACGGAAATGACGGGTCAGCTCATCTGATCTCGCAAACCGCCAGGTGCAGCCTTCCCATGTACATACATAGGGCTTCTCCCCTAGTGAGGAAATATTGATAATTTAAGAATACAGAAGTTTGAATGTTTGAGTGATCATCTGGTAGAATAAAGTAGACTCTGTTGTGGTGTTTGAGGTATGTGTACCTGTGTGTGTCCGTCGGTGGGCCTTCAGGTGCGAACTCTTTGTGTAGACTTTATTGCAGCCTTCGAAGTCACACCTGTGGACCCGCCTTTTCTTTTCTCGGTCTATGAAAGCATCACAAGCTGCTGCCATTTGAAACGGTTGACTGTCCGGTCTAGGTGAGCTGGGGGAGCCCATCATTTTAAACTTACTGAAAACAAAATACAGAGCCTCTCATTATTACTCATGCCATATAAATGCTTTTAATGGCGTATAAATTTTTAATTCATAGTTCATCACAAAGCTATTTTACTTTTAATAAACTTTATGTCTCATATTTCACTACCAAATTCCATACATGTCACTTTGACAGCTAGAAATATGCCCTTTGTTTGGGCCATATTCACCAAATATGGTATTCATTCATAGCCTGTCTTGCAGTGTAAGAATTTAACGGGATTTTTTTGTATGATGTCACCATAAACCACTCACTCTGATGCCTCCTTGATGCGCTGCAGTGACAACAGGGCCGCTGAGCCGATCTTTACCGTCTCCCCTGGCATCATGACGTCGTCCTCTGAAAAGTTCAAAAGGAAACATATACGTACAAATCTCTGCTGAGGTCTATTGATGTATGACCTCCACTAGCACACACATAGTAATTGTGTCCTGTCACCAGTTTGTTTATGTTGACATCACTCTCTGATACATGTTATTATTTCCTTACTCTACTTGTCAGAAGAAGTAGCAAAAAAAGTATTCAGTTACATGTTTTGAAAAACGAATTGATTCTCAGAAGGGAAGATAATAAAATTCACTGAAAGCATTCTATTTATTGTTGAATTGTCAAACTGCTTTTAAATAATTGTTTAGTTTTATGAATTATGAGGCGAATCTATAGCTCCCTCTACCTCCAGTAACCAATCATGGTTTAAATCTACTGATCACAAGATTGGGGTCAGCACTATCTAAACTTTTAATAAATTTCAACATATAAGTAGGATTTAACCGGCTAATACGGTAAACAAGGCGATGTAATACAACTGTTAAAAACCGTGACGGTCTTTTTCTACCGAATGAAGGGTAGCTGTCCGTGAACTAACATCATTAGACCTGGGCGAACTTTTCAACACGTTTTTTTGTTGGTGTTTATGGTGGTGTTGTATTGTGTGAGGTTTACAGCAGATAACATCAGCTCACTGAACAGAAACAAACACAAAAGTTTAAAGACTGGTATCGGGTTTGGAAGTCAACAAAAAGTGCAAAATTTTTGTGGCCTCAAAAGTACTTTACTGGGGTCATCTAGATCAAGCCGTAAGACGGATTAGATGGATAGTTTTTTTGTTAAGTGACCTAA
>WFKH01011581.1:166952-181735 GCA_016163765.1 Magallana hongkongensis
CGACCCACCGCAAGTCGGGAACCAGTCAAAGCACCAGTTGTTGTTTTGCACTTGAATACTAAACATACCACAACATCGTTATGATGCAGAGTGTTCAGGAGCTACAACACATGATTCTGCACCCACGTATATTTGTCTTGAACAAACATGACAAAGTTTGCAAACTCTCTTCATCTGAATTTCCTTAAAGAATACTTTAGAACATGAATTCATATCAATAATGAAAACAAAAAAACACAGCTTCCATGGGAATATTTCGTTG
Organism: Magallana hongkongensis; assembly: GCA_016163765.1. Taxonomy (NCBI): domain Eukaryota; kingdom Metazoa; phylum Mollusca; class Bivalvia; order Ostreida; family Ostreidae; genus Magallana; species Magallana hongkongensis. The sequence goes on from WFKH01011581.1 coordinate 167,215, forward strand.
GCCTCTCAAACAGACTATAGTGAAACTACAACAAGAGTAATCTCTTTCTTGGTATCTAAATGTACATGGCCTGCCACACCTTCCCACCGTCACCCATGGCAACAGAATTACATCATTGCTTCAGGGTTCATGTATGTCAGACATCTTGTATATTTTTTGATAAAATGCTCAGACAAGTGTAACTTAAGCACTTCATTCAAAATCAGAAATCTCTCATTCATTTTCAAACACCCTCTTAGTTCTGTAAATCACTCTTTTTATTGGCCGATGTAATAGCTATGCAGCTGCCGTCTCTCTGATATCCCATTAGTATGGTATACCTTTTTTTGAAGTAGCTTAGGTAATTTTTTCAATAAAATTTTGAAAGTTTTCCATTGTAAATATGACTACTTATGCTAGCATCAGATTTCAGCGGCTTCCCTTAATCTCTGTCATTCAGGCTCCTTATTATGACAATCTCGGAAAACTTGTTCAATTTTCAGTTTAAAACCAGTTCTGCCATCAATGTACACACAAACTAAATACTGCCATTCTACCGACAATAAACACCGCTGAGCCGGGGTTGTTTATTTACATTCTACCTGAAATCTCTCCATTTCCTACCACTCCCCCACGCATTTTTCCACAGTAAAGTTTCCAGGAAAAAGGAAACTACCAGAGCAGGAAACTTACACAGGAAAGATATGGTTACAACATTAGCATTAATTTGGTCATTGAGTTATATGTAAGCCAATTATCACTCTACAAGTCCTCTCTCTTTTGCATAATAACTCCACAACCAAATGCTTAGGGGTGACATTTGCAGTCTGATAATTCTCATATAATTTGACAAGTAACGAATCTCTCACAGGTATTTTTTGGCCATAATCACATCCAGTGGTGTAGGTACAGATTAAGGGTCAATTGTCTCGGTAATGATCCACTTAACTACTGGAAACAGCTATAGCCCTCAGTCTATTCTCTCTACAGTTTTATAAAATCTGTAACCTGGTTACAAGTACATCCATACCTGAAACCCCAGATTCTTGTAATATAATTTTGCCAGTTTTATATGGTGCTTATATAAGGGGAACAAGTAACAAATTAAAGCAAAATATGAGTAGCTGGGGTTTCCAGATTCATACATGCTACAGCTTTACAAAACTATAAAATATTTATGTTGTTTTAACAATACATTGTAATTGATGAAATTGATATTTAACTATGCATTGAATGTCAATTTAAAGGGTATCCGTTTCCACTTCATTACATGTGAAAATAAAAACTACTAATCAGCATTGTATAAATAGAGGAAAACGTTTAATATAAAATACAATGATCACTTTTCTTTACCAAACAGACAGGAACACGCCCAGTCGTTGAAGTCGGAAATTGCTCACAGGAACTTGATGCACAGGAAACCCATATTTTAACCAGGAAGATGCCTAAGAGGGACCTATTACAAAGTATAAAATATGCATCCCAACCCTGGGCAGCAGCTGTTCATAGCCTGCAAGCTCCTTTGAACAGAGGACAACCACACCTGGTCCCACATCTATGGGAATTAAATCAATCTTTTTCTTGTCTTTTAGAAACAATTGAATTCATCAAAATTCCCCCAAATCAATTCTTGATTGTTCCCTAAAATGCTGGCATTTTCTGGTTCCCAGCAGCGCCCTGTGGGATCTGTAGGTGTGGAAGTTAAGTGCCTGTGACAAGATGCAGACTCGAGGAAGAACCCTGTCAGAGATGGACACTCGAGTGCCAGAAACACCAACGATCAATGACAATTGCAGAACTCTACTGAAATTATACCACTCGCCTACCAAACTCTCTCAGTGCAGGTACGCCACAATAGTAGAATAATGCCACAATCGCAGAATACCGCCATGGGTTTTACACATAATCTCCTACGTCTTGTCTATCCAATAATGTCTAATAATCTGACTATTAAACCAGACACCTTTATCATAGATAGCATTTCTGTAAGTTAATTCTGGGAGAGAGAATGAGACTTGGGCTACAAATAGAACTGTTTAGAGACAACAAAATTAAAGAACCATTTGTTCAAAGCCAAACAAACAAAGATGCTGGAATTTAGAAAGCCTTTATACCAGAAGGTTACACAGTAGAAACTGTATTCTGTTTCACCTCTACCAAACTCCCTTATCTCACAGAATCTAAGGCTAATACATAATACAAAAAATCCCCAACTAGCAAGACTTGTTCTACTCCAAGATATGTTGCACTTCCTAAAACTCTTTAGTGAACCCAATTTTCTCTTTTATTGAAAGTTTTTGAAACCTACATTATATAGTCTACATATTGTTAATATTATGTTGATATGATCAAATCTGAATTAGTAATAAAATTGTACAAAGCAGAATAAAGTTCACTTCGAATTTAAATGTAAAATAAAACATACAGCTGACTAGGCTCATATCAAAATTTGTTGTATAATACATGTGGCAGAAATAAATTAAGCCTCTGCTTAAGATTTGAACTTGGGACCTTTGGCACAACAGTCCAGTGTTCCTGAAAGGTTAACCACACTATCAAATCTAGAAGGAATGCTAAGTCACTCTAAACAATAAACATTAACTAAGGGACCCCATATTAACTGATTTGATTATTCAGCATTGTCCTTTTCAAGATATTCATGTCATGGCAAATACATGTATAATGATTCTTACATATAAGAAATTTATAACCAGCAATATATAACATGCTAACAATCTGTTCTACAAACCTTGCCTCCATTTTTTACTGCATCTTTAGATAACAGTCTGTTGACCACCTCCCCTTCCGTGAGGGGGGAGGGGGAGTTAGCAGTCAAATTTGCATCCCCATTCAGCTGCGCCTGTTTTATTCGTTTTTTCAGAGCAAACATTTGTCCAATAGATGTGGGTTTATTTGGAGATCTGTAATTGAACGCACTCTTGATCTGACTTAGTTTTATTAACGCCAGTTTCTGTTCTGAAGTTTTGGGGACAGTTTTTGTGAATGCACTGATGCCCTCTTCTCCAATGATCGGGGAATTGAGCGGCGAGGGGATCTGTGGTATTAGGCTCCCATTGGATGAGACTGAGGAGTCCAACGAGTTGGGGCTCAAGTCAGATAGGGACTGTCTCTCTGGACTAGGATTCTCGAGTTTAATTTGAAAACCACAAGGTATATGAGTGCTTATTGGCATAGGCGAGTCTTGGTAGAGAACACGGCTAGGTTCAGATTTGACACATTTAAATGGCGGTTCATCACTAGAGTCATCGTCATCTAATCGCGGAGGGGAACCATCTGATGAACCATATAAAGATTTAGAGGAACTAACATCCGAGTCTTCTGTGTGTTTGATACGCTGTACCATTGGAGCACTGTCATCTGTCATGGCCGACATCTGAAAAATAAAAACAACAATAAGGATTTGTCGCCACTGTTAGAAAGCTGATGAAATCTTCTTTTCTTTTTTTGGGGGGGGGGAAGATGTCTTCATCTAAATACCACTTACTCCACGATAATTGTATACTGCATACATGATGTTAATGAAATCTGAAACAGCTATCACTGAAGCCATTACACATCTACCGTCAAGGAAAAAATCATTTACTGTTATATTACTGTATATATGTTGCAAAGAGACAAGGGCACATCCTGATATCTCATGGCTGAGCATTAAGAGTTGGCGCCTTCTTCTAACTTTACTATATGTAAGACTATAACTGTCAACAGACCTCAACTAATCATTGACATTTCATTAATTAACTTATCACAGGCATCATGGATGAATTTTCTGTGTGTGTCTTTTCCATTAGCATATGGTATTCACAGGTACCACATTCCACCAAAAGGACAAGACCAGTACGCTACCAATCTCATATCTAGGTAAATTGACTCAACAGCGCTCTAAGTTTGTATGCAGATGGTTCTATCGCTAAACATTCGGTGATAGATATGGGCACTATAGATGTTGGTTTATACTGGCATATTCAATTTCTAATGTCAAAAAATCACCCAGTTTATACTTTTATTATGACATACCAGTACACTATCAAGTACAATCAAACTACTGGTAATGTTGGTGAGGGATTAAGATGTTATGAATGTTTGACAGCTCAATTCATCAAAACTCACCATACCAATACATGAACACACACCTCGCTCTCACCCCTTTTCTGTAGTTGAAGAAATGACCTGGTTGACTTATATTTTAATGTTAGGCCTTGCCACCATGAAAATAATAGGAAACGACCAAAAACACACTATATGCTAATTACATGCTAATTCACTTAACATATAATCTTGTCAAAATTTAACGATGACAAAGAACTCTATTTTATTTTTTTTTACAGCTAATAAGATTTGGTGTCAAAAACGTTTCGCCTTTCAAATTTCTCAACAAGGAACCCCAAATAATCTTCCTGTTCAGAAAGGAAAGAGATTCTACCACAATTCTGATTGTTATCACAGGGCTAGATCTATTAATCGAAACAAAAAAACAAAAACCAATGGGAGAAAGTTTATAATTCCACTGAGACGAAGTTTCCGTTGACGTCACCATGCGTTAATTGATTACGAGAAATGAATATCCTAAGGAGGAGGGAGCTTACACACCCTATACAAAGCGTGACATTATTCGTCTTCTTGACAGCCCAGGAGGCGACAACAACAATATACAATCAGCAAAATAAAGTGTACTTTATCATCCATCTAACATTGATAATTCAAAAAATAATGAAATTAAAGGCCAATATTTCTATAAATGTGACAAATTCAAGGTTACATGCTCTACCTCTAAGCAAAATTTGCCATAATTTGACGAAACATGAAAAACATTAAATACCAGTTTCTAAATCAATTTCCCTCTACCTTTAGATCAAGATAATCAAAATAATGAATGGTAAAATGATCACTTTCTATCCGAATAACCCAGTTCATCAGATCACCACCTAAATGATGCTTGTACTCTTCTACACAAGATCCAATTAATGACACCTCTTTAACAAAACAATTAGTAAGTTATATACATTGCCGTAGGAAAAGAAATATCTGCCACAAAGACATCTAATCAATCATTATTTTTCACTCACTCTTTATCAAATCAGTTCACATTGAAGATTTTCAATAACTTGAAAATCAACTTTTGTGGCCCAATCCTGAAATATGTCCATCTAATAGAACGAATGGGTCATAGAAGGTCATAGGTAATATATACATATCTTTACTTATACAGTACTTGTCAACAGTTCAATGGATCTGTAAGTATGTGGCGTAATAAGCACACTTAGAAAGTCATCCCCGAGAGGTACGGAGTCAAGTACTGTGTGAATCACAGTCCCCTCTCTATTGTGTGAGCAAGTGCCCTCTGTCAATACAACCTAATAAGCCAAATATAATAAATAATTCATCAAAAAATTCATTTGAAAAACGCAGATAGTACAGCTGAGCGAGCTCCCACAAAAAGGAAAAATGCCAACATCTTTACAGTTGAGCTCACAGAAGACATCTAGCTGCATAATTTATCCCCATAACCTACATTATACAGTTAGGCTGTGCCTCAATCTCTCTCTCACACACATCCTTCCTTGGTCGGCCTACAGTGTGTAGGTCTTCTCTTCCCAGGAGTCATAGAAAGCTGTAAACAAAAAACTCCCTCTATAATCTGCTTTGCCAACTAAAAACATACCAACAACAATCCCACGGGAAGGCTTGCTAATCCTCCGAGAGAAACTCATTCAAAGTCACAGAGATAAAACACAGAGTGAGTGGAGAGACCTAACGGTAGGTGTGTCTCGGCTGGGTCAACTTATGACCCCTAGTCATATTATCTCTGAACAAGCCAACAGCTGACATACTAACATGTCTATTTACCCTATAGATATAGTCGTAATACACACACAAGTGACACACTCCTCTCTCCTAATTCTCATAAATACCTTCACTTGGGGCCACACCATCCAAGTACTGGGGAGAGCTCAACATACAACAAGGAACCTGACTGCATCAGCACCAGCCGTTGTGAGAATTAATCTTCCTCCCTCTGCATATGCATTACAGCTGTTGGAAGCACCTCCCACCAGCCACTCCCATGCTACACCCTTTGGCTGGCTGACTTTGTGACCTTACATACAAACTATTTCCTGCTTTGCAGCTCTGTGGTATAAACATCTTAAGTGGTGGCTGTGTTTGCTCATATGTATAATGCAGTGTCTAGTACAGAGTCTGACTAGTTCAAAAATTAAACATGTTGCAATCACTTACTCAGTGACTAAATTAATTGTGTATAGCCGTGCCTACTCTGATCATCAAATAAGAAAACGATGAAAATCAATATGCAAGCAAAAATACCACACATTTCACGGAACTGATCATTTAAACCCTTGTCCTAGCCATTTGTGGGGACCTGGCATATATTTTCTCTCTCTCCTCTTATAATTATTAAACAATTTCATCAGCGTGAAGATCCTTGGCCATAATGTCTGGAAGCACTGAAGGAAATCGAAATTTTGTGTAGGAGAGACATAAATTGCCCCGTCATTGACAGGACCAAAAAATGATGTCTGTTGTCCAACCCTCATCAAAATACTAAAGTGTTTATTCAAATCTTATTACATTTAATTTATAGCTGCAGGTATGCCAGCAAATTTTGGTGTCAGTTCTAATGGAGATAATTATTACATATCTATACTAATGGATGTAAGAACTGAGATTTATGGTTTTATCTATCTATAATGGTGTCCAAAGTTCATCATCAATTTACATATAATTAGGGCAGCTTTATTTTGTAGAAAATTAGGATCAAGTGTACTTGCACATCAAGTTAATTATCTTTTGAGTAACACAAGAAAAGATGAACAATGCTCACCGCATGGATCTAATATCGGCTATGAAATCTGTTTACACCCACTTCAAGAGTAACTACAATATATTATATATGGAATTTCCAAGTCTTGATAAAACGACTGGCTTGTATCAATAACAAGTGAGTTATGAACACACTCAAATAAACAAACAACTACATGTTCAGAACAATGAGATCCATTAAAAAAAGGTAAAAGTTCAGTTTAAATCAAAGGTCCTGCGTGAGTGACATGAAATACGACAAACTATCTGCTGAGAACTTACCCTCGGAAAAAAATGAAAAGAAGCTAGTCAGAGAAAACACCACCTCCATGTTTAGGGACTTGAGTATGCAGATCTGGTACTGAACTGACATGTACAATCATTAAACCTAAAGCAAGCCCTGTCAATCACTGAAGGAAATCAAATTATCGCATCCTTCAACACACCTCACAGTAAGAAAACACAGGTGACTACAAAGTAATGTATCTTCCACGTGGAGAATCTCTTTTATTCCTTTTATAGGAATATAGAACAATCAAATGATCATATCGTATTGGGCATTCTTGATTCCGATCTCCAGAGTCCATATCCAGAGAATTTGTCTGGCTGCCTTTATTTATCATACTTTACATGAATTAAGCACAGATTTAATTTTAAAGCACAAAACTGAAGGGCAAATTGCAAAGGATTACCAACCTTAACCCAGTGGGCAATGCTGAGTTCCGAAGCTTGCTGGGACATCCAAAAATTCTCAGGGTCAAAACTACTGCTCCCTGTGGCAAACATGTCTATATTGGCTCTCCCCTGCACACCCAATCTAACCATATCCCGCCTGGTCAGCCAGCCAAATTCCAAGTTTAGAGAAAAAGGGTGGGGTCTCCCCGATAAGTGATTAATGACACCACTGGCGACCGAGAGACAGGCAGAGGACTAGAAATGGCTGCCAGGATCTTGGTTTACCTGCCTGCTGCTAATCTGTTACCCATCAGCTGAGATAACGATGGCTATTTTCACTTTCTATGGTAAACATGACAATGGCCGTGTTTGTGCGGGAGTCTTGGATTTTTCCTCATCATAGTGGACTCACTAGGTGAGAGGGGAATCTTTGACGTAGATCTAACAAGGCCTTGAATAATTAGGGCTGATGGAGAGAGGGGTGTGGAGGAGTGACAGCTATGATACAAACTGTACAAGATTCTGGACAGTACAAACTGTACAAGATTCTGAATGATACAAACTGTACAAGATTCTGGACAGTGTCACAGGCTTCTGAATTCTCTATCTCATGCACAAATAAACTTCAACACTTGTTTATCAAGAATTTCCTGCTAAGTTTGCAGCTTTTTTTAGATGAATTGTTTAAGCCTTACTCATTTACTCTGCATTTCATTAAGCAAATGTTTGTCCATTACAGCTACTGCCTTATGCATCTTGACAGTTACATTTATTTCCTGCACTTACACAGACACCTCCGAAAAATCTTATTTATGAAGAGGTCATATGACTCATACCTTAATTAATTAGCCAAACGGATTGCAGAGAAAGATAACGTCTAAAAAAAAAATAAACATTTTTTACTGGAAATTAGAGTTTTATTTACTCGAAAAACCTTCTTTTTTTTTAAATTTGATTTAATCGTCCAACTATAAAACCTCTTTCAGCAGGGAAATTCTATTTTTTTGTGAACAGGGAACACTTCCAAAATATTTCAAACTGTGATTGATGTATTGATCGATCAGGTTGAACCAGGAAGCCGATAATATCCCCCAAGTCTCGTGTTATCACCTACAGACATTGAAGCCTATCACTTCTCGGGATTGAGGTATTATTATGATAAGAATTGACACTAGTTCTGTCCCTTGGGTTCTTATCTCCAACAATCATTTTCCTGTTGCAATTCTTCTTATCAAAAAAACATGAGTGTCCTCTAAGTTACTACTCTAAATAGTCAAGACACCAGAAATAAAATTGCCAGATCTGACCCAGTTTTTACCAAGCCCTGTGTGCTAAAGATCGTGTATCAAAAAATTATTACCCAGGTTTATTCAATCAGATTTAAAATCAATAAAATAATTTTGATGCAACAATTGCACATTCTGCAATATTCATTGCCACCTTTAATTGGTTAAAAACATTCAAAATTTTTGTTTTACTTTCAGAGAGTTTTGGAGATATCTATTAATAGTATTGATTGGGTACTGTAACGTTACTTAATTTAACCAGGTGTCAAGGAAGATTTTCCAGAGATTAGCCCAGCTGGCCACACCTATGATGTTTGTCCATCTTATCTAACGAGCCACTGCTGAACTCCGGAATCCTCCCAGAGTTGACTTCCGATCAAACAGGCAACGTTGCCACTTATCTATTTTCTGCAGGTACATCCCTCTCTCTCCGCCATACGTTTTTCATTTATTTACTAGCTAGAACAACCCCTACTCTCTCAACCATAAATTTGGTACACTATGGTAGTTTTTAAACTTTCAGTGTTGCAAATCAAACTATTCATGGCACCTGCGCTTCTTAACTGATTAATAATGAACCATCTTAAAATCTGTACTTTTCTGGAACAGTATATCAATTATAAAACATTCAGAAACCTGTTACTAAATGTTTGTTCATCTGCAGTTGGATAATGTCAAAACAGATACAAAGCTAAAGTCACACCAGTTTCTAAAGATAGTTACATAAAGGTCATGCAGTATTACTCTAATTTCATTCAAAATCATGAGATCTTCAAGTTAATGATCACCAAATGTTCTCTTAAGTAGTTAATGGCAGAAAATACAAGCAAGTCCTGGCATCTTCCGAACCAACTACCTAAAAGTCCTACTTAAATATGCGTTGTCCTTTTTAAGTTAATGCATTCAAAATCCTTGGGGATATAGACAATTACATGCAAATATGATATTTAATCACAGATTTGATAAAAACATTCAATATGTTATGAAAAACAAACTTTGATATAGGATAGATGGTTAAACATTCATATCTGGATGTGCTTGATTTATCTTACAAATTGTTTGTCTGTATGCTTGCGTACTTGTTTTTACTGGCTTTCAGCATGATCGTCCCACACATTTCCTACGCGTAAATCAGCCCGATCTCTTATAATATCCTGATGGATGCAAAATCCTTAAAAGATTAAAACCATAACGCCAAAAACAGCCTGTATACCTTAAGCAGTCATTCAGATCGGATGCAAATTGTGCACTAAAAGTTCAATGTTCTTTAAGCCTGTAAACTTAATTCCAGTGTTCAAGTCTGTTAATCTCACATTAATCTCACATTAATCTTGTGGTGATTAAGTTTTGGGACCTGCCACCACAGCGGAAATTAACGTTGAGTATTCGGGAATCGTTCTGTGGTTCCCTTAACCAGAAAATTTTACTTACAAAAACAAATGAACGTCAAAGCCGGCTAGGACATGAAACTATAACGCACTTCCTAAAGGGCTTAGAGCTTCTACGACATGACCCTGAAACCTGTGGCTCAGGGGAAATAACTTTTTTATTTGCAGGAAATTGAGGGAAAAAAAGTTTTTCCATCTCTGGGCAAATTGCATTAAATTTCACCTACTTTGGTCCCGGGTTCTGGAAGCACTGAGGAATTAATGTCTGTTCCTGGCTGTTTTTTCTTCTTTTTTATCTTCAGACATCTGTTTTGTGATCTGAAATATCGAAATCATTGTGTCAGCTGAGCTTAGTATGTGTCTTTAAGATGACAACCTATACACTGTTTCAAAATCTAGGTCTTCATATCATAAGACCCGTAAACTGTCTAGGGATTAATCTATCCATATGCTGTTTTTTTGCAAATATCATGAAGACATAAATGTGTCATTAAAAAGGGCCATTTACAATTCAGAATAGAAAAAGCAATGTCCTAGAAACTTTGACCTTTAGATTCCATAACCAAAATTAAACTTTAGAATAATAAAATGACCTGAATGAAAAAACAAAAATCAATCTCATTACCTAGTTAAAATTGTGACTGAATACACCAAAGAAATTTGTTTGACAATCCACCCCCCCCTCCTTTCCTCCAAAAATGTTGGACAATGTATGAAAATATAATGAATCGTGAATGCATTGTCTGTCCCTGACAATCAATATTGGCAGTGTGTGACCCTATTCATAATTGATAAACCAATTACTAACAAATGTTGGGAATCTGTTTTTCAAAATGTATTTATCATATCTCATTTTTAAAAATTCAAATCCTTAGAAACCTGTCTGGATTGAATATGGGAGTAAATAGCAAAGAAAAATAACGAAATATACTCCTTTTTAAGTGAAATATTGTTGGAATTAACATTGTCTTTTGCTATAATTGTTATACTTTAATAATTTTTACACTATCATTGGCTTGTCTTTCTCTTGTAATTATAATAATATGTCATGTACTTGTCTGTTCTGGACTCTGAATTAGAAATAAATGATCTGTTCTGTTCTGTTCATATATTATGTACACATTTATTCACAGTACATGCTGAACTTTAATTTTTGAAATTTTAAGTGTTTGTTGAATAGAATATTAAGTTTATAAATTGAAACAGAAAAGCCATCAATGTACATGCTTGTAATACTGTTCTATACATATTTTTGACATTCCTTAAATTCTAAACTCTCTTTTTATATAAAACCTACTAGACTAAGTATACTATTTACATGAAAATCGCAGGTAAACCCTATCCATTTCTATTAAACCTGTTTATTCTGTTTTTCCTTTCAGAATTACCAGAAAATGTTTCAGCTCAAAGCAATGATAGAGTAGAGACTAAATGAGACCAAAATAGAATAACTTTTACAGAGGCATTTTTTTGACACCTAATATTTTTCCTGGTAAAGGATAAAATTTATTAGTTAGACAAGTTTTTCCAAGTTTTGTTAAAATTATATGAACTGAATCTGAACTGGCTAGGGAATGATTGTTGTGAACACACAGGTGAACACAGGTATTTACAGGTAGTGTGGGCAGGTGTGGCCCGACCCTCACCGTCATTCGTTATCAAGTTTGATACAGTCTCGTTCATCAAGGCTTCATCATGCCCACAGCCAGTGACCAAGTTGTTGACAAAAAATTTTAAAACAACCCACTGTACTCTGAGTACTTTGTCATGAACATAATTGTATGTTGTAAAGTATGGTGAAACTGGAATTTAATTTATTTGAACTGTGTTGACCATTGTTATATTAATCAGAAATTTTTATAGGGAAAGGAAAAAATCAGATATTTTTATAGGGAAAGGAAAAAGAAACCTTGATAGCAACCCATTCATCTCCTTCAAAAAGTGGAGATCTAAGTGTAAATTATATAATAATCATTAATTTTATCAATCATCTTGTACAAGTGGAGAGCACAGGAAAAACCCATCAATCAATGATGTAGGAATTTGTGAGAAAGAGTGAGGAATGACAGATAGCTACAGAGAGAAATTTTGTGTTCTGTTTTCTTTCTATCAATACAAAGAAGGGTCTTCAGAGTTGTAACAAATAACCTATCATCATTTTTGTGCTGAAAATGAACTACCAATAATCAATAGACAAGCAATATTGTTTGTTTTGTATTAATATAATATTTGGCATACATAAGATATCGCAAGAAAATAAAACTACTGATACAACTTTAAATTTATTTTTTTTTGGGGGGGGGGGGGGGGGGGGAGTACCCTAGGCGCATCGATTAGATATTTTTAAATTCTTGCTATATTGTAAAATATTTGTATGAATGTATATATGAACCTTGTAAAAACAATGCAATCAATGGTCAACATATTATTCTTCTTCCTTGAAAAGGACCCAACATAAATTATATTAATGAAGAGGCCTTGTACAGTAATCATTAAAAATATGCACATAGTAATCACACAAAATAAATGACCACAGCGCCCATCATAATTGCTGTAAGAGGGATGCGTTGGTTTAAACTATTTTTTCTAACAATTCACAAAAGAACCCGTGTTCCGGACAAAGAGACCTGACTTGAGTGGACAGGCCGATATCAGTGGGAAGAAGAAGAAAAAATAACAGCTGAGCACGATGTTTACTGCGACCCTACGAAAGATCGAGTTTCTGTTTACGTTTTTAAAGATGCAGGTTATTGTCGCTACATGTGCATCAAGTTCTTTGTGAAACATTACATCAGTTTAAATAAAGAAAAGGTTAGTTACCTCAATGACTTGTTTCTTCCTCACTCTCGCCGTCCGTCCGCCATGTTTACTCATCCGGGAGCTCGGTTCTGCCACACCTACACACGCCAAGAGGGGCGTGTCGCTAGGTCAGGTCACAGCTGATCTGACCTATAAACCATTTTCGGTTTGAACCCATTATTGTTTCATATAAAACGCATGTCTTGGCAAATAATAGGAACCTCCCCGAAAGAAAATTCACAACTAAAAGGTACTTGTAAGATATTTTAATATAAAACGTGAGTGGCATTGAAGAAGAAGAAAAAGAACAGATGGTGATTATAGCCATGAAGGAAGATAACTCTTATTAGAGATTTCGTTTTCACAGAATAGAAAAAGAGTAGTGCTTCTTGGAATTCAAGATGTGTCAGCTTGCGTCACATTAATCTTGCGAAACTTTTTTGTTGCCGCACCCACCCACCTGGCGTTATCTATAGTTATCAGTTATCTGGTTATAGGAATAGAAATTGTTCATGTAACATGTTTCCCCGTATTTTAGCATCTGATAAAGATGATATAGGTCCTAATAATACAATATGGCTTACTTTTAAAGTAGATCACCATAAAAAAAATTCCAATAGATAAAGTACAACATCGCAATGATATATTGGTTTAATTTAAACAAAACTGAACAAGATTTTTTAACAATAAAATTAGAATTTTCCAATATTATTTATCGCAATTTTTAATAATATAGATATATATATATAAGCACAAGCTAAATATACATGTAAACAGTCTATAAAACATGAAATTTTTAGGTTATTAATTCCGATTGAAATTCTACCTTACAATAAGAACGGGTCGATACAGGGTTCTTTTATTTTGGTTTTTTTTGGTTTGTTTGTTTTGTTTTTGTTTTGTTTGTTTGTTTGTTTGTTTGTGTTTTTGTGTGTTTTTGTTTTGTTTAGTTTTGTTTGGGGGTTTTTTTTTAGGGGGGGGGGGGGTATCAAATTTTGTGCCAAAGTTGACTTTTCCCATAAAAAATTGATGAAATTTCTAAGTTTGTAAAATGCTTTAATCTTCAAAATAGATTACTGGGTTGCTCCAGATCAACATTTTTAAAAGTTTTGTGTGAATATGGATCAGTAATTATTAGAAACCTATGAACGACAACTCTGGCTATAATTAACATGCGGCTTATCACAAATATTATCGTCTTTAAACAAAATTGATTCGATGAAATAATAGGAAAGTTTTCATTATATTGTTACATCTTTGCACCCCTGCACCAATTCTATTTGTTGTTCTGTAGGTGGAAGGGGTGGAGATATAAAATTAAATTCAACTTAAACCAATTTAAAACACAGGAGGTAAACAGTTTCATGATTGAAATAGACTCATACATAAACATGTATACTGTCACATATGTAAAATCAATGCATATACATATATACCAACATACTTAATTATAAACATTTGTACATGTAAGTACATTATCACCAACATACTTATAAACATTTTGTACATGTAAGTACATTATCACCAACATACTTCTAAACATTTATAAGTACATTA